>CM060900.1:12097500-12697500 GCA_030762935.1 Hymenopus coronatus
ATCTCTCATAATTGTAATTGTTTTTCTTTTCTCAGTCATCTGTTTTACAAATTTCTTTTCACTTGCTTCATTGACACTTACACGCTGATTAACATCAGAAAAACTGAACTTGTTTTTATTTTACACAGAGTAGGTGGATCGATAACAATGACAATGGTACTCTGTTGTCACACAGTGATTGTTTAAACAATGGAAATGACATTTAATTGTCATGTGGTGGGTCCTTTACTGTTTCCTAAAGAAAAGCAATCTACAATAATTTTTTTTCAGGGGCAGGGGGGAAGTGCTACACAGGAATATTCTGGAGTATACTGTACATTCATATTCAATAACTGCTCAGCAATTTGTTCTGAGAAAAACTCTAGAGGTACACTGAAAATAACTCTTCTCACATTCACTTTCAGATATGCACAATATCATGGTTTATGACCATTTCACGAGATTAACCGTATGATACATACACCTTTTTAATATCACACACTGCATATGGGGTCTATGCGAACCCCACTGTGGAAAGTATCCATTTTCTGTAAACATCTTTTATTGTTCTGATGAAAAAACATTGGCTCATACCATTGGGCATAACAGTTATCTACTGGGTTCACACATAGTGGATCATTGAAAGCTGTGGGTTTACCTTGTAAGACACATTGAATTCCGAGAAATTGGTAAAAACTTTAACCATTAATTACTCAAGAGCCAAGCACTTCTGAAACCTAATCCATATATATCAAAATTAACAGTAAGTACAGCCTATCATTGGAAAAAGATCTGAAATTCATTATGTAGTTAAAGTAAACTTGTACCACTTAATATCTATTAAGATATTAACTAAACTAAAATGACTTATAGAAAACAAAACCGGGCTTGTAGGCTGTGGTCTACTGGGCTTCTCCCCTCGTTCCCCAGACGTTTCGCCTGTGCGAACGTCTGGGGAATGAGGGGAGAAGCCCAGTGGACCAAAGCCTACAAGCCCGGTTTTGTTTTCTATAAGTGATTCCAACACCGGCCATGAAAGCCTTCGAATTTTAATAAACTAAAATGAATTAATAAAAAAACTTTACCTCTCTTTATTCTTTTTTTTTTTTTTTAAGGCTTCAAAAATATTGAGTATTACATTTTATCCTTAATCACCATGAACATTTATTTGAATTAATTATTTAAATTTATTATTAATACCTAATTTTATTTATTTTTAATATTAGTTTAAATTTCACTTATTTTATGTAATTACTTTTATTTTAATTCATAGTTAATTTATCTAATTTTTGTAATAGCAAATGCACTAGCTTTTTATATATATATTGTGTTTACATTTTTATTTAATCGGCAAATCTCAAACAGTACTAACTACAAAACAACTCAAATACTGGTATCCAGTATTAATTATTTATTTATTAAACACAATGTGTACAATGGAGTTTTTAAATTTTCACCATGTTTCATTAGTATGGTTAGTGATTGCAGTCTGCTTTCACACTTCATTAGATGGTAGTGAGGACATGATTTGTTGCCATTCTTGGAGACACAGTCTTGCTTGAGATCATGGTATGACTCATTCTGGCAGATCTTCCTGTGAAACCCAATAGCGGTGAATCATGTATACAAGTGTATACAATATTAACTATAGCTGATATCGAACAATAAATTCTATTGGTTCATTCTATGCTACAGTCATCTAAAGCAAGCAGCTTAACTATATGTGCAGATTCCCAGCACATTTGTTACCCTCAGTTTATTTTATTTCCTTTTGTATGTAAATATATCATGTCAACGTAATAGAGGTACTGTAAACTGCCAGGGATCATTTGGGTTTAGTTGCACAGACTCCTCAGCTGTGCCTGTCATCACTCTGCAGGGCCGCATACTGTTTCACTCCTCTACTTCTAAAACATCCCTATGGTTTGCGGCCTAGGGCCTTCAACATTGGACTATATTTTGCAGCTGGGGGCCCTCAGCACTGGTTTCCACTTTGAGGTTTAGGGCCCTCACCATGGAGTATGTCTTGTGGCTTAGGTCCCTTATCACACAACTATGGCAGTATTTGTTAGTTGGCAGCTTTGTGGCTGTAGGTGACAACAGCAATAGCGGGGAAGTGCCATCCGCAGGGAATATCAACAAACTGTTTCAACTTGCAACTATAGGCATTGCTGAACTATGACTGTTGGCGTGCCAGTCATTATGGGTCTTCATCTGGTCACTTGCTACCCAGATGTGTTCTCAGGCCATCTCATGCATGCTATGAGGTTGGTCTATGAGATTCTCTATGTAGTTGACTGCTGGCTGTTCTGCCCCAGGGTGACTTGCAAACATTAGGTCTTATGGTAGACATAGCTCCCTGTCAAATTGGCTGGTGTCAACCTGTTGTGTCATGGGTTGAAGAGTGATAGGTCAGCAAGAAAAGTGGCACCCTGATATCCCAGTCTTTCTGGTGATTGGCCATGACCTTGCTCAAATGTTGTTCTAGAGTCTTGCTAAATCATTCAACTATGTTGTCTGACTGTGGGTGGAGAGGTATTGTGTGTATCTTGTGTACTCCAAGTCACTCCAGTGTTTCCCTCATTAGGTTGGACTCGAAGTTGGTACCCTGAAATCTGTGTTGCTCCAACAGTACCCCAAAATGGCAAAATGGTTCATCTATGAAGCAGTTTGTGCAGGTCTTGTCCTCCTAGTTAGGCCACTTGAAGTCCATGACAACCAATAGATAACTGTTGTGCCTCTCTGATTCAGGGAATGGCTACGCATACGGGGGTGCTCCCATGTTATACTGCTGCATGTGACCTCAGCTACTGGTATATGGGCTGCAACTTGCTGCACTTACATGACATTGGTGGCACTACATCTCAGTGTCTGCCTGCAGCTTCAGCCAGTAGTGCTGTTTTCAGGGTTTTTGATCGTTCTGTTGGCTCCAAGATGTTCTCCCAAAGTACCCATATGTACTTCATCCAGGACTTGGTCACCTTACTCCAAGGGAGGATCAACTGCTCTCTCTGGATCTTCCTATCAGGTTACTCTCATACTCTAAATAGTGCACTTTCCTTGGTCTTCAGTGAGTCGCGTTGGGTCCAGTAGGACTCCTGGGTGCGATGTCTTCGTAGGTTGTCTGGCCCCTGCCTCCACTTCTCTCAGGAGTGGCCCCAAGTCAGCATTTGCCAGCTGATCCCTCCTCAGGCCTGCATAATTCCATACAGCTGAGGCTCTGCTGAAATAACATGGACAGCTGCAGCACTCTCCTTTTCCTCCACCTTAGTGCAGTGACTGCACTCCTCTGACATGGTATCTGCATTGGAGTGGCTCCTTCCTTTCTGAATCTCTGATGCAAGTCAGTTGAAGGATTCAATGCTATGCCCACATGTTGCCATGGTAGCTCAGTGGCAGAGCAACCTGCTAGAGATCGGGAGATCTGTGGTTCAAATCCCAGCTATGCCATTGAGTTTTTCAGTCTGACTCTACCTATCCAACTCCTGTCCTACACATGGCTTGTGTGAAAAAACACTTAATCCAATATTTATATATTTATTCCTCTGCAAGTGAGTATTACCTGGTAGAAGAGCTAAAAATATGTTCAAAATAGTCACAAAAAATAATGCAATGAACAATAAATAAGTATATGTAGAAAACAGTTCAACTACAAAATTAATTACATCAAGTTTATAAACAGTGATCAAAAACTCTAAATTTTCTCAGGCTTCTAGCCAGGAAAGTACATCTTCAAAACACTGGAGTCAATTCATGAACTTACTTGGCTAGAAGCCTGAGAAAATTTAGAGTCATCAGGAAAGCTTCACCTCTTATTTTAGTGAATAAAAATTCTATGGACAAACAGTTTTGAAACAGATTATGGTTACAAGTTTTTAGCTTTCTACAACTAGATATAATAGTTAATTACATACAACTATGAACTCATTAGTTGTTTATTATTTCCATTCATTAATTATCTGTCTAATCAGTATCACCAATAAGTTTACCACTATCTACTATTGACAACAATATTAAAACACAAACTATTATCTAATATTCATTGTATTGAGATTTTTCCTAAATTTCTTCAAGGACAGAGGACAGTCATGGAAGTCTGCTACAAGCAATTTGTTCCTTTCTTATGCTTACCTTTCATTTAAACTGGAACTGTATGTAATGACCCTTCTTGCAGAATAATAGTAATATTGCATGCTTCTAGCAGTTGAAAACTGACTAAATTAGCTTTATGCTTAGAAGAACCATCATGGTTTTTTATTTTTTCCTGCAGATGTTTCAACTCATACTCTCCATCTTTGGTCCATGCACCACCACCACCACCACCACCACCACTACCAAACAACAAACACACAAAACAGAAGAGCATGTTTTTTTCTTCATGTCCACACAACCAGGAAACTTTTGAGTAAAAGAAGCTCTACTCTTACTTCAGAGTTATACTTGAACAATGTTAAGCTCAGACTTTGGTCCCATCCATTTTCTCACTTCAGGTAAACCTGTCCTTGGAGGTTGAAATTGGAGTGGTCATTTCATCATTCATTTCTCCAATTTGAAGCCAGACAATTTCAACTGTGGGTACCTTCTATGTACTTGAAATTAACATTTGATTGTACAATTTTACTCATATGCTCAGAACATTTTGGGAACAATTGTGCAATCAAGTAATTTACAATAGTTAACACCAACCTTGTCAATGCCACACAAAAAGTTTCCACTCCATACATTCCATGACACCTGGGCTAATTTTTCTCAGCCCCATACGCCTTATTTAAGGGAATGGGACAGCCTTACAATTACGCCGTTACCATGGTTACTGATGAAAAGAAAACAAAGTGTCTGAGCTGTCAGGATCTCAGCCCAGCAGACTGTCATCATAAAACTTTGCCTTAGAGGTAGGAGGAAAACGGAGCAGTTTTAAATGTATTTAGCATACAAAATAATATACCTATATAATGGATATATTAGGTCGTCTCCTTAGCGCGGTGGTAGCGTTGCTGCTTACCAAGCGGGAGACCTGGGTTCGATCCCCAGTACCGGCGTGGGGATTTTTCCCCCACTGGGAGACCTGGCCCGGGGTGCACTCAGCCTCGTAAGGTCCCTGGGGGGCCAATTGAGGAGCTACTTGATGGAGAAGTAGCGGCTCCAGGTCATGAGGACTGCATTAACCGGACGGGGGGGACTCGAGGCACTGACCACGTCTCACCCTCCAATACTGCACCCCATCCATGACGTCTGTAGTGGACCGAGATGGGGGACGCAGCGGCCGGGCGGTAGGCCAAGGTTCCCCGTGAGCTGTCGTGCCATGGAGTAAAAAAAAAAATGGATATATTAAGACCAAAAATACATCACTTTCAATTTTTAATTGCAGGGGGCGGCTGCCCTTGAGCCACTGGGTTCTGTGTGTTCTGCTCATAATTTTGTGTTTAATATGTTGGGTTCTCTTATGTGTCAAAAACATTCACCTGCGTATTTGAACCAGCATAAGCTTTAAATAATGCATATAACTTCTGTTTCTTACTGCTGGCTTCCATCGATTCCCATTTAATCTTCTCACCTTTTGTAGACACAAAATCTGTACACCCTTTTGTGAATTTTATAGCCCATCTCTGAATATTTTCCAACAATTAAATTTTTTTTAATAATGCTTAATGCCCACTTTTACCTCATATGGCACCCCAGGCAATCAACTCAATTTGATTAATACTACTTTGGCCTAACAAGTTACTCCATTACCAGCCATACTAAGGACTTGTAGGCAATTTACCTGGACCTTGCACTCCCCCTTTTTAGAATCATCATTAAGAAATGCATTATTATTATTATTGTTGTTAGTATTATTGTTCCATACTGTCATGTGCTGACAACAGCTAGCTTCATAGTCAGGCCATGTGACGTGGTTACATGTCTACTTCCTGTTCACAGTTTGGTTCTAGTCAGTACAATGCTGTGGTGTCAGTCACTACTGGTATCTAAAAGAATGGGATAAAATTCCTATAGTGATAATGACTTTGTTGCTAGCATCGTGAAATAAGCTTAACAACAACATAACTTTGTATCCAAAATGTGAGATTTGCTTTGTACAACATGAGAGGACTTTAAAGACTGAATGTTCTTTTCAGGTCAGGCTACAGACTATGCCTAAAACTGCTCCTGGGGAGTCGCCATTGTACAGAGGAACATGGGACTGTGCAAAAAAAACCATCAAGAGGGAAGGTGCATTAGGCCTGTATAAAGGTACCTGTTCTAATTTCAATCTGGATTTAATATAACACATATCAGTTCAGGCAAGCAAAGAATAAAATGTTACCTGGGTAGTCCCAGATATTATTGAAAGGGACATAGGTATATTAAAATCCAGAACAAATTAAAAAAAAGAAAAACTTATTTTTTACTTTCGTCCAAAACATATTTCTAGCCTGGGGGCTTTACAAAGGATCAGCAATGCAATATCTGAAACTATTCCAGAGGCTAGAGCTGTTTAACCCTTTTACTGTCAGCCCAGATAACACAATGCTGTCTGAAAAGTAGAGCAGAATGTAGGGTTTTAATTTATTAGTAATTAAATGAGTACCAAATGACATAGGAAGCTGACTCTTTTTTTTTTTAATTTTTGTCTATTCTATAATATGTATTATATGGATGAGAAGTCTCTTAAATATTTTTAAAAACATTAAAAACATGAGAATACTTTGAAAATAAAGTAAAAAATCCAAAATAATCAATAATTAGGCATAAAAACCTTACTATAAAGGAAGTTCAGGCTAATGAAATAAAGTGCAGATATGACCTTATTAAAACTGGTTTGGTCTGGTGTTTTATTTTTTAAAATATAAAAAATATATTCATGTAACCTGAATCTAAAAAAATTACCAAAAAAAAAAAACACACACACACACACGCACCCACCCACGCATGCGCGCACACACACACACACACACACACACAAAATACAGCTAACAATGAAAATAGCTTAAAGCAATAGGATACAGATGTAATGTGGATTACTGTACAATTTAGCACTTGTGTTGTTCCGTAGCTGAATGGTTGATGCACATTGTCAGCTTCATCTGGTTACGTTTCCGTAAATACGTTTTGATAAGTACACTAATTATTTGTATGCATGCGAGGATCATTGTTATCTGATGCACTTTCATTGCTGAAGCTAGAATATATACCTATCCTCTCTTACATCAATGTCAGAAACACTTTCATCAAGGTCTGAAAATTAAAACTCACCTGTTTTCTTCTAATACATCATGTACTGCAGCTCTGATTTCCTCTTCGGTTTGTAACCTTTTACTTGCCGACACCATTTTTCAACCAACACTAACACCGGCTAGAGAAATTAAATTTTGAGCTAATTTAGTGCTTTGAAGTGTAAAGCTTATGCCCTGAAACCCTGCAGAAAACCTTTCTCTATGGCTATGACATAGAGAGCACACAGACTTTCCCCCTGGAAAGAGTTAAAACATATGGAAATGGCATCACAATTAGCTCGTGTTTGGCAATTCTCACCGAATTTTTGGATCATGATATGATCATGGTTGGCGCTAAAAGGGTTAACATTTTACCAAAAATTTTATGTAAAAAATGACCCTCCCTAGGTAGATTTGGCACGATGTTGGAAGCAGAGCAGCACAACAACAATGAAAACTGAAACACGATATACACCCTGATGTCTAGTGACTTCAGTGATAAGGTTTCATTATGTCTGCGGATCTCAGAGTAAATGCTGTGTTTTGTTTAATAATTCAGTTAGTTTGCAGCTAATTAGGTGACCTATTCACCATAATAGCTGAGGGCTTTGAACAAAGAAAGTTTCTTTGGTTGACAACACTGTGGGAAGACAGTCAGGCTCTTTCTTCTTCCCTCCAGCCCTTGCTCCCCCATAAAACTAGCACCCAAGAAAAGATATGTGTTTAATTCTAGCCTTTGGCTGTTTGTTAAAAAAATAAGCTTATGTACAGCAAGTATGCTACTAAACTTGACCATCAGGTGCAGAGTCTGTTTCCCAATCATGTACTGTACACTTGGATGGCAGTGACACAGCCCGTCACCCAGTTACACATATGTGGACGTCAAATAAAATCTCAAATGACATTAACAGTTATCAGAATAAACACCAAGCATACCTTATCACAGGAGATGTTGTAAACGCCGTTCATCTGCATCAATACATCTATGGCATCTTCTGGGGAAATTTCATTCACATGCATTAACTCAGCTTCTAAAATGGCATTAATTTTTGTCTTGATATTTTGTTTTAATTCTTTTAATGTGTGGGGATTAGCTTAGTACACTTTATTTTTCAAGTTGCCTCATAAATAGAAATTGCATACCATAAGATCAGGGGACCAAGCAGGCCATAAACCCTTGCTAATGATTCTACCCTCAAAAATGTCTGCAATAAACTGTAATGATTCATCAGCTGTATGCGCGGTGGCAGAATCCTGCTGCAAATATCAAAACCAACATTCAATGTCTGTCAGCTGTTCAAAACCTGGTGCCAGTATATTATTTCTGTATCTTTCTCAATTAGGTACACTCATAAAAAAATAGGCCCTTTATTCTGTATCCATTTATTGAGCGCCGTACCCTGATTTTTTGATCACACAAGGGAGTTTCATGAATGAAATTATGTTTGCTGTAGCATAATATCTGTTGTGTTGTAATGACACATGACCATGTAAATGAAACCATGCTTCGTCACTGAACAGTATTAATCGTGCATCAATTGTTCCATCATTAACATTCCTCAAAATCCAGTTACAGAAATTTACCACACTCTGGTAATCACGCGATACGCATTCCTGGACAACAGTAGTAACCCTGTGTGGTTTGATTGTAAAGGTTTTGTTGCTTTCCATGCTGAAACTTTGGAAATGTCAGTTTCTTGTGGAAGGTACCTAAGAGATTTTCGAGATGATTGACTAACCTTTCTCCAATTTCATCTAAGTCTGCTCTGTAAGCACATGCCTGTTTACCTTTCTTTTCCTATCACAAATTGGTTCCATCTTTCTGAATTTATTTACAAGCAAATGAACGATCTCTCTACTCGGAACATACATGCCAGGAAATTTAGTTTCAAATTGCCTTACAATTTCCCTACGAGATGATGTAAGCACATACAGAAACACTCTTTGTGGTACTGTATACTGCATTTTGAAAGCACTTGAAGCAAAAATAAACACTTGTAAACATTGCTAATGTTATTCACGAGGAACTGGACTAGAACAGAAGTAAAACTGATGAACATGTGACATCAGAATGGGTGTAGGAAATGCACACAGGGAAATGCAATGAAGGTCACATGGGCCATGCTCCTAACAAACATATTGTATAAGTTAATATGTTCTACGGTCTTAAAAAGATTTAGGGAAAGAGAATGTTAAGGCCCGGGATTTAAAGTAATTAAAAGTGCCTTTTGGCTGTTTGTTAAAAAAGTAACCTTATGTATAATAGATTTAGGGAAACAGAATCTTAGGCACAGGACTTCAAGTACACAAAGTTTATAAGTCACCATGAGGTATGTCATCTCAAAATAATTTGAGATGTCCTTGTGGTTTACTGGTTTACGAGTCAGTTAAGAATTCAGTGCCATGCAAGCATGTTGCCATGATAGCTCAGTGGCTAGAGCAACTGGATGGAGACCAGGTGATCCAAAGTACAAATCCTGGCTATTGCAATGAATTTGTCAGTCTTGCTCTACTTTTCCAATTCCTGTTCTACACATTGGTGTTTTTCCCATCTATTTGCCTCACCATTACAGTCGCAAGTGTGTAGTATTTTGGTCTAACCATAAGTGGCAGGGGGGTGTAACAAAGAGTAATTTTTCAATACCATGCTTTTTTTTTTATTCAAATTAATTACAAACTTTCAAAATAATCTCCTGGGATTATATACTGGTTCCAATGTTCTATCCACTTTTCAAGCCCTTGTTTGACATCCTGTTCAGTATACCTGAAATAACACTATTTAGTTCTGTATTGTTTGAAAATGGCGCCCGCAAAGATGTTTTTTCACTTGTGGAAACAGGTAGAAATTGCAGGGTGCCAGATCCGGTGAATATGATGGGTGGGGCATGATTTCGATACCTAGTTGAGTGATTGCCTCTTGTGTTGCTATGGCTCGATGAGCAGGGGCATGTCCTGATGGAGGATCCATCCATTGGGAGCAAGTTCTGGTCTCTTGGTAGCCATTTTCCTCTTGAGTGGTCCTTTAAGGATATTACTGCAACAATACTATTTGAATATGAAAATAGAACACAGGCATCACTTGTCTAAACAAAGCAATTGTGCTGATATAGCTGTCAATGTCAGCAATATTTAGGTACCACAAGTTACTTCTACCCCATTTCTTTTTGCCAAATACAAATGCAATTTTTTTTCAAATTTATCAAAATTGCAACAATCTGTTTTATGTTCAAAACTCTGGACATTTTTAAACCTTCACTTTGCTCTGGACAGTATAAGAAAACCAGGACTGTTCAGTCAAATCCCGGAGGGATTATATACCTAGGAATTAAGCTTGAAGAGTTTGCATCTTTTTAAGAGCTGTGCCCCATTCACCCACCAATGGAGAAGATGGATGAATTATACCATTCTTTATCTTTACATGCACATGTTTTAAAATTGCATATTCAGTAATAAGTATGCTCTTCACCTAGTTGGTCGCATATAAACTACTGTTGGTTATTGTGTATTTTAGTTGTTTTAAACAAAAATGTTCTACTTCAAAGTCTCAGGACTCATGTGCATTCTTTTGGAAAGTTAAGAAATTAGATCTGCTGTGATGTTAATTTTATTTTTTATTATTATTATTTTGTTATTTATTTATTTTTTATTACACAAGCCTTGTGTAGGACATAAGTTGGGTAGGTAGAGGATTTGATACTAGAATTCAAACAATGGCACAGCACTTGTTCCTCTAGAAATTGAACTTTGTCCCATATGGAAAATTAGTAACAGTCAGACTGAAAAATCAGTGCCATAGCTGGGATTTGAACCATGGATCTGTTGGTCTCTAGCCAGTTGGTCTAACCACATAGCATTAAATTCTCAAACTGACTCGCATATTTCCCAGCAAACCATAAGGTGATCTCAAATTATTGGGGTATGTTATCTCTAAATAGTTTGAGATCACCTTGTAGTTAACTGGGAAATATGCAAGTCAGTTGGGGAATTAAATACTAGGCTGGCATATTGCTGTGGTAGCTCAGTGGTTAGAGCAACTGGTTAGAGACTAGAAGATCCATAGTTTAAATCCTGACTTTGGCATTGAATTTTTCAGTCTGACTCGACCTATCCAATCTTAGGACCCACAAATGGTTATAAACCTACAAAATATAACTTTAATCCCAAACCTGACATGACTCATATAAGTTGGTATAAATTTAAATTGGGACTCATTGTCTGTCATATCTATATGAATTCCCATTTTAGGTGATTGTATCTTAAATGCTAATAGGTTGTAATTGGAGCCTTAATGCTTTTAGGACAGACAGTACTTTGCTTTATGTTGCAGGAATGGGTGCACCTATTGCCGGCGTAGCACCTATTTTTGCTATCAGTTTCTTTGGCTTTGGAGTGGGAAAACGCCTACAGATGAGTACACCTGATCAAGAATTAACTTACGTACAACTATTCCTGGCAGGAGCATTTTCTGGAATTTTTACGACTGTTATCATGGCTCCAGGAGAGAGAATAAAATGCTTGTTGCAGGTACATGCTGATGATTGTGCAGGAATGGAAACAGAACAGAAAAGAAGTTAAAACACTTGTTTTCAAATGTGAGCATACACAATCAGCAGTAAGCTTTACAGAGCCCAGGAATGGGAATTGTTCCCTTTCCTGTCTTGGTATTTTCTTTTCTTTTCTTTTTCTTTTTCTTTTTTGAGTAGTGATTAATGCATGATTTTACTTTGTGCATACAGCACCATATGCAGTGAGTGATGATACACAAAATAAATTATTGTTACTGTGGAAGAAAACATTCCAAGTTTAAGTTAGGGTACCTCCACATCATTTGCCTGTTATGAGGACTGAGGAGGAAAAACATGGAAAAATCTCAGTCTTGATCCTGGCAGGATTTGAAGTGCAGACCTCCATTTCATGGGTCCATGTTTTAACGACCATATATGGTTACTTATTGTTATATTTTAGAGCAGCCATGTTCAAATGCAGAGCCGTTCTTTGATACTTCCTGCATGACAGGAAAGTTGCTTTGTCAACTGGTGTTATTAGATAATACATGAAATTCCAGGCCTGTAGATCGTGGTCTATTGGAAATTGTTTATCCATACATTTCATGCAAAGTTGCGTCGAACATCATCAGTGGAGCTTGCTGCTTTGTTCTTCTCAGCAACGATTGATGACGAGTCAGCTGGGTCGACCAGGTGGGCAAACGTATGGAAAAACAATTTCCAACAGACCATGGCCTACAACCCCGGAATTTCATTTATTATCTAATGACACTGGCTGTGAAATCCTACATACTTCAACTGATGTTATTTTAAGTTATGACTAAACATTGTGCATAAGAAAGGCGTACTATTCATCCACAACACAAATAAATGTTGTATAATAAACGATAATCTTCTTCAAACAATTAAGTCTCAAATAGATTCTAACACTATTGCATTATCAAATTTATTTGGCTTTAACCATGACAATATTTGAAATAATGACATAAGTGCTAGTCAGTGGGCCCTTCTAGGACTCGATCTAGTGACCAAGACAAAACTAATACCTACCAGAGCATTACCTGGCGGAAATGCCACTTAATTCTAATCAATGGAACCTTACAGAAATTGATCTAATGACCAAAACAAAACTACCTTGCCCATCTGGGTAGTGTTGTAGTAGCGTGTCTGCCTCACATTCAACAGGTGAATTTGAATCTCACTTAGAGTGAGTTACCCAGATAAGGTTTTATTCAGGGTTTTCCCTTATCCTGAGAAGACGAATGTCCAGTAGCTTTAAGCTCCATGGACTCTGAGATCGTTTGAGCATCATTTAAAGCAATTTCATTCACCATCCAATGTGATCAACTAGGTTAAAGGATGTTAAGCCACAAAAAACAAAAAAAAAACAAAAAAAACCTACCTTGCCTATCAAGCAGACTTGAAAGAACATGCCATAATTGTCAGACTTAACTATGTGCAGGCAAACTGTCAATTTCATTGCAGTAGAATGGATTGCATGACCAAGCATTGTATTTTCAGTCTCATAGAATAACTCTAACACTTCATTACGATGCTGTCCACTGTGTACATGAATTTCTTTATGCCTTCTCCGAGTTCCCCACCTTATAAAAAGAGGAATGACGGCAATGCATAAGGTCGAAGTGTATTTATGCCTTAGTTATGTTTTCTTGTTACTAGTTACAAAAGGGAAGGTTATGTTGTTTTCTATCTGTTTATTGTATACTAGTGATTTATTTTCTCCTTTTATTTGCATAAGTGAATGGTACTTAGGTTTATAAGCACTAGGGGCATTCAATGAGTCCTTTGAAAATCCAAGAAATTTTACATGTAGAATCAAAAAAGGTTTGTATCTAATAACCCTCGTCTCTTTCTAGATGGCAGTTAAAATTTCAGCTATATCCATCATGTGGTTTTATTGCCATATGTAATTGAATCAACAATCTTATGCTTATTTAGAAAGACAGAAAAAAACGAGTTCCTGATAATTAAACACTTCTATTTAAAAGGCTTAACACTGACACATGTAAAAGCTAAGTTGGATGAAGTTCATGGCACATCTGCTCCTGCGTTTGCAACAGTTTACAGTTGGATAAATGAATTTAAATGTGGCCATATATCCACAAATGATGAACATCATTTTGGATGTCCAGTAGAATTGACTTCTTCCGAAATTATTGACAAAATCCAGGATATTGTTTTGAGTGGTTGACAAATCAAAGTTAGCAAAATAGTAGAGGCCACAGGCATATCACATGGTACAGTGTTTTTAAATTTTGCACCAAAAATTAGGTGTGATAAAGGTCTTGGCAAGATGGGTGCCCTGTTTGCTCTCAATGGAGAATAAACACAATCATGTGATCGATTCGGAAGCTGGTTTGGCACATTTTTGTTGCATTCCTGATTAGTTTCTGCATCAATACATAACTGTGGATGAAACATGGATGCACTACTACACTCCTGAGACAAAAGTACAGTCGAAACAGTGGATTTTTAAAGGCAAACCAGTTATGAAGAAAGCAAAGGTGGTGAAATCTGCAGACAGTGAGATGGCCTCGGTTTTTTGGGATGCATGCAGAATTGTCTACATTGATTACTTGCAGAAAGGTAGAATGATAATTCATTGTTAATTCACCAGCTGAACAGAGAAATCAAGATAAAACACTCTCCTCTGGCATAGAAAAAGATTCTCTTACCAAGCCATTGCAAGGGTGCGCACCTGCACAATTTTTTCAGTGGCAAAAATTGTAGAATTAAGGTTCAAATTACTACAACATCCACTATATTCACCAGACTTGGCCCCCAGTGACTTTTTTTATTTCCAAGTTTCAAAAAGTGGCTTGGCACATCTAACGGAAGAGGCTCTTCTTCCAAACAGATGCCTATTTTAAGGACCTTCCAAAATCCTACATCTTCAAAGGCTTAAAACAGGTGGAGAAATGCTGGGAAAACTATATTGAGCTAAAAGGAGATTGTGTTGAAAAACAAAAATATACCTACCAAAATATTTTTTTTTTTCTATTTTTTTGAGGACTTTTTTATTTATTTACATTTACATTAGTGAAGGCCTGGGTTCATTTTCTGGTAGATGCTTGTTACCTGGACAATCCATATCCTAAAATTCTCCAACTTTAAGATGGTGAATATCAGGTAACTTAGTATTGTGAACAAATTTTTAAATATGTTTATATTTGAGACATGATTTTATTTGTTTTATCTTGGTGTCAGAGTAGATATAATAAAATTAAGTAATGCTTAACAAGTGCAATGGACACAATGCTGCAGGCATCAGAGGGTCATCTGGACTAGGCATATACATTTTTGTGGTTCCTATCTTTCTGATGTTTGGAGGATAAGTTGTACCCTTGGAGTCTCTGGACCCAACAAGCCCTCCAGGTTCTTCAAGCTCAACAGCCAAGTGAGGGCATAACAAGGCGAGCAGGGTCCCAAGAACTCAGGTGTGCATGCAATGCAGGGAACAAGTCCATGAGGCTTTCCGTTAGGCCCGGCACCTGTTTTATAAACCGTGCCCCCCCTGTGTGCAAGGACTGAAGAACTTTCATACAAGGATGGAAGTGGATATGCCACTTACACTTGTTAACCCAGAGGGGAAGAGTACCAAAAACCGCGGTTGGACCGACCTTTATCAGCTTGGGTCTACTAGCTTTCCAAGTGAGTGCCAAAGGACATTAAGGTGTCTCACAACCCTGCCCAGGCATCACTGCCCAGACTTACCCAACCTCATGTGGGTATTGGGCCAATGCCCTGTCGAGTCCAACCCAATCCAAACAGCTTCCTTTCAGGATGGGCTCAGATATTCAGCCCGACTACTTCTAGTAAGGTCAAAAGTACCACTGGTGCTTGGGGTCTGCAGTGCTCACACCAGAGCAGCTGAAGAGTCAGAATCTTTCCCCTATGGGGAGGTGAGGGCAGAGTGGTCCATCCTCAGGTGAAATGGTTGACTCTACAGGTACTTGTGGAAATGCTTCAGAGCCCTCACTACTACCAGGATCTCTGGCCAGGTGGTAACACAGTAGTTCTTATCTGGCTTGGAGAGCATCTTGTTGTAGTAGGTTATTACCTCTCCTGGACATCCTGGACCTGGGATAATATGCCTCCAATGCCAGTCTCCCTGGTGTCTGAGTTCACAATAAAGACATTATAAGGTTGTGAAAGTCCTAAAATAGGCACCTCAGAGTGCTGGCTTAAGCACCTGGAACATACTCCCTGCCTCTTCTGACCACAAGTAAGACTAGTGCTCTTCTGTTAGACGAGTGAGCAGTTTTGCAATGTTGGAGAAACCTCTGATGAACCGGCAGTAATAGTTGCATAAGCTCAGGAAATTTTCCAGCTCTCATTCTTCTTTCGGGCGAGGCCAATTTCTGACTGCTCAAGCCTTTTCCAGGTTCTTGGCCACCCCAGATGGTGAAACTATGTGGCACAAGTAGTTCACCTCCTTGCAGAGAAGTTGACACTTCTTTGCATTCAACTTCAGCTTAGCTGCCTACAGCCATTCCAGTACCTTGGTCAGGTTCTCAAGATGGTCTTCCAAGTTGTGGCCTACAGTGATATGATATCATCCAGATATATCAGGGACAGGCTCGTAAGTCAACCCTCTTATCTCTGATTCCTTGAGGTGCTGGAAGGTGGCTGCTGCATTGCAGAGGCCAAAGAGTATAACCATAAATTATCGAAGTTTTTGGCCAGATGAGAATGTGGCCTTTTTCTTATCTCTGCGATCTTGGCCCACATGCCAGTATCATGATTTCAAGTCCAAAACCACTGGGTACCAATTAGTGCACCCAAGGTGACAGTCTGGGCTAAGGAGGAAACAGTACTTTCTGTT
Organism: Hymenopus coronatus; assembly: GCA_030762935.1. Classification (NCBI taxonomy): domain Eukaryota; kingdom Metazoa; phylum Arthropoda; class Insecta; order Mantodea; family Hymenopodidae; genus Hymenopus; species Hymenopus coronatus. The sequence continues at coordinate 12,114,027 of CM060900.1, forward strand.
GACAGCATTCAGCTTCCTTTAGACCATGTAGAAGCATAGCTCACCATTATTCTTTTTCACCAAGTCTACAAGGGAGCCCTAAGGTCTGTCAGACTCTTCAGTGATTCCCCTAGATCTCATGTCTTCCAGCAAATCCTGTACCTTGGCCTGTTTTGCCAGAGGAACACATGTTGGTGGTTGCCGGACAGGTAGGGCATCTTTGGTGTTGATTTTATGGTGTACTCGGTTAGTAGGGCCACAATTGCCATTCTCTCCACTGAAGACAGATTGGTATTGGCTAAGTAGATGCTGGACCCTCTTCAGTTGTAAAGTGGTCAGATGGTTAGCCACCCTCTTCAGCAAGTCTTTCAGCTGGGGCCCCAGATCCTGCGATGGTGCTGGCTGATGGGATCTGTTGCATGGCGATACAGTTGCTGCTGGCTCACACTTCCCTAATTCTTTCATAGCCAGAATTTCCTGGTCACTGTCCAATGGGTTCAGCAACCTTATGGGCTTTTTCTCCGAACAAGGCAACAATGCCCGGGCAATGCATAATACATTCAGCTGTATTTTTCGGTCCAGTACAAGGTTCCTAGATAGTTGGCTCCCTAGGTTTGCCTTTGCCACCACCTTGCTTCTTGCAGTCACAACTGCATCATCCCTGAGAATCACCCTGCAGATCCCCAGATGTTTGTGGGGGCTCCAGAGCAACAACTCTTCTTGGCCAAGTCGCAAGATCATCCATCCAATGTCGACTGTCATCTTGTGGCACTTCATAGCTGCACCTGTGTATACTAGAATTTGTCACAGCTTCCCTTTCATGCAGCCATCTGCAATGAGGCTGTTGTCCACTCTTCTGCCCAAAGTATGCAGTATCAGTCGAGAACGTGGTAAAGATGGCCCCAATGTGCCCCTTGCAATGCCAGATCTTGCTCATCTTCCACCTGATGGTCAGCTTGGTGCGGACAGTTCTTCACTAGGTGATTTGGCTTGCCACACCACAAAAAGGTTGTCTCTGGGTTGTCTCTCTGTCACTGTTGTAGCAAATGCTCTTTGTCTGCACAGCTGTTTTCTTACTGCCTCCATTCTTAATGCTGCCATTAATGCCTTGTGGATGCTCATTTAGTCAGCAAGTATACGTGCTGTCATATGTTGGGGTCATGCACCCTGTTAACAAAGGAGTAGGCAACTTTCTTGAACATGTAACTAGATGATAGGTTCAACAGGGCTTTCTTCACCAGCTGTTCATCACAAGGGTGAACTCTTGCATCATCTCTCCTGGCCATTGCAGCCTCAATTTAAGCTGACTGTGGTAGATTGCTGCCATGCGATGGTTCCTGAAGCAGTTCTCAAGGGCCATCTATCTCTCCAGACATCACTGATGTTGGAATAGCATTCAGTACTTATGGTGCCCGTCCCTGAAGCCATGCTATCAGTTGTGTGGCTTCCTCTTCTGCTGACCATCAGTTGTAGGTGGCAACAGCAGCAAACTGTCATCGGAAGACTTTGAAGATGGATGTACCATTAAACTTAGTTAACTTGATGCATACAGATGCTGGTTTGCGTCCTGCGGTCCCACCCTTCAAGTCTTTCAGCCTTCCGTCAAGCATCAGTTGCACCATGGCATTCATTTCTTGGTGCTAGCATAGGCTTTTCCTTTCAATTCACCAGGTCATTCCCCAATGTCTTCCAGGTGTTGGTTATGGTCCTTCACACTTATACCAACTTCTTCCATCTTTTCCTTATGTGCTTCCGCTTTTTCCCCAAATTTTTCCATTTTCCCCCCAAATTCTTCAAATTTCTTCTTTATGCAGGCCAGTTGTTCTTCAATTTAACAATATCTTAATTTTCAGGTTTTTCATGACATATTCCATTTTTTTTTCCATTCTGCACTTCATGTCCATTTTAAGTTGCATTTTTTCCAATTCAGATTTCAATTCTGTCCTTATTTTCTTGACTTTTGCAAGTAAAGTTTTCACCGTTTCCTCCATTGTGATGTTGATTCCCACTCCTGACATCAGTGTAATAAAAACTCTTTATTTCTTCAAAAACTACTCTTTATTTCTTAAAAAACTACTCTTTATTTCTTCATCAAACTCATTACAAGTAAAATATGATCACTCTTTGATGCTTTTGCAACAATTCTCTTTTGATGCTCAGCGACTGTGGCTACTATTGCATGCTCCAAATTTGCTGTTGAAACTGTGTTGCTGCACTCAATGCACTCCTGATAGAAACTGAACTCTCTGCAGGTCTCATGCTCCTTTTTATACATGTTGATCACATGCCAGGAAACTTCCAGAAGCAGTCGAATGTGCAAACCATTGCAGGTGTCACAAAGTCACTCGTATAACAATGCATGGCTTCGAAGTCAAAAGAAGTTGCAAACAGCACACATGTGCACTACACAGGTGTAACAATGGACAGCAACAATCAGCTTTCGAAGCAAGCCATTCACATATGTGCAGAGATTACTGCTAATGGGCACAGTTACAATATTACCACTTAGAATATGCCAGTCACCATTTAAGTTATTGGAATAAGGGTTCAGTATATTACATGCCATGTGTGCTCACCATGTGATCATGAAGGTATGACAGTATTTCTGGCGCAAATGGCAGAAGGCTACATTATAACAGTGCACTTCTGTCAGTGGGAAATTTCCTTGTGATTGGGTCACCCTCCGTGGTGTAATGGTTACCATGCTAACTTCATATACCCAAGGTCGCGGGTTCAAACCTGGCAGAGGACAATGGATTTTTTCAGGCGTAAAATCCTGAGTATGGCTTCCTTTGGAAGGGAAGTTAAACCATTGGTCCTGTGTCGTAGATTTACGGCATGTAAAAGAACCTCAAGCCTGATAGAGAGGCCTCTGAGCAAAATTAAATGGTCTTTCATGCCCAGTATAGAATGCGACGCTGAGAACCACAGTAGTTAAAGACCATCCATAAATAGAACACAATTTTTTTCCTTGTGATTGACACTTATGGGGGAGGGTGTCATCTGCTGGCAGGGGCTAGTCAGATTGCTGACCAATCATACTGTAGGAATGTATAACCATCAGAGAGCTTGTATCATCAGTGTTGCAACACCTACAGGTTCAAAATGTCTTACAGCCATGATAAACGAGTTGAGGTTATGTTGGCCGAAATAATAAACTTTTACTTTTAAAGAAGTACAAAACCCAATGTTGAAAGGAATAGATGAGGTAACTGATGAGAAATGGGGAAAAGTAGTTCAACATACGAGAAGTATGATAGAAAATGCACGGAAAGAAGAAGACATTTTAGAGGAAGCAGTGGAACATGTATTGATGCAGACGGACGGTGAGTAAATATGTCAACAGGAATGTCAATCACAAGGTAATTTCTCACTAATTATAGTTGCCTGGGTTTTGTTTTGGCATGGATCAACTTAAGGGTGAATATGTTGGGAATGTTTCAATGACAAACACATCACTGCCTCATACCTTCTGCTTTATAACATTCTTAAACGTGATTTTTTAGTATTATTGAACTCTGCACACCTTTTCCTTAATTCTGTGCGCTTGCTTTAATAGCTGTGTGACCTTTTAAAGCAATTTAAATATCTGCCTGTAAGACTGGCTCACTATTAAATAGTGGTAAGAAGGATAAGATTTCCTTACATTAATATGCAGACGAATCCTGCAATTCTAAATTAGTTGCAGGTGAGCAGAAAGAGATGAGAAACTGCTAACACTGTTTTGTTGTTGTAATTTTTAAACTGTGCCACTGTGACTAAGTGGTTAGACCGTTTGCCTCCCACCTAGGTGGCCCCGGTTTGATCCCAAGTACCTGTATATGGGATTTGTGGTGGATGAAGCAGCATCTGGGTCATCCAGTTTTCCCTGCCACTCATTCCACTAATTGCTCCTTCATCACCTTTTCTATCATCCATTTCACTTGCATTTCATTTGACCTACCTCCTCACGCTCATGCCTGGCTATGGGCCGATCACTCATTCCAGGTTCTCCATTCCATGGTTTTGTGCCGTTGGCTCCCCCACAGGCTTCTGACCCTAGGTATTCACTTGTAAGTCCTGGGGGGGGGGTGTCAGTCCCAAACATGGGGTTTTCATTTATCAACATATTCTCATTTTTATATTGAGACATTTAAATAATGACGATATAAGTGAAGATAAATAGAATACAGCTGTTATTGGGTGAAGAAAATATTTCTCTTAAGTAATTTACCATTCTCTGTCAATGATTATATGAATAAAAACTATTATCTCGAGATGTATAATTTGCTGAGAATATTTTTGTAATTTATTGTTAATATTTTTACAATTCACTGCAAACATTTGTATAATTTATGTGCATATAAAATAGCAATTTGTAAAGAATTAATTGTATTGTGATGATGCCATGTAAGTGCTGTACTTCTCCAAGCTGTAATAAAGCTAATCTAATTCAGTTGAGGGTTAAGGTTGATGTAATAATGGAATGGTATCTTAGGAAGGAAAGTACGGGGGCTATTTTTTAACAAGTCCAATTGCTCACAAAATTAAAATCACACAGTGAAAATCAGATGAAGCTCTGCATAGATGAGTGCATGGACTCTCTAGTATGATCATTGACATGTCAGTTGTAAGCACACAGTGAGCAAGAAAACATGCCTAGAACGATGCCATTGCCCGCCAAATGTGAAGTGCATGTTGCAATTCAATTTCTTCATGTAGAGGGGTGTAACGCAGCTGAAATTCACTGATGAATGAGTAATGTGTGCGGTGAGTGACAGCAAAGTGGTGCAGGAACTTTGAAGCAGGGCATACAGATGTTCACGATGCAGGCGGTCAAGGAAGAAAGCAAATGTTAACCATGATGATCTCGTTCAGCGAGTGAATCAGACAATTAGAGAAAATTGTCGGTTCTCAATTTTTGTGTTGTATGAGTTGTTTCCCAAAATTTTAAGCTCAGCTCTTTACACCATCATGAGTGAGACACTTCATGACTGCAAACCATGTGCGAGATGGGTTCCCAAGATGCTGTTCAACCATCACCAAGCTCAGCGAATGGGTGCCCTCTTAACCTTTCTCCAGTGCTACCATGATGGAGAAGATTTTTTTGCACAAAATTGTCACAAGGGATGAGACATGAGTCCATTATGAAACTGAAGAAACAAAAGAGCAATCCACACAGTGGATGAATTCTTCTTCCCTGTCAAAACCAAAGAAGTTCAAGCGAACTTGTCCAACAGAAAGCGTATATCTACTGTGTTCTGGGATCAAAAAATAGTTCTCTTGGTGAATTCATGGAACATGGCACAACCATCACTGCACCCTCATACTGCGTGACTCTTCAGTAGCTACGAAGAGCAATTCAGAACAAGCGAAGAGGAATGTTGACATCAGACATTGTCGTTCTTCATGACAATGCTCGGGCACACACTGCAGCTGCACCAAAGAACCTCCTGCTGCGTTTTCAATGGGAAGTGTTTGATTACCCACCATACAGCCTGGACTTGACCTCTTATGATTTTTATGTTTCTTCGCATGAAAAAGTGGCTAGACAGCATTTTGGCACAGACAATGGGCTGCAGACCAGCATACAGACTTGGCTGAAAGCACCTCCTATAACAAGGAAATACAAAAGTTGATACCACTCTATTTCTGAATTTCCTCATCACCCACTGCTTAAATTGGAGCAGTAACTATGTAGATGAGTAGCTGGTAGCTAAATGTTGCAAACAAAACATATGTAATTCTCACCATGGTTTTAATTTTGGGACCAATTGGACCTTGAAAAAGAAATTGCCCTCTTATACAGGGTTACTACAAAAGAAATAGACAACTTCAACTGCCTGTAAAACAAAAACTATTAGAGATAGCAACCTAATTATTTTGGAGGTGTGTTGAGTAACTCTCAAAAGTTTCGTTTGTTACTATTGGTAATGCTGTAGTGTTTTGTTTGTTGTTGCAGAAGCTGAAATGGCGGAAAATGCATATTGCATGTTGGAATTTGCTAGAACGCAATCAGCAACTGCTGTCCAACGACATTTTAGAACACATTACCACAAAACGCCACCGACTAGACAGTCAATCTGCGACTGGTATAGAAAATTCGAGACAATGGGATGTTTGTGCAAAGGGAAGAGCTCAGGAAGACCAAGAGTTTCGGAAGAAAACGTTGAACGTGTTCGTTCTGCCTACATAAGAAGCCCACAGAAATCGACATCATGCAATTACAAATTCCACAGCAAAATCTTGCGGAAGCGACTGCACATGGTGCCTTACAGATTACAGATGTTGCAGTTTCTGAGTGAAGAAGATAAGGTCATACGGCGTGACTTTTGCATCGACATGTTGCGACATGATGAAGACGATGCTGGTTTTTGTGAGCGCATCATTTTATTTTTGTGGTAACGTGTTCTAAAATGTCGTTGGACAACAGTTGCTGATTGCGTTCTAGCAAATTCCAACATGCAATATGCCTTTTCCACAGGATTTTCCGCCATTTCAGCTTCTGCAACAACAAACAAAACACTACAGCGTTACCAATAGTAACAAACGAAACTTTGAGAGTTTCTCAACATACCTTCAAAATAATTAGGTTGCTATCTCTAATAGTTTTTGTTTTACAGGTAGTTGAAGTTGTCTGTTTCTTTTGTAGTAACCCTGTATTTTGACTTGGATAAGTATTAACTTCTAAGACTTTTTTCACTAAAAGGCTGTTTTCTGAATAACTCCAGATTGGAAACAAGAGCACAAAGTAAAACAGAACACAACATTTTGCCAAGAGAACAAAAATGCGTCTTGGTGGTTTTATGGATAGCAAAGTGGAAAGTCTTATCTTACGCTTTTGAGTTCTCGGTTTCTAACTTACCAACAATATTTTTTCACCTGCTTCTGATTCAACCAACATAATCTGGGTTAGCCAATCAGAATTCAATAGAACAAACCTTTTCTAAATGTGCTATACAGATCCATTACTATTTCCAATTCCTCTAGTTGTACCAAGTTAATAACATACACAAGTTGTTTGTTGTTTTTCACTAATTTCTAACAGTTATTATTGTTCTTTTTATTTCTTGAGACAATAACTAGCCTTGAGTTGCCTGTAAACAAACCATGTCATGTACATTATAAGTCCCAGGCTTCATACTTTAAGTAACTCCATTGAGGCATGTCATCTCAAAATAATTTGAGATCATCTTATGGTTTTACCTGTAAACATGAGAGTCAGTTGGTGAATTTAGTGTCATGTGGGCATATTGCTGGTAGCTTAGTGGTTATACGAGGGGCATACTGAAAGTCATGAGCAACACTGTTTTACAATCTTAATATTTATTTTTAAGCCAAACCAAATACATCATCATAATCTACAGTTTTTTTTTCACTTTTCGACATAGTCTCCATTGTTTTGCACACATTTTTCCCATCGTTCTACAAGTTTGAAAATGCCCTTGTGATAGAACTCTGTTCCAGCTGCCCGCAGACCCTGACGCACTGCTTTCCGAATATCCTCCAGCGTCTCGTAGCGTTGGCCATGCATCTGCTCCTTCACAGAACTGAAAAGATGGTAGTCGGAGGGTGCCAAGTCGGGACTGTAGGGAGGATGTGGAAGAGTTTCCCACCCTAATGCCCTGATCTTCTCCATAGTGGCACGGGCAGTATGCGGACGCGCATTATCCTGTTGAAGGATGAACCTCTTTCCAGGGCGTTTATCACGCAAAGCCCGACGGAGCTTCAGAAGTGTCTTGATGTAGCGGGCAGAATTTATGGTTTGTCCAGGTTCAAGAAAGTCAACCAGAATTTGTGCATCCCAAAAGACACTTCCCATAACTTTTCCTACAGACTGCACTGCCTTCGCTTTCTTCTTCGATGTGAGTTCAAGTGGTGCCATTCCATACTCTGACGTTTCGTTTCTGGCTCATAGTGATGGAACCAGCTCTCATCTCCAGTCACAATACACGTCAAAAATTCATCATCTTCATTATGAAATCTCTGAAGAAGGTTTTGTGCAATGGTTCTTCTCTGAAGTTTGTGGTCTTCAGTCAATAAACGGGGGACCCAACGGGCACAGACCTTTCGATATCCCAAGCTGTGGATCATTTCTTGCACAGCACTATGTCCTATTCCAAGTTGCGCAGCAATTTCATTCACAGTGAAATGCCTATCTCCTGTAATGAGCTCATCAACTCTTTCCTTGTTGCGTTCTGTAGAGGCAGTTTGAGGACGCCCGCTACGAGGCACATTTTGCAGACTCGTGTTTCCATCTTTGAAATGTTTCACCCATCTTCTAACACTGCTGGCACCCATGCAGACACCTCCATATGCACGTTGAAGTCTGAGATGAATTTCAGGAGTAGATTTTCCTTTTTTCACAAGGAATTCAATGACAGCACGCTGTCGAAACGAAACATCAATGTCAGCCATTTTTCAAACACCATCTGTGGTCACGTGATACAAGCTAATGATGTCACAATATGTCAACATGTGGCTTAAAGTCTGTAGATTACGATCCTGCAATTCGTTTCGTTACATTGTTGAAATTTAAATTTTTACAATGGGTTGCTCGTGACTTTCAGTAGCAACTGGACAGAAACTGGGAGATCCGTGGTTGAAATCCCGGCTATTACATTGAATTTTTCACTCTGACTCTAATTGTCCAACTCCTGTCCTACACATGGCTTGTGTGGAAAGAACAATTAAAACATGTGCTTTAAGTTTATGATTCTGGTTTTGTTCAGATATTATGAAGCACCTAAATTCTGCCACAATTCTGTTTGTGAATCCAAAATCAAGATTATATATGTGTTTAATAAATGCTATCTCCATAGGTAGTAAATAGAAGACTATATATGAGGGCCACCCAGAAAGTGACAGACGATTTAGCATAACTAAATGTCAACACAAAATTTTATTTACAAAGTTACAGTACCTTACTCTATTTGTCAATGCAATCTCCATTCTGTCATCATAATTATTGTCGCGTTGTACCAGTTTTTCAATGCTGATGTTATAGTTTTCTACTGCCAAAGAGCTTTCATGTTATTTTGAATGCACAAAATGTTCAGTCAATCAAATTTTATAGGCAAATATTGCAAGTTTATAGTGATAATGCAATAAACAAATCTTCAGTGAGGAAATGGTGCATAATTTACGAGTAATCGAGGATGAACCCATGTGTATGGAGTGAAAGTCCATCAATCTTTATGGAGGAGTTGAAAGCAAATGTTGGTAAAAGAAGTCAGAAAAACTGGTGTTTCACTTTGGACAGCGTACATGACTTTTTGGATGGAAAAGATTTCCCAGCCATGAAGACCACAAAAGTGGCAGTGATCTTTAGTAGTGAAAGATTATAACATCTGCGTGGGAAAACTGGTACCATGTGACGATAAATACCTTGATAGCAATGATGATTATGCTGAAAAATAAAGTAAGGTACTGTAATTTTGCAATGAAAGTTTTGTATTGTTTTTCATTATTATGTAGTTATGCCAAATCATCTGTCACTTTCTGGATGACCCTCTTATTATATAATTGGAAATGTTATTTGTTGTCTGTTCTTAAGCTGTTTCTGGATTCACATCTGATTGTTTGATTTTATTTATGCCACTTCTAGGTTCAGCAAGGAGGTACGGAGCCTCCAAAATATAAGGGTCCAGTGGATGCTGTTAAGAAATTATACAGGGAAGGTGGTATGAGAAGTATTTACAAAGGAACATGTGCTACTCTTCTAAGAGGTAAGCTACTGATGAAGATTGGTTCCTTGCATAGGCCTCTGCTCTCAAGCTTATATGTATGGCCCAAAGTAAAGAATATCAAAATTTGGCAACACTGAGTTACAAGACATGCACACAATGTGTTTTTGTGTCATGCCGAAGTTTAACCATGGCTTGTTACCATAGCAGTGACATTTCATGGTGGACAACATGGCTTTAAGTGAACAGAAAAACATTTCTTGTGCAGCTTTATTTCTGCTCTTACAGAAACAGTCGATAATAATAGGACCAACTGTGAAGATTGCCTCATGGATTTTTGAACAGTTGAAGGTCAACATCAGACTTTGGTCCATCCATTACCTGAGGCACAATGGCAGGAATGTTGTTTCAAGTTGGAACTTCGCACTTGAAGCTTATCCTGTGATGATTATTGTCACTGAAAACTGTTTCTGTAAGCTGTAAACAGAAACTGAAGTAAGCTCAAAGGGGTCATACGTGATGTTTAGGTATGCTTTATTCTGGACCATACAGTATTTAAGAGGTAAGCTAGGGGTTGAGATTTGCAAAGAATCTTGTGATGATGGTATTAATATTTGATGGTGAGAGGTAAGTCAGTTTTTGTAACACAAAAAAATCACTTAATTACTTACTGGAACCAGTCTCTGGAACCCATGTTGTTCCTATTTTGCCCCCACAAGTGATGATCATTAAACCACTATTCTCATCTTTGATACCAAGGAAAGGAGATTGTCAGAATTAGGGGTTGAAAATGGGAACAATAGTGACCCTGAACCAGTCCTGGTAAGTAATTATTAAGTGATGTTTTGTGTTAAAAACTAGCTCAGCTCTTACCTCTTATCTAGGTAGTGATCATGCTATGATGAATAGCATTAAACCAAGCTTATCATTGAATATCTATCAAGTGTCATTCTCATCTTTTTTAATTTAACCCTTAATTGCATGAATTATTTTGATACATATGCTGTTCTTCCTCTAATTTGCAAACCAGTATTTATATGCCTTTCATCGGCACCGCAATTGAAGCGACTTGAATAGCCGTGATCTTTAGTGCGATACAAAGTGGACTGGCCATCCATTCAAAGCCAAACATCGTGAGTTCGAGGCCCAGCAACTGCAGTCAAATGTGCTTGTAAAGGATGGGGAGGGCCCAAGTAAAATAACCAGTGTGATGGCATTCTTTGATTCTGACAGGGTCACATTTGACTGCAGTTGCATGAATTTTGCTCTTTTTTATTTAAAAACACTACAGTTTTATTGCAAAAGCATTAATATGTTTTACAATATAAGACAGATATAACTAGCCCAATTTTATTGTTAAAGGTTAGTGTAATACAAAATTAGAAAAAAAAGGTCCACTAAAAATACTAAAAGCTTTGATTAATCATCTTTATTGCATATATATATACATATTTTAGATATTGTTTATAATGCCCGCTTTTACTACTTGTAGCACTGCAGGCGATGACACTGATGATACATGGAATGAAGATGCAGCACTGGTGGAATGCAATAGCAGGGGAAACCTGGAGAAAACCTGTCCCTGCGCCACTTTGTCCACCACAAATCTCACAAGAGGTCGCTTGGGATCAAACCCAGGTCGTCTAGGTGAGAGGCAAGGGTTTAACCACTCAGCGCAGCCTTGTTGCATATATGCAACACCATGCAATAAAGGGTTAATTGGTAAAAGGGAATATCAGAGTTTTATGTTGATGGCAGAAATGCAGGTTATAAATCATGACTGACATTTTCAGTAAAGTTTCATACTACAAACTCATTTCATTTGTTTCTTTTTCTGCTAAGAAATATAGAGTATATAGGGCTGCCTACTAAACTTTACTCTGGTCACTCATGCAGTAGACATCCCTTTCACATACAACATTTATTATGTTATATTTATCCAAATACAAGACAATATTTTTTTCCAAAATATCATTGTTGAGAACTGGAAGTCCTCTTGCATTCACGAAATATGTTCTCCAAATAGCATGTGAAAAAATTTCAAATTTTGCAGCTGCATCAATGGCAAAGTGTGGGGGATGTAAAGATTACTACCAAAGGAATTTACGTAAATGGCAGGCTTAGGGTGTTTTGTTTTGCTCCATAAAGTTAGCTGTTAATGGACCAAGGATTGTAAGCATCCCCATTGAAAAAACATTTCTCTCCAAGACTAAAATAAAAATCTGATGTGTTCCATTCACATGAGTTTCTCTACATCTTTGTAACAAATTATTGTTAATTAGCATATTCTTCTATCTACTTCATGCTAATTGAGATAATTGTTAGCAGAAATGGTTGTATTGCTTAGTTCCTTATAAGTAGAAGGGAAATAAAGGAATACACTGACAGTCAAATGTGGGTACTATGGAATTGAAATCCGTTTCTTTGTGTGGGCAGAAGTTGAAAAGTTGCCGCATGAGAAATGTATACGTATTTTAATTAGAACTGACAGCAAGGAATACACCAAAAATGGATATGACATAAGTTGTGTGTTCTGACCAGAACTAGTAAGTTTTTGTCTATCTCTTACGGTTTACTAGTTATGCAAAATTCATCCAGAATAAACATGTCTTCAGAAGCTATTCCCTGAAAATTCAAGATATACATTTTATTGTGATGGAAATGGCTTTAATATGATGTATTTTAATCAAAATCATTGGAGCCATTTTTGAGAAAAACAAAATTTTTGAAAATTTTTCCACGTAAAGGGTGGTTTGGGGTGGGGGGGATTTTCTTGAAAATCTTTGTGTCGCATCCTTGGAAGATGCCAAACTTAAATACCAAGTTTGGTTGATGGTCTTTTCATTTTTGAGCTATGCTGTATATACACACGCACACACCCCATTCCCTACCTTTTTCTGAAAATGTATTTTTTTTTTTTTTTTTGGAATTAGGGGTTCCCAAAACATGCATTTCTGGTGAAATCTTGGTATCAAGATTTTGGGTGGAATACAATACTTCCTCTACACAATATGTACATAGTACGTGTAGAGAAAGTAAAAATAGAGGATTTCCTTTCACATCGATGGTTATGCATTTTTTTTATATAGTGTTTAATGCTTGCTCTTACTACTTGTGACACTGCAGGCAAAGATGGTTATGCGTGACATTCTATTGAAAGCAAATGGTGAAATAGAAATAGAGGTTTAGTTGGTGTTTTATAGCAGACATAGCGGGTATGTTTCCATTCATCCATTACATGAGTTTTTGCCCAAATTCAAAAAACAAAACTTTGTAAGTATGTCTAAAAAGAAAATGTTATCCATCATCATTTGCAGTGGAATGCAGTCACCTATTGCACACAAAACAGTACATTTCCATTTTCCCCTCTTTGGCCCATTAAGAGAGTTTCTGACCAAATTTGAATTAGGTACAACTGTTTATAAAAATATGTTATGTTAGGTATATTGTCTAAATAGAAAATGTTATCCATAACCATTGAAGCTCTGTTGTCATTGCCATCTCTTCCTATATATTGAAACATTTCCATTCCCCCTCTTTCTCTCTCGCATGCTCATTTCATAAGTTTTTGCGCAACTTGGCAAAAAAAGAATGGTGAGGGGGAAAGAAGAAGGTAAGGTTTAATCAGTTTAACACAGTGAAACCCAGGCATTTCAGTAGTTGAAGTGCCAAGAAATCCAGGTAGATAGCAAAATTCTATTCTCTAAGGTGAATCTGATGCAGTTATCTTGCAGATTTGGTATATATTGCTGGGGCATGGGGAAAAGGATGTAAGTTCACAAATTGGATTTTACACATGTTGTATTATATACTCAGAATCTTGGTTGTGACAGCTTTCAATTATCACATAGTACTATTTGTGGATATCACTAATTTACTAACTACTGAAAACAGTAATGAAATTCTAAATGATTCATTAAGTCAAGCTAGTATCATGGACAGTTAATAACAACTTTATTTTAAACACTAATAAATTATTTTGTCTTACATTTCATATCACAGAAGCTAGCATAAATAATAATAATGATGATAATGAGGAGGAGGAAGAAGAAGAAGAAGAATATCCCTGAAGTAAAATTAAATAATAAATTAATATGATTCAAAACTGAAACATTGTGACTAAAAATCCATTTTAGCAACAGATGGTCAAGACATAAATAACTTGTCTTTTGTAGTTCAACCTTGTAATTCTAAGTGCAGAAGTAAATGATAAAGAAGTGGCGACATCTGCAATCAAACATTTGACTAATTTTATTTATGCAACCATGGCCTATAGAGGAAAATGGTACAGGAAGTTAATGTTTCAGCTTAAAGTCAGCAAGTGCTCGTTGAAGTCTGTACTTTTACCCCTAACACCTTGTGCCTATATATTAGAGACAGTATTTTTGTGAAAAATAATAGATTTGCTTTCCAAAATAACGAAAGTATACGTACATGTTACCTAGAAGTAAAACTGACATTCACTTAACCTCTAACAGAACCATGTGTAAAAATGGGGTACTATGCTCCAGTATAATAATTCCCTTCTGAATGTCATAAAAATACGGAAAGCTATAATGCATTTAACACCAGAACAAAGACTCTCTTGCAGGAGCACTACTTTTACACTAGAAAGCAGCGTCTAGAACTTAATAAATATCCATACAATACAGGGTGTTTCAAAACGACACCAAATGAAGATGTGGACCTTGTTGGTCATACTGTACGCGATACATGAATACAATTTTCAGCTCTAAATTCGGCACATACAAAGACTGCCATAAAATTACCATGGATTAGGCAGTCGTACATAACCAGATGGCACGTGCATGGCCCACTCCAAGAGAGATGCCGGTTGGTAGCGAAGGTCCCAGTCATGTGGTTTGATAGACATGCCGGCATGGCACAGGTCACCATAGTAGAAAACGTAGCATGTGGTTTTGTTGTGTGTTTCGCATAGCACGTTCTGAGGTTGTTTACGTGGCATATGACAACCGTTGTTCCTTTGCTGCCTAATCCCAAATGTGTGTGATTTTTAAACACACATAAAACTTTAAATAGAAGAGTTTGAAAGTTGCGACATCAAGTTTAGGACAAGTCAAAGTATAAGCTTATCAATTGCTGTCTTTGTTTAGTGTCATTTTGAAACAAACTATATAATATTAACTTAATCATCTCATATCATATCCTTCATTTTATTAACTTAACTATCTTGTATAATGTCTTTCCTTCTCAGTTATATTTAATTCATTATATTGTAAATACCGGGTGATCCAAAAATGTCCAAACCAGCTGCACGCATGGTGTTTTGCCTGTCCGTGTTGGTGCTCATGCTGTTTATTTGCCTCTATCATAGAAAGGTGTAGATGAAACCATGCAGCATTTTTAAAACTATGTTTAAAGGCTTTACTTACCAATGTTATTAAAGGAGATGCTGAAACTGGCCACCGCCGTTGTCCACACATTTTCAGCACCTCTTTAGGAAACTATCCATCACTCATCATAGTTCACATTAGAAATACTGGCAATTTCCTGGTGGATATTTTGTTTTAGTTCTCCCAGAGTGTGTGGGTTCATCTTGTACACTTTATGCTTTAAGTTATCCCAGAGATAGAATTTGCAGGGGGTTAGGTAGGTGGACTGAGGGTGGCCACAAATCTACTAATAATTCTGTCCTGAAACTCACTTTCAAGTTCTCATTGAAAGATGGGCTGTATGAGCTGTTGCAGAGTTTTGTTGAAAAAAAAAATGCAAAATCACTCTCCCTATCCGTTAATTCTCAAAAAAATACAGGGCAAAATTGTATTTGCGTATTATGGGCATCAACTGTTGACTCGAAAAAAATTAGGCCTATAACTGTTTCTCCGCTAATAGCGCATCATATACAAAATTTTTCATCATGAAGGGATATTTCATGAACAATGTTAGATTTCTCAGAGCTCCAATAACTATTATTTTGTGTACATACATATCCACGAAGGTGGAACTGAGCCTCGTCTGTGAAAATTATTAAATGTGGGTCAATTTTGCCATTGTGTACACTATTGAGAGTCCACGCACAACATGTGTTAACACATACAAATCATAAATAAATACTCGCTGTGCAGTAGAAAACAAATGCTGAGCCATAATACACTTTGTGTCTAAGTACAGGACAAATTAATAAAGCACACTGGTAAGAACTAAACCACACGATATCACCATCAGCTCAATACTGCACTTTCCGAGCAGAGAAAAACAACTCAGCATGGTGACCTTGTGTACAGCAGCTGTGTGTTATCATGTTTCCTTATGTGCAGTGGAAAAGCACAGCGCAGTGGTTCGGATGTATTTGGGTTGCACTGTATCTACTCTGTTGTAATACAATGTAAAATTTAATTATTGACATACCCTGTGTCAAAGTACCTTGTACAGAATTGATTTTAAAGGATTAATAAAGTCTTATCTTATATTGGATAGTTGTTTATAACACACTGTAGTTATCCTACTTGAAATGGGTACAGGAGGAAACATTGTCACACTTTCCCACAATTACTCTTTCTGATGTAACATTCCAAAAGATAAGTGTTATCTGGTAAAGTAAACTTTTGTGGTGCTACATTGAGTCACAAATAAGATGTATAAGGTAATCCAACACAGCGTATAGGCAAATGAGCAGTAATGAGGAGGATTACTGATCCTCCTTTCTGTCAGCTGTAAGCCCACCTGTTTCCATTCTCTGCTGATTATTGCAGGATTCTCTACAAGGTGTGATCAAAAGGTTACCAGAAAGGCTTCACAACAATTTTGTCTTTGACTCTTATCCCAACTGTACGTGTCCCTCCTGATAACATTGAGAAGTCACTTGTGACCTTGCAGTGCACAACTAGAAGCTCTGAAGTGAATGCATGTTCTTCTGTCAAGCAAAATGCTACATTATGAAGAACAAACATCAAATTTGTCTTCAAATTCAATAAAACTGCAACAGAAGCCTATTAAATGTTAAGGACAGTTTATGGTGAGGGAGCAATGGCTAAAAGTCGAGCATTTCATTCGTTTTCGAAATTTATAAGCGATACATCAGTTAAAGATACAGATCCTTCAGAAGGACTCTGTTCTAGCTAAATGGACAAAAGTATCAATTTGATGAGGGAAATGGTATTAAATGACAGGCATATCACAATAAAAGAAATTCTTGATTCATTAGGAATCTCCTTTTGAAGTGTTCAAAGCATTTTAAAAGACAATTTGAACATGAGACAAATTGCCACAAAGTGCGTAACTTTCCTTTCAAATGACCTAAAGGAAAACTTAGATTGTCTGCACATATCTTAAAGAGGCAACTTCAAAATGACCTATAGTTTATGGAGAAACATTGATTTATGGGTACAATCCAGAAGAGAAGCAACAGTCTTCATAGTGGATGAGTCCTTCATCTCTACATGCCAAAAAGGGCAGACAAATTCAATCCATTGCGAATGAGTCAAGTATTCCAGAAACAAGTGTTGCAAAGATAGAGAGAGAGGGATGCAATATGCCCATGTACAGAGCCATTTTGGATAAAAATAGGATGAATACTGTTCCCCATCCTTGGGCTCACCATATTTTGATGCCCAAACCCAGAAAGAATGCTTGTTTTCTTTGCTTCAAACCCAGGACACTTTTTCCACTGATTACCATATTTGTTTCCCAGAAACAATTAATTATACCCACCTTTACACGGCAAAAGAAAAATCTGGCTGTGAGTGACTAATATTAAAAAAATGTAAAATAAACGAAAGAAGATAAGCACTTATTTGTGGTTGCATATAATTGAGTAATGCAAGGAGCAGGAAATTTTAGAACACTTAAATCTGTGTGCAGTTTGGAAGTAAGCTGCGATATTTGATTTTGAAACAGCATGTTTATCCGTTTTTAGGTGATCTCTATTGTCTCTTCTATGTTTGTGATTAACACAGAATGTTTCATTACACTGAACACTGCTCACTATAGTTACAATCACCACATATTTTCAAAAACTTCTATTCATTTTGAAGTTTTTCAATAAACATACATTTTCTTTTTCCCATGGCAATGTCACAAGCACAAGATTCGAAGAAGTGTATGACTACAATGTTCATCCTTTTGATAAAACATAAGGCCCTGGAATTACTCTGTTTCACCCTACCTGCTAACTGATCATGCTTTCACACAAGCAAAACTACTGTGATATGACTCCCAGAATACAAAAACGGAACTCAGCCGTAACTTGTCTAAATAAAGCAACTGTGCTGTTGTAGCTGTCAACATATTTACCCATTTTCTACCCATTTCTTTTCACCAAAGAAAGATACAATTTTTCAAATTTATCATAAGTACAATGGTCTGTTTTATCAAAGTTTGTAGGCTGGTGTCAATACTAGAAAAAGTATAATCTGGGCTTGTGGGCCGTGGTCTACTGTGCTGCTTCTTCCCAGAAGTTTTGTCAGCGACTACAGCAGACATCATTGGTACCACACAGCAAACCAGAAAATACTTGCATTAATGAGCACAAAAGAAATTGTCATTTGGGCCAGTCAGAAAAGTCAGCAATAGCAGAACGTGCCATATTAGAAGAAGGGGAACATATCATCCATTACAAAAACAGACATTCTGGCATCATCATCTCATTACCATTCATGTTTATATCACAAAGGCATTGAAATTCAGAAACATAAAAACAACATTAATCTCAAAGAAGGTTTTAACTAAACAAAATATGGCAAACACTACAAATGAAAGTCAAAAGAATACCACCCGAGCCAGTCAGATGACAACAGAGGGCAGCACTTCTTTGACACAGGTACAGCCTTCTGCCAACCCGAGCCAATTACTGCAGACTTCCTCTCCAGCTGCTGATATAATACCACAGCCCACAGCACAACCAGAGTTACAACTTCTACAAGAGCACTTCAACCTCGCCACTGCCACTGAAGATTTCTGCCACTGTCACAATCAAAACTTCTGGGAAGAAGAAGAAACCCAGTAGACCACAGCCCACAAGCCCAGATTATACTTTTTCTAGATTCTTGTTTTATGTTTGAAACCCGAGACATTTTTCATCCCCGAACTTTACTCCGGACAGTATAAGAAAACTGGGATTGTCCAGTCAAATCCTGGATGGTTGGTAAACCTGCCCATCCTGCCTATTCTCCAGATTTAGCCCAATGGATAGTTTTCCTTAACCACGTCGGTTTTGAGGACATTGATGTTATATATTGTGAATTCCAGAAGATGGCTTCCAGAGTTGCTCTCAGTTGTATCATAAGCGCTGGGACACGTGTATGGACTACCAAGGAGACTGCTTTGTGGTGAAAGTGTAGAAGACAGAAATCAAAGTGTTGTGTTTATAGTCTTGTTCTGGAAACATTTTGATCATAGGTTGTATATTTCAAGCCATGGATTAGATTTCAAGTATAAATTAGCAATAAGGAAGAGTTGTAACTTATCTTGACCCCAATAACATGGAATGCCTGACTTCTTACACCTGAGACAGATATGCTACCCTCTAATTGTTATTTTCTTGCAGCAGCTTACCTTTCTGAGGCCTATATTACTCAAGCATACCTTCAAGTAACAACTGTGTGAATTTAAATGATACCTAGTATTTGAATATTATTGGCACTAGGTAAATAATAGTGAGAAAACTGGAAATTAGTGGAAGTGCTCAGATTCTCACCTTTCATGTATGAGTAAGATGCAGGTTTTTGTATAAATTATCTAATTGCAGTTTGTAAGTCTGATAAATTTATAGCTTTGTCTAACTTTTCTGGTCTGCCTTTACCTGTTGCACACATGCCAATCTAAAACATTGAATTGAGTTTTATTTATGAACACGAACTGCTGTGGTTCTCAGCATTGCAATCTACAGTACGTTTGTTACAAAACTTGGCCGTCAGGAAAATGTAAATGTCGTGTTATTTATGGATGCACTTTAACTACTGAGGTTCTCAGCATCCTATTCTAAGTTGGGCGTGAAAGACTTTAATTTTGCTCATGGGTCAATATCCATCTTCCTCCGCCAGGTTTGAACTTGCAGCCTTGGGTATATGAAGTTAGCATGGTCACCATTACGTCATGGAGGGTGCCAGGAAAAGACTCATGTGACCTTCACTGCATTTCCCTGCGCATGTGTCCTACATCTGTTCTGTTGTCTTGCACGTGCATCAGTCTTACTTCTGTTCTAGTCCAGTTCCATGTGAATAACATTAGCAATGTTTACAAGTGTTCACTTTTGCTTCAAATGTTTTCAAACTGCAGTATATAGTACCACAAAGAGTGTTTATGTACAATACGTATGTGCTTACATCATCTTGTAGGGATGAAACTAAATTTCCTGGAGTGTGTGTTCCAAGTAGAGAGGTCATTTGTTTGCTTGTAAATAAATTCAGGGAGACAAAATCAATTTGTGATAGGAAAAGAAAAGTAAACAGGCGTGTGCTTATGGAGCATAAATTAGATGAAATCAGAGAAGGTTAGAACTGTCACCTTGAAAATCTCTTAGGCATCTTGCACAAGAAGCTGACATTTTGAATGATTCAGCATGAAAAGCAAAAAAACTTTTAAAACTCAACCATACAAGGTTACTGCTGTGCAGGAATTTCCAACTTCTCTTGTGATAAGGTATGTTTTGTGTTTATTTTGATAATTGTTAATGTGATTTGAGATTTTATTTTATGTCCATGCATGTGTGACTGGTTGACTGGCTGTGCAACTGCCAGCCAATTGAACACTACGTGACTGGGAGACGGGCTGTGCATTCGATGGCCAAGTTTTATAGCGTACTTACTGTATGTAGGATGTGGAAGACTGCTTAATTTTGCTCAGATGCCTCTTTATCAGGCTTGAGGTTCTTTAACAAACCGTAAATCTATAACACATGACCACCAGTTTTACTTCCCTTCTGAAGGTAGCCATGCCAAGGATTATCATGCATGAAAAATCCATCCCTCTGCCAAGCTTAAACCCAACACCCTGGGAACCAGAGGCTAGTTTGTTGCCCTTTGACCATGGAGGACAACTAGCATCCTTAAGGTTTCCCTGTAAAATTTATGGGTGTGTAGGATTTTTTGGATAGTCAATACATTTTTTATGTTTTTTGGGCTAATTCAAAATATTATGCCTTGGACATGACAAACTTTATTTTATATTGGATTATATTGTAATTCTTTAATGATAGTAAGAGTTTTTGCTAATGTACGGTTACAGCCCAAATGTTCTATAGTAATGTGCTACAAAACTTGGCCATCAGGTGCTTGGTCTGTCTGTACACTTGTATGGCAGTCGCATGGCTTGTCACTCAGTTACACATGCATGGATGTCAAATAAAATCTCAAATCACATTAACAATAATCAAAATAAACACAAAATATACCTTATCACAGGAGATGTAGGAAATTCTGGGTAATCTTGATGGTTTGAGTTTTAAAAGCTTTGTTGCTTTCCATGCTGAAGCTTTCAAGATATTAGTTTCTTGTGCAAGATGCCTAAGAGAGTTTCAAGGTGACCATTATAATTTTTCTCCAATTTTGTCTAATTTCTGCTCTATAAGCACATGCCTGTTTACCTTTCTTTTCCTATCACAAATTGATCCCGTCTTCCTGAATTTATTTACAAGCAAACGAACAGTCTCTCTACTCGGAACACATACCCAGGAAATTTAGCTTCATCCCTACGAGATGATGTGAGCACATACGTATGTTACATAAATACTCTTTGTGGTGCTGTATACTGCATTTTGAAAGCACTTCAAGCAAAACTATTCACGTGTGAACTGGACTAGAACAGAAGTAAGACTGACAGAATGGATGTAGGACGTGGTCGCAGGGAAATGCAGAGGTGACTAGGAGATCCATGGTTAAAATCCTGGCTATGGCATTGAATTTTTCAGTGTGACCTTCCTTTCGAATTCCTGTCCTACGCATTGGTCAGTGTGGAAGAAACATTACTTCACAATGATTGAATCTATTAGTTGGATGAAAACTATGAAGCCCAGAACTTAAAGTACTCATGACATTATACCAGGTGATCCAAAAATGTCTGAACCAGCTGCACTGTGTTTTGTCTGTCTGCACCCTTGGCGCTCATAGCCATCTGTCGCTATAGTAGAAAGGCACAGATGAAACCATGCAATATTGTTAAAACTACTTTTAAAGGCTTTACTTACCAATGTTATTAAAGGAGATGCTGAAACTGGCCACCGCTGTTGTCCATTTATTTTTGGCACCTCTGTAGGAAACTATCCATCACTCACTGTAATGCACGTTGAGAAATGCTGGCAGTTTCCTGGCAGATATCTTGTTTTAATTCTTCCAGGGTGTGTGGGTTTGTCTTGTACACTTTATGCTTTAAGTTACCCCAGAGATAAAAACCACAGGGGGTTAGGTCACAGGACTGAGGGGGCCACAAATCTCTACTAATAATTCACTTTCAGTTGTTCTCATCAAAAGATTGGCTGTACAAACTGTTGCAGAGTGTTGTTGAAAACAGGCAAAATCACGCTCCATGTCTGTTAATGCTCTAAAAAGATGGGGGGGGGGGCAAAATTGTATTCACATATGTGTGGGCGTCAACTCGAAAAAAGTTGAAACCCAAAAACATCCACTGCACACACAGAAACATGATAACACACAGCTGCTGTACCTTCACACCCTGAAAGAATTAAAACAAAATATCCACCAGGGAATGCCAGCATTTCTCAACATGAACTATGGCGAGTGATGGATAGTTTCCTAAAGAGATGCCAAAAATGTATGGGCAACGGTGGTGGCCAGTTTCAGCATCTACTTTAATAACCTTAGTAAGTAAAGCCTTTAAAAGTATTTTTAAAAATGTTGCATGGTTTCATCCATGCCTTCTTATGATAGCGGCAGATGGCAATGAATGCTGAGAGCGCAGACAGGCAAAACACTGTACAGCTGGTTCGGACTTCTTTGGATCACCTGGTAAGTCGCCATATGTCATCTCAAAATAATTTGAGATCTGGTTTACTGGGAAAATACAAGTCAATTGCAGAAAATAATGCTGTGCTGGCATATTGCCATGGTAGCTCAGTGGTTATAGCAGCTGGGCAGAGACTAATAGATCTGTGGTTCATATCTATGGCATTGAATATTTCAGCTCAACTCTACTTTTCTAGTAGCTGTTTCAAGTCATGGCATCCTTGAATAATTTCTGCACTGAAGAGCATATGCACAACTTTGATTTAACATCCATCCCAGAGAACGAGAAAGTTGACATTTTACCAAGACTCATTTTCCATTTTTGCAGCCTGGGAAAGCTTCCTACTATTGTGAATCCTCACAGTGTATATTAGCTTTGTTGTTCTCATTCTATTTTTATTCTCAGCCTTAAAGTGTATATGTATATGTGGCACTTCTAAAGTTGTAAAGAGAGACTGAATTAAAACCAGCAACTTCCAAAAGTTTCGTAGTCAGGTTATTTCTAGGACTGACACAGCCCTAGAACTTACAAGCGAATGCCTAGAGGTCAGAAGCCTGCTGGGGAGCCAATGGTACAAAACCATAGAATGGCGAACCTGGAATGAGTGGTTGGCCATAGCCAGGAATGAGCATGAGAAAATAGATGAAATGAAATGCAAGTGAAATGGATAATAAGAAAGGTGAAGATGGAGCAATTGGTGGAATGAGTGGCAGGAGAAACCAAAAGACCTGGAGAAAACCTACCCAGATGCCGCTTTTTCCACCAGAAATCCCAAATGTGGGCGCTTGGGATCAAACCTGGGATGCCTAGATGGAAGGTGATCAGTCTAATCACTTGGCCATGGCGCCACCAGAACTTTCAAGAACACTTCTCAAATTTGGCCTATTTACAGTTTAGGATGTTGAATGGTAATTTTCAGTATTGCAGGCTGGTACGCACTTATTGGAAGATGGCATTCTTTTGAAACAGAACATTAGGAACAATTTTCAGTGTTTACTGTCATATCAATTATGGTAGAAGTTCTTAAAAATGCTTAAGATTAAAAAAGAATTGTTTTAATTCGGGTCAAAACTCTCATAAGATGTTTTAAAGTTTTAATGTCACATAACTTGATAGTCATTGTGGACCATGCATGAATTAAAAGAATGAAATTATGCTCAAATAAGCCTGGTGTCCCTAGAGCTTAGAGCTACCCATTATTTGTCTTCTCTAGGAAACCCCAGAGGAAACCTTATCCAAGTAACTCACCCTAACCGAGATTCAAACTCGGGACCTCTTAAATGTGAGACAGGCATGCCACCACTACACAACAGAGGCAGATCATAAGCATTATGAAATAAGAGCTGATGCTTTCCTGGTGACAAACATACTCTTGGTGTTCTCAGGCTTCAAGCCGGGTGAGGTGATGTGTAGCCATCGACATTTCGGGAGCGCACATCTCTCCCATCATCAGGATGATGAAAAACTAAATCAGGTAAATGGCCTGTGTATAGACTGTGCACTGGGTAGTACGAACCTCATAGAAAACTCACCTACTCTGGCTGCTACTTGGATTGCGTTTTCTGAACCAGTTAATTTCAATGTTGATGGCCAATTTCCTTGCAGAACTAAACTATAATCCAGCATCCTGGTTCTGGGTACCCTTCTCGGAGGAGATAGCTAATGCCTCCTTGACCCAGCGTTCCCACTTGCCATCACATTTAGTAGTTGGTGGAAGTGGGTCTATTCACTAAGGCAGCCCGGGTTCGATCCCAAGCAACTGCATGTGGGATTTGTGATGGACAAAGCGGCATAGGGGCGGGTTTCCCCCAACATCACATGCCACACCTGTGCTCTATCTCCATTCCATATATCAGTGTCAAGGCCTGCGGTACCAGAGTAGTAAAACAAAAAAAGGGAATGCAGGGTCAAGGAGGCAGTTTGGCATTACACACAGGAATTATTATGTCAATACAAATATATGTATTTATAATTACAAAACTGAAAATTTTGGGAAATATAAACTTAATTTTTAATCTTGATAATGTTAGAGATTGCTATAAGTTTATTTAGTAGTAGAATTATAGCTAATTTTTATACATTTTAACTGTTTTCCCTAACACTCCTTGTTAGTAATATAGTGTTTCATTGACAGAGATATTAATCTGAAAATGCATGTTTTCAGTTGCTTTGACATTCCTTATCTTAAAGTTAATGACAAAAGTTATATTTACATCTCAGAAAATATTTGCATAGTAACATGTTTTAATCTAAGCCACAACAGCTGCACAGTTTGCCAGGGAATGTACACAAATAACTGTCTTGAATATTTTCCAAATGCTTCAACACTTTTTCCACTTAGTTCTTGAATATAATTTTGAATTCGCCCATGCAGTTGCTCTGTTGTCATAGCAGATACTTGTTCACCCCTGTATGTTTATAATTCAACACATTTATATGGAATAATAACGGGACAAAATTCCTCTAAATACACAACTAGAATTTTTATTTTAATGAAAAGGGCAACTAGAATTATTCTAGGGTTAAAACAATCTGAGTCAGGTAGAGAAGCTGTTAGTAAGAACAAAATTTATGAGTTGCAAAACTAACACCCAAACACATAATCATGAAACACGAATTTGCAACAGTTTTCATGTACAGGCATATAGAATTGAACCGTATAAGACTAAATCAAAGTTTGCAGCAAATAAATTACCCGATGAAATAAAAAATATTCAAGAGACAAATCAATTCAGAAAACAACTCAAGACATTTTGTATTGAGGGAAGTTTTTATACACTAGATGAATTCTTAAATAAATAACAATGTTTTATTTTGAGCCAGTGAAATAAGATTGTAAACATTTTAAATCATAGTTTTAAGATGATTGGATACTTTTATATACTACAAAATGTAGCTTTCTTAATGATTCAATATAATGTATCATACCAGGATTAAGCTCAAAGTCAATAATAGTTGTAAACATTATTGTAAATAGTAGTTAAAAGCATTATTGTAATTGTAGTTACAAATTGTATTGTTGTTTTCTCTGACATAGCCCAAATCATGTACTGATCTATGGGTTGAATAAATAAATGTAAATGCATTCACCGAAGAAAATTGAAAAGAAAGAAAGGCGGCAAATTCAATTCAATATTTACCTTCTAGAGTTCCTGAGATCAAATTAAGCCAGCTGTTTTTACATTTTTGTGCTTAATGAGTTTGTATGAGTTGAAATATAACAAATTTGGAAAAATGAGATTTAGACAGTTATGCATGTTATTCTGTGATTTAAAATGTGTTATTAATGATCAAAATAACATGTATATTCAAGAGATCAAACTTTGATTTTATTTTGAAGGAGGGTTCTAGAGGATTTTAGGGGTGTTATCATATGATACCTTGGGACTATAACAAGTTTTTAAGATATGTTTAATTTATACATCAATATACAGTGGACAGAGATAGAAAAAAAGTATTAGCATGCTATGCAGAATACATCAAACTTGACACCACCGGCCATCATTACTTTGACTCGTTGAATGACCAAGATAAAATCAGAAACCTGAGGTATCATATATGCTAAAGATTATGGTGGGTCCCACCCCCATCTGTTGCTTTTGGTGGTGCCATTTTTCCCCTTATACAAGCATATCATTTTTATCTTATTTAAAATTCTTCAAGGTTTTAGTACTGTCATGTGTAATGTGCTGCTGCACTATTTGTACACAGAGTTTCCACTGCTGTTTGAGAATTATATCACACAATAAACATAAAGATGTTGAATTGATTTCTTAATAAAAATTTGGAAAAGACACATTAATATATTCGGTGTAATAAACTGATTATTTCAGAACATGCTACAAATTAGTTGGTTCGCCTCTGTTTCATTCCAGAATGAAGTGAAACAAAAGCTGCACTGCACTGTCAAAAAATATCCAAAGATCATGGGACAGGTGCTTGTGTAGTTCTATTGTTGATAGAAAGTAATGTTAATTAGAGAAAACCAATATTCCAAAGGCAAATTATTGAAAGATGTTTCCAAGTATTTTATTACAGTTTTCATATAATACAATATATTCTTGATTATCCAGGGTAATGTGGGGAAGAAGCAGCACGAATAATCGAAAAACACAAATAATTGAAAACCCATAATTTAAAACTTTTAAGGTACAACATACGTAAATAGGAAATTATATTTAAAAGTTTTTTTCAACATGTATTCTGTGTTCAAAAGTTTATTCTACTTCTGTGCATAGGTATTGTAGGCCTGCTTATTTCTTAAGAATGTCCGTAATGTTGGTCTGCTTCTGAGAGGAGTTGACATTTTCTCACACAGCACTTCAAACTTTTCTTGCAGTAAGCTTGTGAATCCCATGACATTGTTTGAATCTGGTTACCCAACCAGATGAGGCTTTAAATTCTCCCTCTAATCCTAGAGTTTCGTGAGAAACTTTAGCCTTTTCAGCACACATCGCGCCTCAAACTATGACACCTTCTATTCGTTTTTGGCTAAACCATTGTAAAAGAGCAGCATCTGAGTCATCAAATGCAGATCTCTTCTTGCTTTTTCATGCAGATCGCCCAGAATTATAATCACAGTTCTTGATAAATCCTGTATTTTCTGCTTTTTGTTTTTAATGTCCCGAACAATCTACATTCCAATCTATAATTAGGACTTAGTTTTGCAACTTAGTTTCCTCTTTCTCAAATCTTTCAATTAATTCTAATTTTTGTTTTAATGCCAACATACATTTTTTCATTTCTCTGCCATCTCTTTTACAAATTTCTTTTCACTTTCTTCGTTGACACTTACATGCAGAAAAAAACTGAACTTGTTTTTAATCTACATGGAACAGGCAGGCCAATGACAATGGAAATGGTACTCTGTTGTCACGTGGTGATTGTTTGAATAATGGAAATTACAATTATTGTTATGAAGCAGATCCTTTATTGCTGTTTCCTAAAGAAAAGCAATGCACAATGTTTTTTTTTCGGGGGGGGGGGATGCATCAATAATCTGCACATGCATAACCAAGTATACTGTATTTGGATAAGCTAGTAACAGCGATGTGAAATTTAAATTTAAGAGAAAGTTTGAGCCTGAATAGAAACACTTTGATCACTTGCAATGTTATTTTGGGTGATCAGTTTCGAGAACTATCTTTTGTTCTCATTTTCAGAAACCAACTGCCTACTGTTGTTGCAACTGTTGGGTGTTGATTGCTTGTGTTGACATCTAGTGGTGGAGTAATATAACTGTCATAACTGATTCCATGGCAGTAATTCAAAACTCATTAATCAGCTCTGCTATGTATTTTGCTATAGTACTAGAAAAATTCATCCAATACTCCATTAAGCTATTCAGTCTATAAAACAGAGCTATTCAATATACAATGGAAATTGAAGATGCTGGCACATTACTCCTCCTAGGTTTAAAAGGTATTAGATCAGGAAGCAAAGTTAAATTTGCTATCTACAGAAAATTGACACATTCAGAAAACTACATAAAACCCAATAGTTTCAACCCAGTTCTGCACAGACAGCTGTTCCAAATAGTTTAACCTATAGATTGGTGTACACTCCATTAACAAAAGAGAACCCACACATAATCAACACAGCAATATACAATAGCTTCCACAAACAAATTGACAAGAAAATAGCAGAGTTCAAAAACCAGAAACACATAAAAATGGAAATAGAGTTTTATTTATAGATGCTCTTTAACTGCTGTGGCTCTCAGCATCCCATTCCATTCCATACTGGGTGTGAAAGACCGCTAAATTTGCTCAGAGGCCTCTTTAACAGGCTTTAGGTACTTTCACGTGCTGTAAATATATGACACTGGACTAACTGCTTTACTTCCCTTCAGAAGGAAGCCATGCTAAAGGTTTTTATGCCTGAAAAGATCCATCATCCTCCGCCAGGTTTGAGCCTGCGACCTTGGATATATGAGTTAGTATGGTAACCATTACATCATGGAGGGTGACAGAAACACATCAAAGATACCACAAAACTCGCTCACCAAAAACTAAAATGAGCTTCAAAAAATTTACATTCCACCCTAACTTTTACTATAGATTCCATATTATCTTCAAAGAATACAACATCTGTTTAGCTTCACAAAGTAAATACAGTCTCAAGAAATTACTTTGCAATAAAATTAAGGACTCAACACAGCAGGACTTTACCAAATCTATATAGGAAAAATAAAAATAAATTTGGAGATCAGACTTAAGAAACACATCAAACACAAACAGATGGAGAAATGTGCAGTTTCACGCCACCAATCACAACATCACAATGTACAATACACTCTTAAGGGGAGACGAAATTTCCTTTCTTCCCAATGTTAAAGTTGGACTCATTATCTCAGCAACTATTTAACATGATAAGCTAAATTGTTCAAGGTATATTTGGCAATACTTTTACTGTTGATTGATGAAAAATAGAATAGATTAGAAGGAAAGGTATGATTTTTTTTAATAAAGCTCTTAAAATTTTATTAAAAAACAATGATTTTTAAATTTTTAAGAAATAACTAATCCATAGACATAAAAACTTTTTCACCAAAATAAAGCCTATTTAGATGCCAATGTGTGGTACAAATTTCAGCCCTTAGTGGCAATTAGTTTCTGAGATAATGGAGCATTTGAACAGACAGTCTTACTTCTTCAGAAATTGCTAGCAAACATAACATAAAAAAGTAAAGTAACTTTGTAGTATTTTGAAACTCTCACATGAAGGAAGTATGAGCAAAATGCCAGTGCTGTGAACAGCTAAAGTAAAACTTTCCGATCAAAATAAAATAAAAGATCATTTCTCACACTAATATTTACAAACCTACTGATGTTTTACCAAGTGAGTGTACCAGAATGTTCTAAAACACTTCTACGCAGGATTATTTTCAACAATATTTTTAAACTATTTGCAATTAGCATACCTCTATGAAAGTCATATTAAAATAGTGGGAGATTTGAAATATGCCTATGTAATTAAAACATGAAAGTAAATAAAAAAAAAATACCATTTTCACTCCCCTTAAAGCCTACAAAATGCACAGTAGAGCTGGATATTTGGGAAAAGATTTTATAATCCTAAAACATAAACACTAATTAATGAACTTTGAATTTTTGCCATCAAATCAGTTATGTAAGTACATCACTCCACCATTACATGTCAATACAAACCACCAACACCCAACAATGTTTAATATAAAAGCCAGGGAATCATGAAGGGAGACATTTATTAATAAACAAATACTAACCATTTACGCTCTGTATGCTTATAGAGCAATAATGTTTATAATAGACAATTATGAACAAATAAAAAGTAAACAAATATATGAATACAATACAAGAGGCAACATGAACTATTACAGATGTAATGCAAATAAAAATGTATCTGTGAAAGATGTAGATACTATGTCAAGGAATTAAGCTATTCAACAAATCACCTCCAGATATGTAAGCAGTCACAGAGGTGTCAAAATGACAATTTAACTTAAAATTGATGATATTTCTATTAAATAGATGCTTATGCAATTTGGATGAGCTATAAATTGTAATTCTGTATAAATGTATATGTGTAAATAATGACATGCCCAAAATCAATGCATTGATAAGAATGGATGAAGTAATAAATTATTGTTTTTTTTATTATTATTATTATTGTTATTCTTAATGTTATTATTATTGTTGTTTTGTTGTTATTTGCCAACAACAGTATAGCCAATCATTCTCTGAGGATGAGAACAAAGTTAGTTTTCTAAACCAGTCAGACAAAAAAAAAAATTAAGTGATGAAAGTGTTTCTATTCTGACCCAAATTTTCTCTTACATTTTATTACAGTGTTGCAACCAGGAAAGGCTTGCCATATGAATTTTGTAAGCCAAAGATTTGTCTCTATTTTAAAAGAGGGCAATGTTGAATGCCTGCTTGTCAAATTTCCTGAGATAAGTGCTTGTTGAACTGTTTACTGCATGTAGGTCAAACAGTAACTGGACCAGATAGATAGCACAGGAAGCTGCAATGTTAAGATAATCTCCAATCTTTTCCTGAATGCTGGAGCAATGCTAGTAGATGTATATGGAAACACATGTTCAAATTGTTTATGCCATCTCCTTACCTACATTTTTTATTTTTCTCCAAACACAATTATTAAAATGAAACAATTACAAGTATTTTTTAAAAGTTTTGAAAACTAGGTATAATGTGATGTTTTGTTGTTAATCCTCAATTTGCTTTGTAATTCTGTAAATCTAGTAATTACCTTTTTTTTTTTTTCTCACTAAATTCACTTGGTACCAAATTAAACCATAGCTCTTGGTGTATGGACTGCATAAATCATATTTGGTATCAACATAGGAAATCTAGGTAAAATATATGGTCACTAACTATTCAGAAAATTTGAACTCTTTATGCTTTTTGGCAAAAATATTAAATACTTGTTATGGAACGTACCTAACAGTTCATTACAGTAATCAAGAAAACTTTTGTTTGTATGCCTTCATTAGGTTTGGTACTTTTTCAGTTTCTCTTGTCGTCTCTTCTCCATTTCAATTTTCCATGCTTTCTTTGATAAAACTGGTGTCTCTGTAGTCATTGAATTGTTAATGGAACGTTCAGAGTGAATTCCAGCATTTTTAATAATTTTTGGTGAAAGTTGTAAAAGCTTAACTTTGTCTTTTTCCTTGTTAAAGGCTATAGTGCTGTTGACATGAGTAGCATTAAGAGAAACAATGTATGTATTGTTTGTGGGTTGAGTGGGCAGGACAATTAAAGTTTCAGATTTATTTTGTGGATTGTGTAACAGAGGTGTATCTGTTGTATTTGCAACACTGTTGACTATGGCAGGTGTTTTGCTAGTGCTTGTATTTGTTGAAATATGGGATGACGATGTTGAATTGAGTGTTAAACTTCTGTTAAATCCAAAATTAAATCTACCAGCTATGTACAATGGTTTTAAAGTTTTTTCATAATCTTCATATTTCTTTTTAAGATATGCTTTTCTATCCATTTTGATATGAACCTTTTTGCTACATCGTAGCTCCTTACGAAGAACTTGAAATACACTCCAGTTGTTGTATTTGGAAGGGGATGCGCAGCGAGGTGCGACACGCTTATCATACACGTAGCGATCAGCAACAGGCATCTGTTTGCATGTGCTACCTTTGTCATAGTGAAACTGGCACATGCTAGACTTGCCCCTCTGTTTAACTTTGTTAATTACTGCAGGTTGCCAGTCCTTCATTGCACAAGAACAATGCCAGGGGTTACCATCCAGCCTCACCATTTTGGCAGGGATATTTACAAGAAAGCCTGGTGGAAGTCTTGTGATGCGATTATTTCTAAGATGTAGCTCTCGTAATGAAAATTGTTGGTCAAAGAGGCCAGGGGGTAGGGACTCCAATAAATTGTCTGATAAATCCAAATTAAGTAATGCATAGAGTCCATAAAATGCATCCATAGAAATTGCTTTTATATTACAATGATGCAGTGCTAAGTTCTCCAGTTTTGGTACCTCTAGAAATGCATCAAAGGACACTGTTTCAATGTTTCCTGTTATCTTAAGTTGTTTTAATTTAGGCATTCCTCTAAGGAGTTCTCGCTCCAACAATGGAACATTAACATTATCAATAGTTAGTTCAAGTAAGTGTATTAACCCCACGAATGAGTTAGGTTGTAGGCCTAGAGCCGATTCATTTCCCCCTATACATAAAATAATTGTAGCATTCATAATTTCAAATGTGCTGGTAAACACAGTTTCAATGGGGTTATTTCGGAAATCTGCTCTCAGCAGTTTTGGAAATGGGGGAAGCGAGAGTTCGGAAAGGTGAGAAAAGTTATTGTGCGAGAGATCCAAGCTTTCAAGTTCAAACAGACCAGCAAGTCCTGCACTTTGAAGATTCAGCAGCTGATTGTTAGCTAAAGAGAGAGATTTAAGATTAGGTGTGCCAAGAAATGCAAAATCAGGCACAAAACGTAATTCATTATTCTCAAGTGACAAATAATGCAGGTTATACAGCCCATCAAACATTTGCCAGCAAATTTCTTGAAGTTGGCAACCTGCTACTCTCAGAAATTTTAAATTTGAAAGTCCTGTGAATGTTGACAGTGCAGCACGTTGTTGTTGTTCTACATAGACTTTATATGGCAGTATTTCACCTTCTCCATCTGCTGGAGGTAAAAATACAAGCCGATGCTTCTTGCTTGTCTTGCGTTGCACAGTGTTATGCTGCCATTGTGGCAGATCAAGATTGACGGTTATGTCATTGGAAATAGGCCTCAATGGAATAGCAGCTGGAGGAGCAATATTCCCATTGCTGGGATTACCCATCAACTTAACGTGCTGCAGATTGAGGTACTGGAGTTGAGGAAGAGCGCGTAATGCATTGCTGCGTACTATAATTTTCCCATGCCTTACATAAGGATGCTCGCCATTGTAGTTGAATCCTTGCACCTCAAGGACTTCTAAACCTTCTAAATGCATGACATGTTCTGCTTCAAGAATCAGCTCACCTGTGTCACGTCCTTGCAGTATAGTCAACACCTAGGAGCAAATGAAGGATTGTATTATTAAAAAAATTAATGTGTTCCAATTACATGGCTTTCTCTACATTACTGTAACAAATTATTGCTAAAAATCTTATTCTTCTGTCTAATTCATGTTAGTCAAGATAAACATTAACTCAAATTGTCCTTATTACTTGGTTTTTTTGTAAGTAGAAGGGAAAAAATCTAATGAGTGGAAACAGCTCACATGTTACCGATATTCTTCTATTAAAAAAAAAAATTATTCAAATCATCTCTGATGCACCGAAACTCAGTTCCTTTGTTCATCAAACTAAAAGTAATGAATGTAATAAATTTATACATTTATACCGTATTACTGTACATAGAAAGTCACTTACCTGAATTCCAAAACAGACAAGATATACATACATACAACACTAGAAGAGGGCAACATATTAATGTGCCATACCACAGGCTAACCACATCTCAGAAGAGCTTTGAAATATTAGGTATAAAACTTTACAATAATTTACCCTTAGAAATAAAGCAATTCTCAGGATCAACTTACAAGAATAAGCTGTATGGATGGTTAGTAGCTAAACCTTATTACTCAGCACAGGAATATTTTCAAATGTAATTTTAATCACGTACAGGTGCTTGATTAAGAAAATTGTAAATAATCATTATATCTTAGTAATACTGTTATTTGTATACATATAAATGCTACTTTGTATTGAGAAGATTGTATTTAAACACTTTTCTAATTTTGTGACGTCTTTTGCTGTACAGCTCAATGACAATAAAAATTATTATTATTATTATTATTATTATTATTATTATTATTATTATTATTATTATTATTATGTATTCAGTAAACAAACCTATTATTCAAAACATTAATCTGTTATCTACATCATGCTAATCAAGATAAACATAAGCAGAATTAGTCTTATTAGTAGCTTCCTTGGAAGTAGAAGGGAAATAAGAAAATGCATGGGCTAAAGTGATAGTCTTATCCTATAAAAGCCGGTTGATATGTGAAACAATAGAAATTCCAATCTCTTTGCTTACCAGGAATAAACAAATGAGAAGAAAGGTGTCTTCCTGTTTGAGAAAAGTTTAAGTGGCTAGCATTGAAACCAATAATCCGGAATATCTCAAAAACTGTTAACTCTACACAAAAATGTATATGACATAAATTGTATGTTTAATGAGATCTACAATTTTTGTGCAATAAGTTTTTGTATTTCTTTTACGGTTTTGCCAGTTACATAAAAGTCATCCAGAATGAATAGGTCTTCAGAGGCTATTCTCAGAAAATTGAAGATATACATTTCATTTGTCATAAAATTATCTTATACTTAAGGTATTTTAATATAAAAATATAGAAATAGGAATAAATATAGAAATAAATAAGAAATCAGAATTTTCAAAAAATGTTCCATGTAAAGGTTAGTTTGTGGGGGGAGGGGGGGATTTTATTGAAAATCTTTGTGTCGCATCCTTAGAATATACTAAACCTAAATACCAAGTTTGGTATTTCATGGTCTTTTCTTTTTTGAGTTATGCTGTTCTCTCTCACACACACACGCCCGCCCGCCTGCATGCCCACCCACCCACCCACAAATATAGAAATAGGAATAAATTTAGAAATAAATAAGAGTCATTTTTGAGAAAATCAGAATTTTCGAAAAATGTTCCATGTAAAGGTTAGTTTGTGGTGGGGGAATTTTCTTGAAAATCTTTGTGTCGCATCCTTAGAAGATTCAAAACCTAAATACCAAGTTTGGTAAAATAAGAACTGAAGCTTTCCTGGCGACGTGTTAATTCCAAATCTTCTCGGGCTTCACACACACACGTAGACCTTTTTCTAAAAATGTCGTTTTTGGACCCAGGGGACACCAAAATATATATGTCCGGTGAAATCTCAACATCAAAATTTTTAGTGGAATACAATACCTTCTCTATCTACATCGTACATATGGGGCTAGAGGAAGTAAAAAATAAAAAAGAACTTCTTTAGAAGTAATACAAGGGTGATTCAAATATAGAGGGTAATTGAATCAGAGTTGTGCACAAGCAAATCCAAGCAAGATGGTGTAGTGGGGTGCTGAAGGTCGGTGTGTTAGGGAGGGGGAACCAGCTTGGTTAGCTAAGTTTTGGTGTGAGTACAGCTATGAGTTCCTCCTCCTATTGCACAACACACTAGTATAAATTGGATGAATTGTTTTTTCACACAAGCCGTGTGTAGGACAGGAGTTGGATAGGTAGAGTCAGACTGAAAAATTCAATGCCATAGCTGGGATTTGAACCCTTTATATTTGAAGCACCTTCGTACTGTATGAGAATAAGCCTCTTTTGTTATTGCTTCCATATTTTATATAGATCTAAAATTATTTGACCTATTTTACTTGTTAAATGTTTTCAAGTTCTTGCAATTGAAATGTTATGGATTCTTTCAAGCAATAAGATTGGTATTAAAAAATGCTTAAGTTGCAAACCAGCAATTGCAGAAAAGAGAGCTTCAAAATATGTAAATGGCTGAGGCACACAATTTAAGATAATACATAAAATGATAATAAAGTCAATAATGATCAAGTCGATGATAGAAAATAATATAAGTTGACCTCCTTTAAGTTTAAAGAAATACTGGATTAAATTGTATGTGTGTGGGTGTTGGTGGTACTGCCCGGTGGCAGAGTAACATGTACAAAATACACTCATAATAATAATAATAATCTTACAGTTAATAATAGTAATACAAATTAATAATAGTAAATAGAAATTAATAGCAGTAATGCAACTAACAAACTATATGTGGATTTTGAAATACCTAACTACTTATTAGTCAGTATAGCAATACTTATGACAGTTACCATCATATTTATAAGCAGTTAATATGAAGCCACAACATTAATAACTCAGAACAGTTTTTGAGAGCTTTAATTCCTTCACAATATTTACTTTTTTATCTAACATTTATTCTCTTTAAATTGTCCCTAAACTTCTTCATGTCAGACGGCATCCCTGAAAGGCTGCTACAGGCAATTCATTCTATTCTTCAATAATCCTATTAACAATAGAAAATGTTCCTAAGTCGAGAAAAGTTCCCTTAAGCCTAATTCGGAGAACCTTGCTGCAGTTTTTATATTTGCCACATGCCAACTTTCACAGCAGTGAATGAGGAGTAATTGCAAATTAACTCTGGAATCGTTAGTTGTACTTGTGCCAATGTTACGATTACTGAAACTGTTTTAATTTGTAGAACCATGCTGCTTTATAACTACAAATTCTGTGTTCCATTCACATTACTTTCTTTACCTGTTATTCTTACATATACATC
Source organism: Hymenopus coronatus (assembly GCA_030762935.1). Classification (NCBI taxonomy): domain Eukaryota; kingdom Metazoa; phylum Arthropoda; class Insecta; order Mantodea; family Hymenopodidae; genus Hymenopus; species Hymenopus coronatus. The sequence continues at coordinate 12,150,425 of CM060900.1, forward strand.
ATGCTAATAGTGATAAACACTAGCAGAAATGATCTGATTGCTTAGTTCCTTCCAAGCAGAAGGGAAATAAGGGAATACTCTAGGCTAAAGCAATAGTGAAATCTTTTAAAAATTGTTTGCTCTGTGATTGAAATTTGGTTCTTTTTTCATGACCAAGAGTAAAATAAAAGAAACACGAAGAACAAAATCATGTTTGAGAAAAATTTAAGTATTTTAAGTATTTAAATCAATAACAAGAAATATCTCAGAAATGGTTGTCTACAAAAAGTGTATATGATATAAATTGTCTCTCTTATTTTTGTAATAAGTTTTTGTCTATCCCTTGCAGTTAACCAGTTATCCAAAAATCATCCAGACTGAAGAGGTCTTCAGAGGCTATTCCCAGAAAATTTAAGATATTTGTTTTATTTCTCATATAAATATTTTTAATATACAGTATTTTAATCAGCATCGTTAAGAGCCATTTTTCAGAAAGTCAAAATGTTTTAAAATATTTCTGTTTAAAGAGTGATTTGGGGTGGGAGAACTCCTGTAAAACTTTGTGTCACATCCTTGGAAGATGAACATAAATATCAATTTTGTTATTTAACAGACTTTTGTTTTTGAGTTATAATGTTCATGTGCACACACACACACACACACACACACACACACACACACACACACACACACACACACACACACAGACAGACAGACAGAATGTGCTTTCCTTGAATACTGGATACTCTAAAACATGTATTTCCAATTAAGTCTCGTCATCAATATATCAGGAATACAATACCTGCTTTACTTAGGTACTACGTACAAATTATAGAACATAAAAATAATTAAACAACTCAGAAGTTTGAGACAAGTGAAATATTTCAACTATAATAGCATGAGTCAAGATAAGTGACACTCACCTTACTTAAAATGAAAAGTACAAAACATGTTTAAAGGGCAATTGCCCTCTTCTTCAGTTGAAGTCTGACTTCACCACAAGAAGAAGGTGAATGCCCTTGAAACATATGTTTTGTACTTTTCATTTTAAGTGAGGTGTCACTATCTTGACTCATACTATTATAAAGTTAAAAAAAATTGTCTTTTTCTATTGTTAAAATATAGAGAGTTAGGATTTATATGTCTAATCTGAATGTTGACACTTACTTGCACATCAGCTGGTACAAGACTAAGCAGTTTATCAGGTTCTGAATCTTGCAGGAAAACACACATTACCATTTTCATTACTTTATCATCAGTCTTATCCATTTGTGTCTTGAAATCATTAAGCATAACCTGCAGGTCAATTAAGAACATCAGCTAATAAAAAATAATATATTTCATTCAAATGAGGTACTCTACCTATTCTACAAAAAATTATTTTTACAAAAGCCTATACTTTTATGTACTACATGCTAATAAAAACAAATAATTAAAAAAATAACAGAAATGCTGTTATTATTTACTTCCTTATAGGCACAAGAAAAATAAGGGAAAATACTAAGTTAAAGAGATACTCAACATTTTTAACAGGTGGTTACTAAAGTGATTACATTACAATTTCATTCTCTTGGCATGGCCAGGAATAAACATGCAAGGAAAAATGAATGACTTCTTCTCATTTGAGAAAGGTATAAGCATTGGAAAATTTGAACCAATAAGGAATATAAATTGAGTTTTTAAAGACATTATATTTTTTGTGTAGTAACATTTTGCCTATCTCTTACCGTTTACCAGCTATGCAAATGTCATTCAGCATGAAGGGAGCTTTAGAGGCTATTCACAAAAAATGCAGATCACACATTTTATTTATCTTTAATATATGGTATTTTAATCCAAATTGTTAAAGCCACTTTTGAGAAAATTGAAAATTCCAGACAATTTTCCATTTAAAGATTAGTTTGAAAGTGAGGTGGGAAGATTTTCCTGAATATCTTTGTGTTGCATCCTTGGCAGATACTGTACTTATATACCAAGTTTGGTACTTATCAGACTTTTCGTTTTTTAGTTGTGCATACATACACTCTCTTTCTAAAAATGATTTTTATTCAGGGGTCCTCAAAACCTGTATTCCTAATGAAACCTCACTGTCACATTTTTGGGTGGAATGCAATTTCTTCTTTGCACTATTTACATTGTACATGGGAGAGAGATTTAAAATGCTTGATACATTTTTGTGCCTAATTAGAATTGGTGGAATTTGAGGATTTCAATACTACAGAAGTTAGAATTAATATTATTTTTTTAATTTTATTTGTGAGTAAACTTATATCCAGTGTATAAAAGTAATAACTGCAGCTTCCCGCTGTTAGTTTCTGTATAAAAGCATAGCATTATACATAATCATACAAGTACATAACTTTATAATTATATATTATGCATTAAATTCACAGTTTGCTAATTATGTATTATATAATGATATATATTTGGAAATTTCATTGAGTTTTTGCAAGGAAACTAAATGATTTACCGTTAATGTGGATAATGTGCCCTGTTTTGAAGTGTACTATTCAAGAAGCAAGTTTTAAAAATAAGCCTCGCTCTCTATAAGTGTCCATATTCTCCTGAATTTTAAAATGGATGTCAATTGATGACCATATCACCATTAACATTAAGTGTTTAATATGTGTAACCTAGGGAAATAATTCAGGCACTAATTTCACACTTTTTTAACCCTTAATTGTATGGTGTTGCATATAGCAAAAAACATGATTAATCAAAGCTTTTACAATTTTAAGTGGACTTTTTTTCTGATTGCACTAACCTCACATTGTAAAATATTGATAATTTTGCAATAAAACTGTAGTGTTTTTTTTAAAATAAGAAATAGCAAAATCCATTGAACTGCAGTCAAATGTAGCCCCGTCAGCATCCAAGTGCCATCACACCAGTTATATTACTTGGGCCCTTCCCATCCTTTACCACAGGCACATTTGACTGCAGTTGCTGTGACTCGAACTCACGACATTTGGCTTTAAATGGATGGCCAGTCCACTTCGTATCACACTAATGAGCACGGTTATTCAAGTTGCTTCAGTTGTGGTGCTGGTGGAAGGGATATAGATACCAGTTTGCAAATTAGAGGAAGAATGACATATGTAGCAAAATAATTCATGCAATTAAGGGCTAAAAAGAAGAACAAAACAATACAACATCAACATTTGCTTTTAAAAAAACTTTTGTGTGTTTTCAATTGATAGAAAAATACATAGAACATAATTTTTTTAATATTTAATTTTCCTCATTATTTGGTAAATGAAATAGGTGAATTTACGGTATACTTTTCAGAAAGCTGAAAGTTTGTGATTTACAGAACTTAGTTAAACAATTTTGTTCATCATTTCTATTTTTACATTTGATTATTTATGCAAATTAAAATTTCTGTTCACTGTAAACGCATAACAACATGACAAAAGTCACTCTCATTTCCTAGCTGACCTATACATGAGTAATTTTGAAATACACATCACTGAGGCTTTCCCACATATATACAAAAAATGGTATCGGTATGTAGATGCCGTCATTGCCATAGTTCCAGAAAAACTCGTAAACGGTGCACTCAAACTTCTTAACATACAAAACAAGTCCATTCAGTTCACTATTGAGACTGAACAGGAAGGTGTCCTACCATTAATAGACATCAGAATAATAAGAACAGAAAAACATAGCCTGACATTTGGAATATATAGAAAATCCACCAATACAGATAACCACATAAAATTTTATAGCTACAAACCTACAACACACAAATATGCAGTCCTGAACAGTTTAACGTATAGATTAGTACCCATTCCCATTGAGAATAATGAATACCAAAAAGAACATCAACAGATACTCCGAACAGCTACCAACAACGGCTTCCAAAAAAGTGCAGTAGACAAGAAAATAAATAAATACAAAAAACTGAACCACATAACATGCACAACCACCCTACAGAACCTCAGGGACCAACCTCAGTTCAGAAAATTCACCTATCATCCTTGGGCACACAACAAACTTCAGAAAATCTTCAGGAATTACGAGGTATGTTCAGAAAGTAAGTTCCGTTTCAATTTATCTCCGCTGCAGCGCTGCTATCGCAGTTCCGCACATGCGCGGTAGACACTCTGTATCAAGGAGAAGAAACGTGCGCCATTTTGAGATCGCTGTCAGCCACATATGCTTTGTTGTGCTTGTTTACAATGTTGGTGTTGATTGAAAATCCCGCCGCATCTTACTCATTGATTTCTTACCGTGTGGTCAAACAATCAAAGCAAATGTTTATTGTGAGACACTTAGGAAATTGCACCGCACAATACAGAATAAGCGCCGAGGATTGCTGTCAAAAGGTGTTGTTTTTCTTCACGACAACGCACGACCACATACTGCAAGTGTGACGAAAAACCTCCTACAGGGATTTTGGCTGGGACGTGTTTGACCATCCTCTGTACAGCCCTGACCTCGCTCCTAGCGACTTTCATCTGTTCTTACATCTCAAGTCTTTCCTTGGCGGTCAACACTTCAACAATGACGAAGAGCTGAAAGAAAATGTTTCCAACTTTTTGAAGACACAGGCGGGAAACTTCTATGAAGGTGAACAAAAACTTGTGCCACACTATGACAAATGCCTGCAAAATTTCGGCAGTTATGTGGAAAAGTAGTTTAAGAGTTGTAGAATTTTGTGCAATAAATAATTATTCTGTATCTGTATACAATTTAATTTTATTACCAAACGGAACTTACTTTCTGGACGTACCTCGTAAAACATCACCTTAGCTCCAAAAACAACTACAGCATTCAGAAACTGCTGTGCAGAAATTTAAAAGATCCTATCCCTGCAGACAAAAAACTGGGAATTTATGAAATTAAATGCTCAGACTGTAATCTGGTGTATATAGGAAGGACAAGGAGAAGTTTGGAGATCAGATTAAAGGAACACATATGAAACATAAAATACAAGCAAATAGAAAAATCAGCAGTTGCCTATCATTTTTGGACATCAGGACACGAAATCACACCTAATATAAAATGTTAAAACCAGCATATAAACCCACAGATTTGGATGTCTGGGAAAACATCTACATCATGAAGAAAAAGTCATATCATGAATTTTGATTTACCACCATACAGCAACCTCTGGAAGTTCATTGATCCAGTAACAGATGCCTCCACAATTGATACACCACCACCCCCATTATTGATGCCAACGAAGAAAGATTTAGTTGGAATTAAGGGTTGAAAATGGGAACAAGTGTTCCCGAAACCGGTCCCAGTAAGTAAAAACAAGTGATGTTTGTGTTACAAAAACCGGCTCAAATTCTTTTATTTTTTAGAAGTCACTCTGTCTGTAATGCTGTTTTTTGTTGTTTCTTTTCCCCAACGTAACCTAATGCACATTGTTTTATTTTATTTTTGCTCCAAAAGTATATGATGTACTGGCATTAAGTGCCTTTAGCATGCTGCCGTTCTATGAATATGAGTAGCAACATTAGTTAAATATATAATACAAGTACAGAGGTGAAAATTGCCAATTAATTCCTCAGCTAAAATGTATTAGTTATTTTTATAGTCTAAAAGGGGGAATCTGCATGTAAAGATATATCCAAGTGATCATTAAAGCCATTATATTGTGGGAGAAATGATCACTTAAAAAAAAAAAAAGGAAACAGGGAACAGAAAACTGACAAAGGTAAATTTTCCTTTGCAAATGGAACAAAATACCTACAGAGTTACTGGAAACTTTGCCTCAAAGTGTAAATAGTTTTAAAAGAAGAGTGATTTATAGTCAGGATAGTAAATATAATTATTGCATTATCACTAGTATTAAAAAAAACTTTTAATATTGTATTATTATTACTATTGTTATATTATTACTATTGTTATATTATTATTGTTAGTTATTATTGTTATTATTGTTATTGTTATTATTGTTATTATTATTATCATTATTATTATTTTGGTAGTATACTATGATGTATTGTCTTTCTGACAGGGTATTATGCTACCCATATTGTTTATTTATTTTAATTATACGGTGTATTGTATTATTATATTGACAGTGCTGCCATACTGGGCCATACCCTAAGCAGTCAAATAAAGTATCTTATCTATCTAAATTCTCTAGATACTTACATCATTGTTGAAAGGTTCAGGCATGGTGTCATTTAAGGTAGCTTGTTTGTTGATCCATCTGTTTAGTGGCAACTCAGAAAACTGACTGAGATGGCAGGTGCAGAATTGTGGGCATGGGGTTCCCCATTGCTCTTCACTATAAACCTGAACATGTAATAATAAACAATTTATTTGTTATAAAACAGCTGTTTTTTCTCATAAGCAGACAGCTGTTCTTTGTTAGATAATTGGTTGAATTAAAATTATGCTTAACTTCTCCACTCTTTTCATACTAAGTTTGTCTTCTATACTAAACATACTCAGAAAGGGAAATTTTACTTTCTCTAGGTACTATTTATATAGTGTATAGAGAAGGTGTTGTATTGAACCCAAAATTTTGATACCGAGATTTCACTGGAAATGCATGTTTTGGGACCCCCTGAATCCAAAAAAAGAATTTTTAGGAAAAGGTCCATGTGTCTGTGGACAGCATAGCTCTAAAACAAAAAGACCATTAAATGGCAAACTTGGTATTTATGTTTAGTATCTGCCAAGGATGCGAAACGAAGGCTTTCAAGAAAATACCCCCACCCCGAACTACCCTTTACATGGGAAAACATTTAGTATGCAAGAAATGTTCAAAATGGACTTTCACAATGACAATAATTCAATTTAAAACAAAATATATAAAATAAATGAATGAGATGAAAAGACAATTGAATATTCTTTCATATTTAATTACAAAAATATAGAGTAAAATAGAATATTTATTGTTATATGTCGTTTACATTGTGAGCCTAAGTTCATAAACTGGTAACTCACAAAAAATATACTTTAGTAACTTAAATTCTAATATGTACATGGTGCTTAGGATAAACAGAAAATAAAAATGCTTCCCCAGTAGGGAAGGAGTTCTTCTTTAATTAAGGAATACAGATTTTGCCACTGGAAAGAGCTAAAATGTATGAAAATGGCATCACGGTTAGTGTGATTGGCAATTGTCGCAGAATTTTCGGATCATGATTATGACTAAAAGGGATAACACTCTTGGAAGTGGGTTGGTCAGGCAGTGCAATTAGGTGGGTGCCAGGGCAAAGGGGATTGCATGGCAATGAAAGATCAACTGGCAAAGAAGGGAGCCAATAACCCTTTTATACGTCTTGAACACAGACTTAGGTTTGCTTGTGCATGGAACATTCAAGAAATGGATCAGGAAAAAGCTTAACAAGCATTGGGAGTCCTTATCAGGACCCAGCATTCTAAGGCTTATTGAGGAGATTAAAAGAAGCTGGACACAGGTACTGAACATAAGGTATACTAAAAACAGCTTATCGTGTGTATTTTCATTCATTGATGGCCTATGGAATAATATTTTGGGGAAATTCAGTAGATGCTAAAAAAGTATTCATTATGCAAAAAAAAAAAAAAAAAAAAAAAAATGGATTTCAATCCCATAGCAACCATATTTTAAAACATTTCACTATCAGTTTAGTGTAGTGTAATCCCTCATTTCTCTTCTACTTATAAGGAACTAAGTAATAAGACCATTTCTGCTAATGTTTATCTCGATTAGCATTAAGTAGATAGAAGAACAAGCTTATTAACAATTTGTTACAAAGATGTAGAGAAAGTAGTTTGAATGGAACACATCAGAGTTTTCATTTAAGGCTAAGAAAAGGGGGAGGGCAGGAAAGCACTAAGCACTGTGATCAGTGTTAATCTTTTGTGCTTTCACTTATTTCACCTTATTATCACACCTTCCATACAGAGGAGGATTTCATTCAATCAAAAAATACTGCTAATAATGTAACATTGTAAATATAATAAACATGAATATTCTAAGAATGCATGCATACGAGTACGTTTATAGAAACAAACATGTAATATAAAGTATGTTATTATTTGTAAATAAATGTAATTTTTGACATGATCTACATCTAGAGTTTGGGCATACAGTCTAGTCTCAAAATAGGATCTAGAGATTGCAATGTTATGTATGTTCTGTTGAGGATGAGTGAAAGTACACTGCAAAAGACAGTAGGGATCACAGGACACTGTCAGTTACAAGGACATCTCTACAAAACAGTCCAACTGAAATGTAGGGCATGTGGAAGAAATAATGATAGTGAGGCTCTACAGTTCTTAGGGTTAAACACTCTGATCAGGCAAACGCGCAATTGTATGGCCAAGAAACTTGCAGGCTTTGTAGAGGAGACAAGGTTCCTGAAACACTAAATGATTCAGCAAAATTTATCCAGAATGAACAGGTCTTTAGAAGCTGCTGCCATAAAATTCAAGATATACGCTTTATTAATGATGGAAATGACTTTAATAAGCAGTATTTTAATTAATCTTTTAATCATTGGAGCCATTTTTGAGAAAAACAAAACTTTTGAAAAACGTTTGTAAAATGGTGTACACATTGCAACAGTATCATCCCCATAATTGATCTGTAGAAACTGAATATTATCTTCACAAAACATGAGAGGATTTTCATTATTCCAAAACCTAGAATTGACAAACCCATTTAAGAAAAAGGCCACTTAATCTCTAAAACAAATATTTAAATCAAGTTTGGATCATGTTCGATTCTCTGAGACATCTGTTCACAAAATTGCCCTCCTCTATCTAAATCATCATCAGTAAGCTGTTGTGTATTTGCGTTTTGTAGGGATAAAGTTATTTCATTTCTATCACTTTATGTATGGAACCAACCAAAATGTTGGTTACAGCAGATACTTTTGGAATGTACATGTTTTGTTCATTACTGAAAGAACCTAATATTTCAACTTGCAAAATTTCATCAACTTTTCTAGGTTGTATATATATTTTATTGCACACACTAGATCTATGACATATCATTGACTTGCCTCTTATTAAAACCAGTGGCAGTTCTGCAGACAAAACACTTTTTAGCTCTAATAATAAATATTATATCTGTTCTTTCTTGAATGGAATACTTCATTTTACAAAAATTTAATACACAAGAAATGTTCAAGATGGTCTTCTACAACAATAACAATCCGGGTTGCTAGGTATGATTTGAGAGCAAAAGACGTAACATAAATGAATGAGATGAATAAAAATTGGATACTATTTCAAGTTTAAGTATAAAAATACAGGGGTGCCATTTGAAGTTTCAAAGTAAGGGTGTTTGGGAGTGAGGGGGTGAAATCTAAAATGCAATTAGGACCATTGTCCCTCATTATCTAAGTTGATGCTTTTTAAATTAAATTGAATTTAAATAAATTGTTAATTATACTGGGAAGTTTTGAAATTAAAGTCTTGTTTGCATTATTGAACTGTGCAAATTTTAATTACTATAAATAAACCTAAGTAAACATAAATTCATATATTGAATTATACATATGCTCTTTTACATTAACTTTAATGGCTAAAACATTCTAATACAAACATGGAATAGGTGAAAAATTATATGAATGTAATAATAATAATAATAATAATAATAATAATAATAAAATTAATAATGCAGTGTAAACAACTTCTCATAACCATACATATGAAGTGTATAAATCTGATAAAAAATACTTAACTTGTGGAGTTCCCCAAGGTTCAGTTCCAGGGCATTTTTTACTATACATAAATGACTTAGTAAACTATTTACATCCGAACAATATTGTATTGTTTGCTGATAATGCATCCATAGATATAATGGGTAGTAATAAAGATGTTGAAATGGACATATCAATTTTAGAACAAAAGCATAGGAATGGTTTGTTCAAAATAAGTTAATAATAAATAAGAATAAATCTGTAGCCATTTCATTCAGTCATGTTCAAAATGCCAATGTTCATCAGCCACAAATAAAACTGAAAATGAATTGGTGCACTATAAACCCATTACAAGTTCCTGGGTGTTTGGATCACTGAACATTTGTAATGGAGCATACATGTTGAGAAATTGACATCTAAGTTAAGTCAGCTTTGTTATACGTTTAGATCTATAAAAGATATTGCAAACTTGTAAACCTTGATGAATCTATACTTTGCACATTTCAACAGTTTATTAAAATTTGGCGTGATATTTTGGGGTAACTGTAATAAAGAAAATATAATCTTTGAGCAATTTGAATAATAATGGGGAAGTAGTAAAGGTTTGCTGCAACAACTTATTCTGAATGCTCCATATATTAGGTGCAAGGGAGCTTATTGCATTCCTTCTAAAATGTGCTTCATAGAAGCATTACAAACAAAAAAGCCTAATGGCTTTTTGTTCTCTGATCAGCCGATTTTGAAAAAATAAATGGTTTTTGTTCCAAATTGGATGCATAATTTCACAAAAATGTATCAAGATAATAGTTTGTTACTTGTAAGATGCATGGAGTAACATATTTCTGACATTAGTTTTGGTAGGAATTAATGGGACATCACACAGGGTTTTGAAATAATTAATCACAAAAGAATTAAAGGAATATTCCGAACAGCTTTTCAGACGTGAAGTAACTCAGCAACATTGTATTGAGGTTGGTCAGGGATCTGAACCGACTTCTGGATGTAAACACATCGGTCGCTTACAAACAAGATGCAAGGTGATATAAAGTTTTGGGAAATAACGAGAGCAACTGGCATTCTGTACTGACCCAGTGTAAGTGACATTCATACAACATGCGGCATTGCCAGCTCGTCTCTCTCTTGTTTTCGATAAAATCAAAATATCTCCGTAGGAAATGGTCAGAGACAAAAACCTTAGATACAAAATGTTTTCCAAATACTGAGATATATCACTGGTTTAAATTAATGTAATGACTTCCCTTCCACCCGTCATATACTAGAAGTTGTCACATATGTTAGAAAACATCTGGTATACTTCCAGGCAAACTGTAAAAAGCATAGCTGTTACACATGGAATAGGCATAAATTAAGCATAATTACATACAATACATCATTATTTGGCAAAAGCATAAGACATTCTGGAATTATGTTATATAACAAGCTACTTGATAGTGCGAAACATACCACCTCAGAAGCTCCATTTAAATACAAAGTGAAAGAATTCTTATTACAATATTGTTTTTATTCAATTGAAGAATTTGCAAATACTTTTAAATAATTTGATTACTTGTAGAGTGTGTAATTTAACATGTACCTAATTAAGTGTATACATTTATTCTTATTTTGTTCAATATTTACTGTCTTGATACCATGAATTCTTGTAATGCCTAGAGTTGACAGTAAATCTAATCTGATGTATAAGATTAACTGACATATCAGAACTGTTGTCTCATGATATCTGAGCAATGTTATAACTTTTGGCTTCAGAACAGAAAGTTCTCTTTAGATATTGTACTTTGATCAAGATTGAATATATTTTACAGTGGTTGTTATGTAAGTTTTACACTACAACATTAAGAGACAAAGATTTCTAAAGTTGCTTTAGAAAGACCACCAGCCCAGCACAAAAATATGGTGGTTTCTTTGATGTTCTACCAGCTACTGCCTTAATGACATGGGGCTATTCACTTCATATACTCTCCTCATAGAAAATACAACATTTCTTGGAGTTTGAATGGACAATAATCTAAACTAGAATATTCATATTGAAACTTTAATTAAGAGGAATGAATAGTAGAATTTGCTTTCAAATATCAATCTTAAAACACAGTGTAAGTTGAAGCTCTCTGAGGACAGTATGCTTTTCAAATTTTCAATCATCATATATAACAGTGTGGGGAAATACTAGTGTATAATCACATTATTTAGGATGCAAGAAAGGGCAATTAGAATTATAATAATCTGAAAAAATAATTAGTTGTAAAGTATGGCTCAAAAAAAATCTGATGTGTTGCACTTACATGACCTTCTCTAACTGTTCTACAAACTGGCTTCTTACTCTTCTTTCTATACCATGTTAATTGAGATGACCATTAGCAGAATGTTCTTATTATTTAATTCCTTATAAGTACAAGGGAACTAGAGGAATGCACTATGCTAATGCGATAGTCAAATGTTTTAAAAGCTATTGCTATGCAATTGTCATTGAAATTGGTTTCTTTGCTTGGCCAGGAGTAGAGCAAAAGAAAAACAGATACTTCCTGTCTGAGAACAGTTTTTTTAAAATTGAAACCAATACCAAGAAATATTTTGGTCAACTCTACAACAAAAATGCATATGACATAAATTGCATGTTTTAATGAGATCTATGTTTTGTGTAGTAAGTTGTCGTTTATCTCTTATGGTATAACCGTTATGCAATGTTCTGCAAAAATCAACCAGAATAAAGTGCTCTTCAGAGGCTATTCCCAGAAAATTCAAGATATACATTTTCTGTTGTGAATAACTTTAATATAGGTACAGTATTTTAATCAAACCATTAGAGCCATTTTTGAAAAAAACAAAATTTTCGAAAAATTTTCCATGTAAAGTTGGCTGGAGGGGGGGGGGATTTTCTTGAAAATCTTTGTTTCGCATCCTTGGAAGATAAGAAACTGAAATACCGAGTTTGGTGTTTAACAGCCTTTTAGTTTTTGAGCAATGCTGTCGCACGCGCGCACACACACACACACATGCAGACCTTTTTATAATTTTTTTTTTTTTTTTCCTTTTTTTTTTTTTTCTTTTTTTTCTTTTATTCAGGAGGGTCTCCACACGTATATTTCCTGTGAAATCTTGCTATAAAATTTTTGGGTGTAATATAGTACCTTCTCTATACATTGAATTGCAAATGAACAAAAACAAGTTTAGATCAGAATTAAAAAGATACCTTATTACTCACACCTTCTATACAGAGGAGGATTTCGTTCAATCAAAGAATACTAGTAATAACGTAACATTGTAAATGTGATAAACATGAATACTCTAAGAATGCAAGTGAATGGGTAGGGTTTTGGAAACAGACATGTAATTGAAAATTCGCAAAACTGACACCTCTGAAAATTCATGTCAGAGTTACTATTTGTAAATAAATGTATTAATAAGTATGAATAAATGTAATTGTTGACATGATCTACATCCTAGAGTTTGGGCATAGAGTCTAATCTCAAAATAGGATCTACAGAGTGCTATGTTATGTATGTATGTATGTCTGTATGTGTACATAGAACATGTAGAGAAAGTAACTAGAAATTATGCTAAACTTCCTATTGATATAAAACACATTACTTCCCTCAAAAAAAAGTTTAGAATAGCCTGACAATGTACTTGTCACAAAAATTTTACTATTCAGTAGAGAAATATTTGGCTGTAAAGCTAGTGATGTGTGTAAATATGCAAGTAGATTGTAAACAATAATAAATATATAAGAGTGCGTATATCATCAATTATGTTTTTCATTGATATGCTTTATTTTTATATATCTTATAAAATTTTGATTTTGTACTCTTTTTAACTTTATATATTTGTAACTTATTTAACAATACCATGATATGCAAATGTGATAATATGATTGCAACAAATGAATAATGTAGATTTAAAGTAACTTTTCAATGTCAGTTCCTAGTTCAAGGATGGAACTCTAAATTGTGTCCATTCATTTGAGATAAGTTGTCTAAACTTGAATATTTTGTTATTTATTTTGTTATAAAAATACACATTTTGCATGTTATTTATTGGAACACATTTTGGAATTTTTTATTTCTTATGTAAAATGTGTGAAATTTTAAATTGGTGGTTTGAGTCATGAAGTAAGATATAATGTAGCAACCATTCCATTTTGCTTTTATTTTTATAGAATAACAAGATATAGTCTTTATGTGCATGCTCAAAAAGGTTTGAGTAAGAAAAGAAACATTACCTGTCGTATATAAAACATTACAAGCAAACATAATGCAGATCCAATCAGCCCCATGTTGTGTGTGTGGGATAAATGCTGATTCTACATTTACATTGTGTGGAACATGATGTGGGTGGGCACAACGGCAGTGGGAAGTCTGGAATGGGGACCAACTCTTATCACTTCCTGGACTGACTTTTCTGCCCACACTCTCCATTTCATCTTCTTATCAGCCCTGCAGTAATTCCAGGAAGGCCACATCCTATTTGCTCATCTTGGTGCACATTTAGTCCTGAAATATTGCATGTATTTATTGTTAGATAGATTTATCATCAGCCTGAAACAAATACAGATTCTATGGTCTTGTCAAAATACAAATAAATTCTGTTACATTAGAGTTTAAATATGTACAGAATTAGTAAGAAGAAAAATCCAGAACAGTTTTCTGCCAGCGGCAGGTTCCTTCCTACTTCTGCAGAATGGGACCTGTAATGACAAACACAAAGAGACGGTATCTGCACAAGAGAAATATGGTTGCAAGATGATGATGATGATAATAAATATAATAATATATATTAATAATAAATATAATGATAATAATGATTTATAGTTATTTAATTTGTATTAGGTCCATTAAGCACCTCTTTCAACTGTATTTCTTAAAATACCATTGTTGCTGTAATTGTTTTCTCTCACTTCCCCTTTGCTGCATGTAATCTCTTTATCAAGAATGCATTGGAATATTAATTTAATGATTTGAAGTTTGAAATGGCAATTCATTCATCATGCCTCTATTTGGAGTTATAACAGTATATATTAATTATTTTATTTTATTTGTCCTGCTTGGAGTTAGGGCCACTCTTTCACTCTGCCAGGCAATTCAATACAGCAGTGATACAATGAATAAAGAACAAAATAAAATTCCATGTAATTTAATAAAACCAAATATAAAAAGGTGTAACAAATATAATGAAATGAAAAGAAAAAAAAAAAAAACTCTAAACAAAATTATTTTAGTAGGATATTATGTAGGTTTAAACACATATTACTCATATTTACAATTTAAATGCATATTACTTGCCAGCACATAAAATATAAGTAACAATAAATGAAAGTAGTGTGCATTAGAAAAGATAAGATACTTTTATTTGTTCTTTAAATACATAATTTTAGGGACACATCAAAAATGTAATACAATGATATACATATACAGCATTTGTCTATTCATAATCAACTCTACACTTGAATTCTTCCAAGCTATAAAATGCATTTGTTATTAACTATGCTTTTATTTTCTTTAGTTTGATTTCAGTTCTATTAATGACTTTTATTTCTTTGGGTAGCTTATTTTACAGCTGCTTTCCCATACTCTTATACTTCACTTGTTTAATGTAGCCCTGCATACAGATTTAAAATAATCATCATTGTTTCTTAAATTATGCATGTGAATACCTTTAATTCTTGCTTTGTCTATTTCCTGTAAGGTAATCTTTATTATTTCATATATATACACATATCCATATAAACCCAAAACATTTTAATAGGCCACAATTTCTCTCTGAAAGCTCATAGAAATGTGAAATTTGTTTTAATGATCTCAGTGGCTAAGGGAGAATTGACAACAATCATGGTAACAAATCAATTAATGCCATCTGTGGACTATTTTGATGATTTTGATAGAAATTACAAGCATTTTCAAGGTATTGTAGACAGTCGCATCTCTTTGACATGTGGTATATGAATAGCCTGATTCCTGGCTCAATCAACGCAACAATTTGTTTGGAGAGTTCATTAGCCTTTTCAAACATTTGCAACGGTCTCTGCACTCAATGGTGGTCTATGTTTTCCACTCTCACTAACGAGTATACCAGTTGTCTCCAGCTTTCTTGCTAGCGATAAAATTGTTACCTTTGCCAGGACATTCTGTACATTAAATTCTCTTTGAAATTCCCGTTGTGTTATTACCAAGGAATTTGTCTTCCAATATGTTTTCACAATGAAAACACGCTCTCGAAGTGAGAACAGCATGTTGCTGTTGGGAATTTCTGTTTTAACAATATTTATATCAGGATTAGGAGGATGTCTACATTGCCATTTCCATCGAAATCATCAATATAGTCAACAGATGGCATTGATTGATTGCTGCCATAGTTGTTGTTGATTCTCCCTGAGCTATTGAGATTTCACATTTATACAAGCTTTCAGAGAGAAATTATGGTCTACTAAAATGGCTCAGGTTTATAGGGCAAAGAACAGTTAAAATACCAAACTATTTGAACTTTGATCTGCACAACTGTCTACTATTTATTTTTGCCATTTTTCTTATTGATTTTTTTTTGTAATTTAAATATGCTTTTTACTTCTGTTGCTGTTATATTACCCTATACAATGATCCCATACTTTACATTGTACATATAAACTCATAGTATTCTTTAGTGTCTCACTTGACTCAATATAAAAATGCCATTGCTTAGTTTTTGGCTGTATATGCTATATATGGTTTCCAGTACAAATGTTTATCTGTTATTACCCCTAAAATTTTGTGTACTGTATTTCTGGCATTATTTCTCCATCATTTTTACTGTGTTTTCTTATTTCTACATTACACTGGGTACTGGTTCTAATAATAAAAAAAAATATATATATTACTTTCTCTGCCATGGTTGTACAGTGTATATAATAGGTAGAGAAGGTATTGAGCTCCATCCATAAATTTGATACATTTTTTCAGACCCCCTGAATCCCAAGAAAAAAAAAACTTTTAGAAAAAGGTGACTTTGGACAGCATAACTCAAAAATGAAAGGCCAGTTAAGTACCAAACTTCATATTTAAATTTACTATATTCCAAGGATGCAATACAAATATTTTCAGGAAAATCCCTCAACCTCCAACTACCCTTTAGTTGGAACATTTTTCGAAAATTTTGATTTTGTCAAAAAATGGCTCTAACAATGTATTAAAATACCATATATTTAAGATATTTTCATAACAAAAGAGATGTATATATTGAATTTTGTGGAAATAACCTTTAAAGACCTCTTCATTTTGGGTGACTTTTGTACAACTGGTAAATAGTAAGAAATAGACAAAAATGTATTACCCTAAAAATATAGGTTGTTGAAACACACCATTCATGTCATATACTTTTTGTATGTGGTAGAGTTAAGTATTTCCAAGATTGCTTGTTATTGGTTTCAATTTTAAATTACTTAAACCTCTCTCGAATGGGAAGTCATCTTCCATTTTGTCTCTCTCTTGCTTTAATCCCTGGTCATATAAAGACAACCAAATTTTAATCTTTCACAGAACAACTAGCATTTAATAGAAGAGCTGAAGCGTTCCTGATGACTACATTTTCTTGGGCTTCTTATTTACCTGGCTAGAGGCCCAAGAAAATGTTTAATTAGCTTTTAACCCTATCCAGCCCAATTTATTTTTAACGGAAATTATTTTTTGAAAACTGATGGCATAGGATGGTTACTTGTAGCCTTGGTGTTACCTGATGTTTTATTGGTAGCCCACATGTCTAAAACTCTAAAGCACTGATGAAGATTTTTATATCAAGAGGTTAACCTAGGTTGGAATCTTAGCTGCAGTGCTACTAAGTATGATAAAGGAAAGGATGGGCCCATGTAAAGTAAATGCTGTTTGGCATGTTTAAGTTCTGGTTGTAACTCGGTAGCATTTAGTGGAATATTTCTGTATGTGTTAGAAAGAGTTATATTTGAAGTGATCTTATTTTCACTTGTGCTTGCTTAAAGCAATATCAATAAATTTAAAGAAAAGACCAAACATGTTCACCCATAAAGGTATAAAATTATTGAATGTTAACCTATTAAATTTTACCCACCTCGAACAACAAATAAGACAATGATGCCATATGGACTGCAAAGGGTTAAAAGATTTAACTATCGCTTTAGCCTAGTGTATTTCTTATTTCTCTTCTACTCACAAGGAAGCAAGTAATAAGACAATATCCGCTAATGTTCATCTGATTAACATGATTTAGATAAAAGAACAATCTTTTGTAAGAATAGTTTATTTGAAGAACAGGTATGTGAATGAAACACATCAGATATTTATTTACTATATAAGCAATATAAATGTTAAGTTTGTTTAAAACACTGCTGGTATGTGTGTTTATGATGGGCCACCAAGAAATTAAATTTCTTGTAATATGCAAAAGAGAGAAGTTTCTGCTCTAAATGTTCTCAGGCTTCAAGCAAGGTGAGTTGATGTGGAGCCATCAATGTTAGAGAGCGCACATCTCTCCTATCATCAGGATGATGAATAACTAAATCAGGTAAATGGCCTGTATATACAGGTTCATTCAAAAATACTTTACAACATTTGGGGATGGATTCCTGACATCAAAACAAGAAAATATGCTCATATAAACATATGCTCTAAAACATTTTGTTTTCACATTATCAATTTATTAATGAAGGTCACTTTAAATCTAATAACTTAATTTATTTATGCACTCATTCATAGAAGGCTTAGACCCATTTTACCATAAGAAGTTGGCCTTATGTTGCCGTGACTGCTTGTTTATATTTGTCATTTATCAGATGTGTAATACATTCCCCCAGCACATCTTACAAGTGTTGTCTACAGGGACTTCATTCACAACACTCTTCGAGACTTATTAGAAAATGTGCCTCTGCAAATAAGAAGAAACATATGGTTTATGCATGAAGCTCTAGCACATTTTAATTTCATTAAACAAGATGCACTGGCTGATATGTAGCATGACAGATAAATGGGTAGAAAGGGACCAGTTCCATGGCCTGCCTGTTCCCCCGACAATTCTTTGGATTTTTATACTTTGGGGGCACCTTAAACCACTTCTTTATGCAGCAGATATCCTGAATGAAGAAACTGTTAATCTACCTGTCATGAAATCCTGTGGAATCATACAACACCAACTGAGAGTATTTGACATTCCATACTTCGATGTGTGCATGCGTGTCGAGATCATTTGCTATAACTGGTATTTGTGTGGAACACATCGTAATTAGCTGACATCAAAATGGAATAATGAGTCACTTTAAAATGTTTTGATTAATAGCATTTTTTAACCTCAATAAGTCAAGAACAAAGGGTTTTGGGACATGGGTTATGTGAACATTTTTTTCTTGTTTTGATGCTAGGAGCCTGTCCCCCAACTTTGTAAAGGTATTTTTGAATCATCCTGTATACTATGCACCGGGTGGCACAGACCCTATAGAAATGTTGCCTACTCTGGCTGCTGCTTGGAGTATGTATTTCTGTGTTTTCTGAGCCAGTTCAGCTCTTATTTCAGAGAGAAGTTTGTCATAGACATAGATAACTCCCTTACATTAGAATAAAGAGCCAGCAAATAGCAGTATCATCAGGCCATGTTATATTCTATATCTAATAAAGCTTTCTATAAGCACATAGAAACACATAAATCCACTTTACTAACAGTTTTAATGGGTAATGCATAGCATAATTAAAGATATTTATATGGTACAGAAAATATATATTTTGAATTGGAATATCCTATGAAGTTCTCATCATTCAGAAGTACATTTGTATAATGTTGCATAAATGTGGTAAATGTTTAGAAATAAATGAAAACATACTATGCAATAAATGTACGTCTCTTTAATACACACAGTTTATTTCTATTAACCTTAATTGAGGCTTAACAAGTTAACTTAATACCCAAACACCAAAATGAATTTGTCAAAAATAGGTCAACAGTCATTGCAGTTTTAGAATATATAGACTGTATTATAGAAAATATTGACCCAACTACCTTCATAGATTATACTAAGGTTTTTTATTGTGTGGATAAAAATATGTTTGTTCATAAACTATCTGTCCTAGGCACTAGAGGTTTGGGATACACACAAATTAATAGAATCTTTCATGATTAATAGGAATTTGAAAATGGTGATCCTACATCTACTGACACAGTGTTCTATTCTCAGACCTCTTTTCTTTTTCTTGTACATGCACGCTATAACTGATTATATTCCTCTTGATAGAAAATTAGTACAATTTGCAAATGTCACTAGTGTGGACCAAAAATGCTATGAGCACAATGTTAGAAAAAAGCATAAATGAAATAGCTTTACTACACTATGTTAATATGTTAAATTTAAGTCTAAATCAAAAAAAAAATAAACAAAAAAAAAGTGATGTATAGCATTTGTAAGCAAAACAGTTAATGCACATTTACAATGTTATATTTACAACAAATTAGTAAGCACTGTTGACCAAGTACAACTACTTTGTAAAACCTTGAATAAAATGCTATTCTTTATTACACATATTGACAAAACAGCAATAAAATTTTGTAAAGTCTATTTCTATTCAAATGTCTAAAGGAATTTGTTGCAGCGAGAACTATTGGCATTAATTATTTCTCTCTTATTCATTCACATATTTCATGTGGCACAGACTTATGCTGTAATACTACAAAATGAAATTTAAATAACATTTTTATTTTACGAAAAAAGCAATCTGACATGTGTTGAACTTAAAAATGCTTGATTCTGTAGGAAAGCATTCCAACAGCAAATATAATGGCATTACCAAGTCTTTACATTTATAAAACTATAATATAACATAATATACAGTTTCCTAGTGCAAACAAATTCAGACATTAATATTACAACACAAGAAATAAAAGTAACCTTGCTATTACTAGGCACAGACGCTACTGTTAAAGCAGTAGAATAACCTATAACTACTGTATTGAATAGCTTTGAAATTAAAGAAATAGCTTGTGCCACATTAATAGATCTGAGCAAAGCATTTAATGGTATATCACATAATATATTCATAGAAAAGCTCCATTATTATGGTATAAGAGATCAGAAATTAGCACTTTAACAATCTTATTTAACTAACAGGCAACAAATGGTAGTGAACACAAATCTGAATTTTTAAAAATAAAGAAGGGAATACCTCAAGATTCAGTACTAGGACCTTTTTTATTTATTATTTACATTAATGATTTAGCGTGTTACCTATCTTTTAAATCAGTTATATATTCTGATGACACGACATTTTTAAATTCTGATTTTGACTTAGGGAGGTTAGAGCAACAAAATAAAGTAATGCTTAAAAAATCGGCCACATGGTTTTATGTTAAACTAGTAATAAATGAGAAAAAAGCTGAACACATTTATTTTACATTAAGAAAAACACCCAAATTGAAGTATTTATAAAAGGCAATTAGAATGTATTAAAGGTCTTGATAGAAATACTTCATGTAAAAGTTATTTTATAGAACTTGGCATATTAACAGTCCCCAGTTTATTCATTTTAGATGTTCTTTTATTCATTAAAGAAAATATATATACCTTTAACCTTAGAACAGATATACACATACATAATACAAGGGGGAAAGAATGTATAGATTATATGTATACAAGATTAGCAATAAACCAGCATCATTATACATACATAAGGTATTAAACTTTACAATAGACTCCCACAAGAACTACGAGGGTGATTCAAATGTAAATGGTAATTGTTGCTTATCATGGAGGAAGTAGTTCAGAGCAGGGTGGTGGAGTGGGGGGATTGAAGATCGGTGTGTTAGGGAGGGGAAACTAGCTTTGTTAGCCACTTCACTAGGTTCTGGCATCAGTACAGTCATGAGTGAGCAAAATGTCGCTTCATCTTTTGTGCAATACATTATTATCAAGTTTTTAACCAAGGAAGGGATTAAACCTTCAGAGATTTTAATTCGTTTAAGAGCACAGTTTGGGGTCACTATACTGTCACAGAATCGAGTGTTTACTTGGGACAGACAATTTAAGGGCCGCCAGGAATTTGTGGAAAACGAAGGTCATGCTTGATGCCCAAGGTCAAG
Organism: Hymenopus coronatus; assembly: GCA_030762935.1. Classification (NCBI taxonomy): domain Eukaryota; kingdom Metazoa; phylum Arthropoda; class Insecta; order Mantodea; family Hymenopodidae; genus Hymenopus; species Hymenopus coronatus. The sequence goes on from CM060900.1 coordinate 12,172,078, forward strand.
TCTCACAGATGACAACATCCATGCCGTTTGAGAGCATATTAAAGGTGATCGACATTCCACTGCCAAAGAAATCTCATCAGAAGTTGCTGTCAGCATTGGGAGTGCTCATACCATTATTAGGAAGCTGCCTACCAAAATAAAAGACATTGTATGCCCATCAGAGATGTCATCCTTCTCCAAGACAACGCTACGCCTCACACCGACAATTTGACAATGGACACAATGGTGGACATGCACTGGGAAACCCTTGAACACCCTCCCTATAGTCCAGACTTGTCCCCCCAGACTATTTTTTGTTTGCACCTATGAAAGAATCAGTTGGAGGGAAACATTTCAAAAACAACAAGGACGTCGAAGAGCAATTGGTTGACGACACACCCTCAAACTTTTTTTTGAAGAGGGAATGTTCAAGCTTCCAAAACGTTGGCAAAAATGTGTAGGGTGTGAAGGAGGCTATGTTGAGAAATGCTGATGAAGTCACTTGTGTACATATTTAATCAATAAATATTTATATTTGAATCACCCCTTGTAACAACAATTAGTACTAAACAGTTTAAATGTATTATTACCAGATGGCTAAAGCTAAAAGCTTTTTATAATATAGATAAATATTTTGACTTCTGTATGGCTGATATATTGTATCTGTGATAGTAAGAATTAGGTAATTAACGATTGTATAACTTTGGCAATTTTGTTAAACTTTGGGTTTATTATATAATAACAAACATTGTAAGTATACTGTATAACAAATATTGTAAATAGATTATAGGAATAAGACAAATCTTGTAAATAATGACTGTGACACAACTAATATCTGTAAGAGTTGATGGTGAATAAATTCTGATTCTGATTGGGCTATTCGGAAACTGCCATGTTATGCTGGTGCAAAACTGTATAATAGGCTGTCAGCAGAAATAAAAAGATTTAAAGTTATACAAATTCACATTGATCTTACAACCTTATTTTATTAATAACATTTTTTATGCTGTAGAAGAATTTTTAAACAAGTAGCATTTTCACGAACTCAAATGTATTAAATTAACACAATGTATTTTTTATAGTATGTATTTTGATTATTATCAGCTGATTAAGCTATTTATAATTTTAACACACTTATGGCTATGAACACAATGATAGGTAGCTTTTGCATGTATTTAAATTATATTTATATTATATTTGGCTCTAACTTGGAACAACTCAATTCATAATTATCCCTGAAACCCAGTCCCTTAATGAGGCATGTCCAAAGCGCAAGTAAAGGAGAAGGGGAAGGGATGGACAGTGGAATATGCAAGAATATGTTTAAGAACCCACCCCCATAACGAGGGGGGAACATGTTTGCCTCACATTCAAGGGTTCATAAGTTTGAGTCTCGCTTAGGTTGAGTTACCCATATAAGGTATTTTTTTTTTCAGGGTTATCCCTTACCCAAGTAACTTTAAGCTCCATGGATCTGAGATCATTTGAGCATCATTGCATCGATTTCATTCATTGTCTGACATGACCAACCAGGTTAAAGGATGTTAAGCTACAAAAGAAGAACTTTTCAGAGCAGTAGCACCATGGAGCCATTTTTTCTTCATACCTAGTCTGCACATAAATAATGATTCCAATGCCTTATTTAACCATACATACTTGTCTAGCTCTGAAATGAAACGTTACAAAGCACAGGTGCCTTAACGTAAAGTGCTCAAGGAGGCTGTCTATGTGACGTCAAACGTAATCACACTAGGAAAGATAGATTCAGACTGAAAAAACCAATGCAATTGCCAGGATTTGAACCATTGGTCTCTGGCATGGTAGCTCAGTGGTAGAGCAACCACTAGACACCAGGAAATCCATGGTTAAAATCCTGGCTATGGCATTGAATTTTTCAGTCTGACTCTATCTATTGAACTACTGTCCTACACATGGCTTGTGTGAAAAAACAATTAAATTAAAACTAATTGACCTAATAGTTGGCTAAACTATGAAGCCCGCGACTTAAAAAACTTACGACATTGTAAGTTGCCATTGGGTGGTTTACCAGAAAACATGCATGTCAGTTGAGAAATTTAGTGCCATGCCGGCATGTTGCCATGGTAGCTCAGTGGTAGAGCAACCGGCTACAGACCGGGAGATCCGTGGTTCGAATCCCGGCATTTGAATTGGATTTTTCAGTGTTACTCTACATATCTAACTCCTGTCCTGTGTGAAAAAACAAATGAAGAATAACCAGACTAATGTAAAACATCGCGTGTAGCACAGTGAAGTTATTTGACATGTATATGCACAAACTGGAATTGTTACTTTGGCTTGCAAAGTAATAAAACAATCCAGTATAACTCAAAAGGCAGTAGTGACAATGAATGCATTTGCTTCCATTTTTTTTTTCCAGATGTGCCAGCAAGTGGTATGTACTTTATGACCTATGAATTAGTTCAAAAGCTACTAACACCAGAAGGGGCTGATCCAAACAGTATTGGAATAATGAGTACAATATGTGCTGGTGGCATGGCAGGAATTGCCAACTGGGCGGTTGGTATGCCTGCTGATGTACTCAAAAGTAGACTTCAAACAGGTGAGTAATATACCACATTTGTTGAACTTGTTGCTCCATAGCACTTTTGTAGTATTCATTCATTGAAACATACATATGTCATCGGATGCATCAGAAAACAAATACAAGTTGCATCAAGTGTGTTACAATAATTAAAAATCCATGTACACTATGAAAGCTGTAGTCTTTTAAGAAGTATAACAATATTATTTTAAATTTTTGTGGGGATTCAATATTTTGTATGTATTCAGGTAGCTTGTTATACAGGGTTACTACAAAAGAAATAGACAACTTCAACTGCCTGTAAAACAAAAACTATTAGAGATAGCAACCTAATTATTTTGGAGGTATGTTGAGAAACTCTCAAAGTTTCGTTTGTTACTATTGGTAATGCTGTAGTGTTTTGTTTGTTGTTGCAGAAGCTGAAATGGCGGAAACTCCTGTGGAAAAGGCATATTGCATGTTGGAATTTGCTAGAACGCAATCAGCAGCTGTTGTCCAATGACATTTTAGAACACGTTACCACAAAAATGAAATGATGCGCTCACAAAAACCAGCATCGTCTTCATCATGTCGCAGCATGTCGATGCAAAAGTCACGCCGTATGACCTTATCTTCTTCACTCAGAAACTGCAACATCTGTAATCTGTAAGGATCATGTGCAGTCGCTTCCGCAAGATTTTCCATACAGTTTGCTGTGGAATTTGTAATTGCATGCTTGCCCTAGATGTCGATTTCTGTGGGCTTCTTATGTAGGCAGAATGAACACGTTCAACGTTTTCTTCCGAAACTCTTGGTCTTCCCGAGCTCTTCCCTTTGCACAAACATCCCGTTGTCTCGAATTTTCTATACCAGTCGTAGATTGACTGTCTAGTCGGTGGTGTTTTATGGTAACGTGTTCTAAAATGTCATTGGACAACAGTTGCTGATTGCGTTCTAGCAAATTCCAACACGCAATATGCCTTTTCCACAGGATTTTCCGCCATTTCAGCTTCTGCAATAACAAACAAAACACTACAGCGTTACCAATAGTAACAAACGAAACTTTGAGAGTTTCTCAACATACCTCCAAAATAATTAGGTTGCTATCTCTAATAGTTTTTGTTTTACAGGCAGTTGAAGTTGTCTATTTCTTTTGTAGTAACCCTGTATAGATTTAGGCAAGCATATACAAAACTATTTTCATAATATTTGGTCGTTTGTGTATTTTCAAACAGATTATGCTCAGTTCTAGTTTTCTGTGTATGCACTTCTGAATTAGCTTTGAATGAATGTATACACAAGAGTTTCATGTATGTAGATACTTGGTAATGGTAGAATGATGAAGTGTTTATAAAGTATGGTTACAACTAGTTGTATGAGTGAAATCCACCATGATCTGTATTCAAACTAAAATGTTACTCTTATGGTATATATTTTGGATCCTTTTATTCTGAGTGTATTACATTTGTTCCTCATAAACTGAGTTTCAAAACTTGTTCAAAAAATACTAAAAGTATATAAGAATTTGTGAAATTGCTTTTTAGAATGTATGGCACCAACAATGAGTGTGGAGTGGTTTGTGCCTTAGTAGAGTCTAGGTAGATTTATGGAATAGAAATTTGGGAAATTGGGGAGGGGTGAGAAAGACTGGATTTAATGAGATCATTTTGCAAGCTAATTTTTGGAGTCTAATTTAGGTGCGATGGCAGAATTAGGGAGAGTTAATGTTAGAGGACAAACAATGGAGAGGGTACTCACGTACTTATATCATATTGAATTAATTAATGTGGTAAGTATTAACACACACTTCACTTACCTTTATTGGGCAGGACAATTGTTTCGCAGACCGTTGCCCGCATCCTCAGCTGATGAACCACTACTGCTTGGGTTTGCATTCCAAGTTGTAGGTGTGTTGGTTGTAGTGACATCTGTTGGGCAGGCAATGAGATTGGTTAAGCAATCCTTAGGGGGGAGCTCCATGTTAATCAATGGTGGTGTTCATCCAAACCCAAGCAGTAGTGTAGTGGTTCATCAGTTGAGGATGCGGGCAACGGTCCGCGAAACAATTGTCCTGCCCAATAAAAGTAAGTGAAGTGTGTGTTAATTCTTACCACATTAATTAATTCCATTTGATTATGCCTTCACTGTAAGCAGCTTCAAAATTATACAACTTATATCGTATTCAGTAATTACCAGAATGAGATACATGGAAAGTATGCTGCTGCAATTCCCTCTGAAAACTTCATGAACATTATTTTTAAGTTCTTTTATAGTGTCATTAAATTACAAGATAACCCCTCTTATGGCCTCTCTGCACTGTGCGAAAAAATCAACTGCCAGCAACATTTTCCTGGCGACTCTCGGATCTCTTGTACAGTGGAGAGAGGCCACGACAACGGTTACCTTATAATTTAACTACCCTTTATGTTTTGATTTCATACTCACAGGGGGTTAACCCTACATTGCAGAATTATTTTGCTACATATGCTGCTCTTCCTTTAATTTGCAAACTGAATTATATATCCTTTTCACCAGCACCACAACTGAAGCAACTGGAATAGCCATATGTTTAATGTGGTACGAAGTGGACTGGCCATCCATTCAAAGCCAACATTGTGAGTTCGAGTCTCAGTCAAATGTGCCTGTAAAGGGTGGGGAGGGCCCAAGGAAAATAATCGGTGTAATGGCATGTTTGGATGATGACAAGATTATATTTGACTGTATTTGCACTTTATTATTAAAAATACACTTCAGTTTTATTGCAAAAATATGAATGTTTTACCACATAAAACTATAAAATAGCCCAATTTTATTTTTCAAGGTTAGAGTAATGTGAAATTAGAAAAGAAACTCACTAAAAATACTAAAACCTTTGATAAATTGTCTTTGTTGCTAAATGGCAACACCATGCAATGCAGGGTTAAATTGGAGGAAGTGCACTGAAAGTTTCTGTACAGACATTCTAGATGAATATTTTGGGGGGAACAGAATACCAGTACCCGAATAGAGTCATATTACTTAATACACACTATATTGCATCAACTAACAAACACATGCCACATTTGCTAGAATACAACTCTCACTGAAGCCCTGCTGGCCAGCTAACAGCCATGAAACCCATTATGCTCTATGCTGTATAGGCTTCTACCAAAAGGAATAAGCCACCGTTAATTCTTACTATTTATTGTGATACATTAATTATTTGTTAACTATATTTGCTTCTCAAGATCTTATCTGTGAATTTGGAAATGCAAGTATTTTGTACACAAGAAGAAGGTTGTTTTGATATATATTTTTGTGCAACACTTTAAATAAGTATTTATATATCCTGCATAATGTATATTTCTACTCAGAAAACACCAACTTCCTTGGTATATGGCTAGATATAAACCTGAAATGGAACATCCACATAAACACAATCTCACAAAAACTCAGCAAGCTGTGTTTTCCTCTTTTCATACTATCAGTAGTCGTGAATAAAAAGGTGTTTTTATCTCTGTACTATGCATACTTTCACTGTATCATAACATATGGTGTAATACTATGGGGAAACTGTGAAAATGCCAATATTATATTCTGGTTACAAAAGGAGTTATTCACCCAATGCAAAAGGACTAGTTGAAGAGCACTTTTCAAAGAATTAAATGCATTGCCTCAACCTTGCTTGTATATCCAGAAATCTGTCACCTTTGTTAAATCCAACATTCATTTATACACAACAAGTTCACAAATGCATGCCCATGATACTAGAGGAAAGGAGCAAATAAGTATAATCCTCAACAATACAAGCTTATTTGGTACAAGTTTAACGTATACTGGACTTTGTCTTTATAATGGCCTACCACAACACTTTTAAAAAGCATATCTGCATCACATAAGTTTGATTTACCTGTCAAAATGTTGCTGTTAGAACATTGTTTTAACAGTCTAGAGGAATTTTTTGAAAGTGTCAAATATAAATAAATCAAACTGTAAAACAAAATGCATTCTTAACAGCTTTGTATGTATGTTTTTATATATATATAGTTTTTCTTGCTTCTAATCTTGTATACAGTATACTCTCGATTATCTGGGTTAATGTGGGGGAGGAGAAGCATGAATAATTGACAAACCTGTAGTTTAATGCTTTTATGGTACAACATACATATGTAAATAGGAAATTACGTTTAAAAGCTTTTTACTTTCTCTAGCCCCTTATGTACAATGTACATAGGGATAGAGGAAGTATTGTATTCCACCCAAATATTTGATGTCGAGATTTCACTGGAAAAACATGTTAAAAACATGTTTTAGGACCCCCTGATTCCAAAAAAAGCATTTTCAAAAACAATTCTCTGTGTGGGGGGGTGGGTGGGTGGGCGGGCGCTCACGTGCCTGTGGACAGCATATCTCAAAAACGAAAAGACGGTTAAATACCAAACTTAGTATTTAAGTTTTGCATCTACCAAGGATGCGACACAAAGATTTTCAAGAAAATCCCCCCAACCCTAACTACCCTTTACATGGACAAATTTTCGAAAATGTTATTTTTCTTAAAAATGTCTCTAATGATTTTGATTAAAATACCACATATTAAAGCCATATCTATCACAAACAAAATTTATATCTTGAATTTTCTGTAAATAGCTTCTAAAGACCATTTATTCTGGATGAATTTTGCTTAATTTTGTATAACTAATAAACTGTAAGAGATAGACGAAAACTTGCTTTACAAAAAATGTATATCTTTAACATACACAAGTTATGTCATATACATTTTTTTCGTGGAGTTTACCATTTTAGAGGTATTCATTGTTATTAGTTTCAATTGTGAGGTACTTATTCGTTTCTCAGATGGAAGTGTTCGTTTCTCTTTTGTTCTACTCCTGGCCAAGCAAAGAAGTGATTATGCAATGACAATCTTATAACGACGGCTTTTAAAACATTTGACTATCACTTTCGCCTAGTGCATTCCCTTAGTTCCATTCTACTTATAAGCAACTAAGTAATAAAATTCTGCTAATGTTTGTCTCAATTAGTGTGGTGTTAAAAGAAGAATTATCTTTTGTAAGAAGTTTGTAGAGTAAGTCATGTGAGTGTAACGGCATCAGAATTTTTCAAATGTATTCTTTGTGTAAACGTTTATTCTACTTCTGTGTTCTCGTAGGTATTGTAGGCCTGTTTATTTCTTAAAATATCCCTGATGTTGGTCTGCTTCTGAGAGGAGTTGACATTTTCTCACACAACACTTCCAACTTTTCTTGCAGTAAGTTCGCGAATTCCGTGACGTTGTTTGAACTGGTTAGCCAACCAGATGAGGCATTAAATTCTCCCTCTAACCCTAGAACTTCATGAGAAACTTTAGTATTTTCGGCACACATCATGCCTGAAACAATGACACCTTCTGCTCATTTTTGGCTGAACCATTGCAAAAGAGCAGCATCTGAGTCATCAAATGTAGATCTCTTCCTGCTTTTTCATGCAGATCGCCCAGAATTAGAATCACAGTTCTTGTTAAAATCCTATATTTTCAGCTTATTGTTTTTATAATGTCCTGAACAGTCTGCATTCCAATTCCATCATCAGTGCTTAGTTTTGCAACAGTTTCACCCTTCTCAAATCTTTCAATTAATTCTAATTTTTGTTTTAATGTGAACACATGTTTTTTTTAATTCTCTCCCATCTTTTTTACAAATTTCTTTTAACTTGCTTCGTTGACACTTACATGCTGATTAACATCAGAAAAGCTGAACTTGTTTTTAATTTACATGGAACAGGCAGGCTGATAACAATGGAAACCGTACTCTGTTGTCACGCAGTGATCGTTTAAACAATGGAAATGGCACTTGTTGTTACATGGTAGGTCCTTTATTGCTGTTTCCTAAAGAAAAACAATCTACAATAAGTTTTTTTTTTTTTTTTTTTTGCAGAGGGGAGGGATGTATGGATAATCCGTAAACTGGATAACCTGCACATGAATAATGGGAGTATACTGTATATCCATCAATGTGACTCCTAGTTATAAGTTTTTGTCATTCACTACATCATGTATTATGATGAAACGGATGAGTAAATTTGTATTGTATTGCAGCCCCAGAAGGATCCTACCCAAATGGTGTCCGTGATGTGTTCAGAGCACTGATGAAGGAAGAGGGTCCCTTAGCTCTGTATAAAGGAGTAGTTCCTGTAATGCTACGAGCCTTTCCTGCCAATGCTGCATGCTTCATAGGTTTCGAAGTGTGCATGAAGTTTTTAAATTTCCTTGCACCCAACAATTAAATCAATCATATAAGAGGCCTTATGAATGTTTCGCTTATATTTGATCAGTATTTTATGATTGGTATCATTTGGCCCTTTTACAGTTTGTACCATAGATAGATTTTTCATTGCTAAAACAATGTGTTGGAAAATTCTCAATTCATACGAACACACAAATTCTAAATCTTTATTGTTGACTGAAATAATATTTGTGAAAATGCTTGTGAACTGAAATTGTTACTGCACTTTTGCTCTATGTAAGGTGAAGCTTGGGAAAGATGACTCTGTGAGTTCAAAACCCTGTCATCCTTCCCAGGCTTCATGAACTTTATCCATTAAGAAATAATTGTTTATTAAAAATAAGTTGAAGTTTATGGGAATTAAAATGTTTTTAAATGCCACTTTGTGGATTTTTATCTTTTAATAGAACAAATAGAAATAATGTATATATTTTATAAATGGTGTTTTTAAACCCAATTTTCCCTACATAATTAAAGATAATTAAATTTGAAATGCACAAAATACTGATTAATATATCCTTAGTTTGCATTGAACTGGCCGGAGTAGGCAGTAGAAAAGTATATAAAATATTATCACTCTTGGTTGAATCATGTGTTTTGTAAATGAATTAGGCTATTGAGTAAGTGATCCAAAAATGTATGAACTGGCTGCACAGTGTTTTGTCTGTCCGCGCCCTCTGTGCTCATTGCTGTCTGCCACTATTACATATAGATGCAGATGAAACCATGCAACATTTTTAAAACTACTTTTAAAGGCTTTACTTACCAATGTTATTAAAGGAAATGCTGAAACTGGCCACCACTGTTGTCCATACATTTTTGGCACCTCTTTAGGAAACTATCCATCACTTGCCATAGTTCGCATTGAGAAATGCTGGCAATTTCCAGTCAAATATTTTGTTTTAATTCTTCCAGGAAGTGTGTGTTTGTCTTGTACACTTTATGCTTTAAGTTACCCCACAGATAGAAATCACAGGAGATTAGGTCAGGGGACTGATGAGGCCACAAATCTCGACTAATAATTCTGCCCTCAAACACATCTTCAATAGTTCTCATCGAAAGATTGGCTGTATTAGCTGTTGCAGAGTCTTGTTGACAAAAGGTAAAATCCCGCTCCCTGTCTGTTAATTCTCTAAACAAAAAAAGGGGAGGGCAAAATTGTGTTCGCGTATGTATACGTAACAACTGTGGACTCAAAAAAAATTGGGCTTATAACTCTTTCTCTGCTAAAGGCACACCACACACCAATTTTTTCATCATGAAGGGGTATTTTGTGAACACTATTAGGTTTCTCACAGCTCCAATAACAATTATTTTGTGTACACACATATCCATGAAGGTGGAACCAAGCGTCGTCCATGAAAAATGTTAAATGTGGGTCAATGTTGCCATCCTATGCACTATTGAGAGTCCACTCCAAAATGTGTTAACACATACAAGTCATAAATAAATACTCACTGTGCAATAGAAAACAAATGCTGAGCCATAATACACTTTGTGACTAAGTACAGGACAAAATAATAAAGGACACTGGTAATAACTCAACCACACGATATCACCATCAGCTCAATACTGCACTTTCAGAGCAGAGAAAAACAAGTCAGCACCGTGACCTTGTGTACAGCAGCTCTGTGTTATCATGTTTCCGTGTTGTAGTGGTAAAACACTGCGCAGTGGTTCGGATGTTTTTGGGTCGCTCGGTATAAGCTACTAGGATGGATACGAAGTAGATAGAGTATTTGCTAGGAACAGGACCTTATGCTCCTACATGTACAGCAGGGATGGTAATGGTTACCTTAATATGAGTAGTAATGTAACAAGTATTGGAGACAGACAGTAACTAAATAAGTTATCATCAAAAGTAAGAAATACAATGTAACTAGTTAACCAATAATGGTTACCAAAATAACAAAGATATTAACTAGTTACTCATTAAAGTTACAACATTAATGAATGCTAAATTAGTGGAGTTGGTTTCCAAGCCTGGCTGACAACTTTCATTGTATCTCTATCAGGCACTGGATACCAGTGGTGGCTGCTGAGGCATGCTACTGGTGTGCCAAGAAAATATTGGTATAATAAAACTCTTGACATGCCTATTTATTCTCACTGTAGCATCAATCTATTGTGTAATCTTGTGAGTAACCAGTATATTTCATAATGTCTTGTATTAATAAAATTATAGAGTGGAAAACGGAAAATATAACAGTGCTTTTGTATTCAAGTTGTAGATAAAATCAGAGCAAGTGTATGCCTAGTAATTCCTGGAGAACATTATAAGAGGCGCTTATGTATGATTCCATGAAACAGAAAGATAAATGGAAAGATGAATGCTAGCAATTTAGCAATCTAATGCCGACAATTCCTAGATGTGCATTAGAAATTAAAAGGAACAACAAATCAGGAAATCACATGTATATACATGCGTGCACTCACGCTTGTGTTCTTAAAAATCACTAATATTTAAAACTAAAACCAAATATTGAAATATGCTCTATAATTTTAAAACCTAATTGAATTATTATATTCAAAACATTATATATGTTGATAAGGATATATTGGTGTCTATTTGTGATGTGGATTTGACTAAACTTCAAAATGCATTGGCATTAACTTGCAGCAAGTTGGTCACACTGCGATTACAGGGGGATTTAGGCGCATTCCTTCATTGTGGCCTGCAAGGTACCATGCTTCAGTGTGCTCTGGAGGGTGGAATGGAGACTGTGAGCCAGATCAATCTTGACACCACATACAACATAAGTAGCCACTATAAATAAATGCTCTAGCCTTATACACAGTGGTTTATGAGCTCAAACGGTGCCCATCTGGAACTGGCGCAAGCTTCAGAAAACTGCTGCCTATGCCAGATTGCATGGCGCTTAACATGTTGTTCAAAGGAGAGAACTAGAACACGAGTGTAGGAACATTGTTTAATCAATAATCACAATATGTGGGCACTTCTCTTTTATTTAATAGTGGTGCCACGGCACAACAGCACTCCCCCTGGAGCCACCTCAACTCATCATGCATTAATTATTCTCCTCTGCAAAAGATTGTAAAACAGAGATCTAATATATCATTTGCTGAGAAAATATCCACTTTGCTTACAAATATGTAACCAACTGAGAGTTTCTGCATGTTTTGTGATGCCAGGCAATAACATGTGTTGGGGTGTTAATGTTTCTCTTCTCTAGCAACATAACCTTTCAAAATGTGATTGCCATGCTTATTTGCCTAATGTCCTATGAGAGTATTTAAGTTTTTTTATGCTTAATTTCTGTTTTGGTAATGAATTTTCCTTTCTAATGTCAGCATCATGTGATGTTTATATTTAAGATCTCATATCACTCTGTTCACCAGGACAATCCAGCTGTTTAGTAGACCATTGCTGACTTTGGTATCTATACAGTCAACACTTTTCCCTCTATTTGTACGTTTTTATACCCTATCAGCTTAATCTGTTTAGCTCTTCTATAAATTAAAACCTATCAGTTCTATTATTAGGATTTAATGGCAATTTTCTCTCTTACTTTCCTCTATAACAGCAGCCGTTGGAGGGGAGGATGCTTTCCCCACTACTATGCCTGCAGTATTACCTTGCCTCATAGCTGCAACAAATCAAAGGATAGTTGGGGTGCATTACATACGTCATGTTAGCAATAGGGCCTCAGTGGGGAACTGGCTACCTCCTAAGCAATTATGCATGAATCAAGTTAAATATCAATAAAATCTGAATATTCATAACTTCAATAGTATTGTTTTCCAACAATTTTTAATGTATGGAAAACAAGAAGCTTTTATTCATATAAATTTGTTTTATTTGGAACATTCAAATGTAACAATCAGGATTAACCAGTCATCATTTTGTCCATATCTGTTTCAGTTGTAGTCACATTCAAACTCAGTGTAGCACATGAATTACAGTTGCTAATTCTACACTTGCTTTTGTTTTTAACATTGTTCATAAGTGAAAAAAAAACTGCTCGCATACATATGTGGCTCCAAACATTTTCATGGTACGTTCACAGAGGTTGCACAAATTTGGGAATGGCTCTTTATTTAACATTTTATAAACATCAATCCACACCTTTCCACAATTTTATAGAATGTTGTTCTTCTGCAGTTCTATAATCTCTATGTAAGTGATCAGGAACATCTTCTGGACTGATGGATAATGGATTACTGCAAAGATGAAGTTCACTTCCCATTGCTGACATTTCTCCAAATCTTTTTTCAACTATCAAATGAAGGTCCTCTAACATTTTATGCCATTTAGGAGTTATATTGGCTCTATTATTGAAGCCAGACTTGAAATATGAAAAAGAACTTTTGGACTGATCCTTCCAAACATTCAAACTATTAATAAAGCATTTTATTGTATCATATGGATGATTAACTGCTTTTTCTCTTGTAGAACTGTGTTGAGGCTGTTTAAGTGACCACACAGGTCAATCAAAAAGGCCATCCAAAAGGTTGCTGGTAGAAAGCTGCAGAATTATAAGACCTTGCTCTCTCAAAAATGCGTTGACTTCCTCGCGAAGACTAAAAAAAATGATTAAGTATATTTCCCCTGCTTGAAATATCTTAGATCTGCATAATTTGAACCAATATCGGCCAAATATTTTGAAAAATCCTATGACAAAGGGTGTGATTTTATTAGATTTACAGCCTTCAACACCACAGACATTACATTCTCTAAAGTTGCTGCCTGAGCAACAAGGTTTCTCTATGAATAATACCTTCACAGAGCTCCGAGGGAGACCAATATCTTCTACAAATGTCATCAGTCTTCCAGCACAACCTGTTTGATGTCCTGACGTGGAAGGTGCACCACACATTGTGATTGACACCAGCTTTTCCCAGGATAATTCATACTTACAGGCTATCATGTAAATTGCGTCAAATATATCTTCTCCATCAATATGTTTCTGAAGTGGCACGAGGTCCAGAAACTCTTTGAATATATTAAGTTCAGAGTCAACACCTCTGAAGTCTGGACACTCATCCAGAGCCAATGAGTAGGAAGTAAGCCTATTTATTTTAGCTTTCAACTGTCTAAGTTAGCACTCAGGGCTGACATTCTTGATATCACTGTGGTTCATCCTAAAAGTATGTTTTTAAATGTCTACCATGTCAGGACAAATTTCCGCTGCAATGTTAACAAGGCACTTTTTAATAAACTCTGCTTCTGTGAAGGGATTATTTAAAAAGATATCTGGTTCCTATGTGTCACCTGTACATGCTCAAAAGCAGCACTCTGGGAATTTGAAGGGACTGGAACACGTCACAGAAGAAACAACTGCCTGAAGCAGTGAGTGTCACAGAAAGAGAGAGCCAGGTGGCCAGAAGTAACCATCTATAGAGTGCAGACGTTTTAATGCTAATAGGATATTGCAGTGAATTCAGGAGTGCTGAATGCATGCCACTGAAACATTTACAGACAGTTAAAGTTAGATGTGAAGAGAGAGATAGAGCTACCAGTGAAGGAATTGCATGGGCTAAGAGCAGAGTACAGCAGTCCGGTGATATGTGAAACAGCTGTTTAGGTTGGTAGGTGAATGGCACCACTGCTCTGCCACATCCTCAGTCAGCTATACCAAGGTATGATTGATAATATATGCTTGGCCTTTGTTTTGTGATGGCAGGACGAAACAGAGGTCCAGAAAGTTTTAGATGCATTGAGACACACGATTCAGGATGCCTCTTATCTTATGAGGGGTACACTGAAAGTCATGAGCAACACTGTTTTACAATCTTAATATTTATTTTTAAGCCAAACCAAATACATCATCATAATCTACAGACTTTCTTTCACTTTCGATATAGTCTCCATTGTTTTACACAGATTTTTCCCATCGTTCTACAAGTTTGAAAATGCCCTTGTGATAGAACTCCATTCCAGCTGCCCGCAGACCCTGACGCATTGCTTTCCGAATATCCTCCAGCGTCTCGTAGCGTTGGCCATGCATCTGCTCCTTCACAGAACCGAAAAGATGGTAGTCGGAGGGTGCCAAGTCGGAACTGTAGGGGGGATATGGAAGAGTTTCCCACCCTAATGCCTTGATCTTCTCCAAAGTGGCACAGGCAGTATGCAGACGCGCATTATCCTGTTGAAGGATGATCCTCTTTCCAGGGCGTTTATCACGCAAAACCCGACGGAAATTCAGAAGTGTCTTGATGTAGCAGGCAGAATTTATGGTTTGTCCAGGTTCAAGAAAGTCAACCAGAATTTGTGCATCCCAAAAGACACTTCCCATAACTTTTCCTACAGACTGCACTGTCTTCGCTTTCTTCTTCGATGGCGAGTTAAGTGGTGCCATTCCATACTCTGACGTTTCGTTTCTGGCTCATAGTGATGGAACCAGCTCTGATCTCCAGTCACAATACACGTCAAAAATTCATCATCTTCATTATGAAAGCTCTGAAGAAGGTTTTGTGCAATGGTTCTTTTCTGAAGTTTGTGGTCTTCAGTCAATAAACGGGGGACCCAACGGGCACAGACCTTTCGATAACCCAAGCTGTGGATCATTATGCACTATGTCCTATTCCAAGTTTCGCAGCAATTTCATTCACAGTGAAACGCCTATCTCCTGTAATGAGCTCATCAACTCTTTCCTTGTTGCGTTCTGTAGAGACAGTTCGAGGACGCCTGCTACGAGGCGCATTTTGCAGACCCGTGTTTCCATCTTTGAAATGTTTTACCCATCTTCTAACACTGCTGGCACCCATGCAGACACCTCCATACGCACGTTGAAGTCTGAGATGAATTTCAGGAGCAGATTTTCCTTCTTTCACAAGGAATTCAATGACAGCACGCTGTCGAAACGAAACATCAATGTCAGCCATTTTTCAAACACCGTCTGTGGTCACGTGATAGAAGATAATGACGTCACAATATGTCAACATGTGGCTTAAAATCTGTAGATTACGATCCTGCAATTCGTTTCGTCACATTGTTGAAATTTAAATTTTTACAATGGGTTGCTCGTGACTTTCAGTATGCCCCTCGTAATTTGATTATATTGTCACTGGTTGTTGAGGAAAGGAGCAAAAGCCAGATGGCTCATCCTTTTTTGAATAATGATAGACACTAACTTTGCATATTTTTCAGGGAAAGGGGATGAGTGATGAAGAAAAATGATTTGTTTTATTATATATGTATTAACTTAAACTCCACATTACACATATTCATTTAGAATCATACCATTTCAATACAAAATAAATCACTGCAATATATACAAAATATACTGAGGATACAAAAGCATTCCTAAAGCATGCTTCCATTAAGTAGAGGAACATAAGGGGGGAAAACACAAAGATAATCACGGAACTGAAGTAAGCTAATGTTCCAGTAATTAATCCTGTTCATTATAACAGCATCAATTCTGCCAGGAGGTGGTATTGACAATTGTTCCACTTGGGTTAAATTGTTTCCTTACCCTTCCCTTTGCACTACTCACCTCGGCCACACCCTTTGTTCATCAGTCATTGCTTGTGTGTTGGAGTTAATACAAATCAATAGGATATTCTCAAACCCTGGACTGGTGTGAAACATAAATGGTGAAAAGTTTCCGCCAATATTAAGTAAAGAAATATACAAAACCAGACATACTTACATAACATAGCACTCTGTAGATGCTATTATGAGATTGGACTCTATACCCAAACTTTAGGATATAGATCATGTCAAAAATTACATTTATTCACATTATTAATACATTTATTTACAAATAATAGCTCTAACAATGAATTTTCAGATGTGTCAGCTTTGCATAATTTTCAATTACATGTCTGTTTCCAAAAATCTACTCGTACACATGCATTCTTAAAATATTTGTGTTTATTGTATTTACAATGTTACATTATTACCAGTTTTTTTTTATTGAATGAAATCCTCCTCAGTATAGGTGTCAGTAATGAGGTATCTTTTTAATTCTGATCTAAACTTGTTTTTGTTCATTTGCAATTCTTGTATAGGATAAGGAAGTGAATTAAACAGAACTATTCCTTTGTAGTAAACCCTTTTTTGGAATGACTGCTAATTATTTGTTGGTCTGTGTAAGTCCTGCCTATGTCTGGTCTCTTCATTATGAATATCTGCATTATTTGTAAACTTTTCTGGGTTATTTGTTACAAATGACAATATGGCTAGAATATATTCACAGGCTAATGGTAAAATTCCATACATTTTGAAAAGTGGCTTGCAGTGAGTTGATCGTCTTTCCCCTGCCGTAAGAGCATTGGCACATTTCTGTCCAACTGTACAATTGAAAGATTTAAGAGAGAGAAGAGATTTTCATGAATGTCCAAAACTATAGAATGAAAGATAGTTATTGATAATGTGATTCTTGAATTTGAAGAAATTAAAGAAATGAGATAACAAGTATGGTCTGAAAAATGGGCTAACTTAGCAATAGGTGTAAAGGAAAAAAATTGTAAAATTAAAATCAGATAGAATATGACGGTAATTATTTAGGAAAGGGAAAACCAAAATAAATGAAAAAGTTAATGAAAGACAATGTAGTAGATTGTATGGAAATGGTGGGTTAAATATTTCATGTGGTGGTCCTGGTAGCAAGATAAGAGCATTGCTAAAGCTTACTGGGAACAATAGAGTGGTCAGCAACTCACAACAATGGGTTACAATTATTCAATTAACAAGAGTTGCTTTATTTAAAAGTAATTAGACTAATGTGTAATAAGGTGTTCAAACTGAATATTAATACTTATGTATGTGTATATGACAAAAAAATAAATTTAGCTATCTTTCTACTTTCTTTTTTTTAAATTAGTGTCTTAACTCCATTGCATACAATACATTACAGTTGTGAGCAATTAGAAACCAGAAAATAACATGAAACGTGTGACAAGGGTCCTGCCCAGCAGCAGTCCCAAATGCACAATTAAGATCTAATTAATGAGATGCAAGTCTTAAATCTGAGTGTCTTTTTAATTTTCATCTTCTGTTTTCTGGATCTGGTGGGTAGTTTAGAGGAATTTGTTCAACTATACCCTCGCCACTGAATCCTTGCACTTGACAGTTAGGAGTTAAGTTGGTACATCCACAGAAAATAGACGAAAAGCTTTACCCGTTTGACTTTCTGAACCAATCACAACGCAGCATTCCGGTCGGTCGGTCTGACAACGGAATCTAGGTGCCGCACCGTTGTAATATCTGGCTATTTCCAACTACGTGCTCAATTTGTGAACTCCTAACATGTGTGTTTAACTGTTCTGCGCAAGTTACATATTTGTTTTTATTTATATTTGTTGATAATAACAAGACTTTCACAATTTTAGAGGTGGATAGATTTTGTGGGAAGGTGTGGCGAGAGTGGATGCAGCTTCATGGAAGAAGAAAGTGAATCTTGTTCACAAAATAATACGAAAAGCACAGGAATTAGACGGAATCATCAGTGAATGTGAACCACTAATGATATGTCTTGGTGACGACGATGTTGGTGATGATAATGATTCTTTCCAGAATGTCGATGATGGAGACTTGGATGGAATTGAGCCATAACAATTCTAAACTGGTGAAAATCATTTTGTTATGCTTTCCTCTCATTGTAACAAGCTATTTTGCATAAATCTGTTCTATATTGTTGTAAATACCTAATGTATGCTACATGCGTTACAGTATCACTGTTATTTTCAGTTAACATCAAAAATAACGAATTAGTTTCATTATTCATCTGCATTCATTTACTATGTACACTGTTTATATTGGTCGTTACACACGATAGAGACATTTGTAATCAGCTGATTTTGTTTACTAGTTACTCTGGCAATGCCGCAAAGGCAGCATGTGAACTGTCACGTGTAAGGATTCAGCGGCGAGTGTATAGTGGGTTGCTGTGATGGTCGAACGAGTTACAAAGTCTTCTGTAAGCTCTGCTGAGGACATCTGTTGCTTCTGGAACTTTGAGATGTGAGTGAATAGTGGAGTTTCTGACCTACCTTTGTGCATTGGCGATTAAACAAGGCACATCTGTTCTGAGTAGTTTGTATTGAAAAGGAGAAGCTGAACCCCATATTGAGCAGCTGTACATCTATATAGGTCTGATCAGTGAAGAGTACATTAGCCTTTTTTACTGTAGAGGACATGATGTGCTTTAGTTCATGTAGACGGTGAACTGTACTTCTGTTTGAAACACACACACATTGGATGTTGGCGTTCAAACTAGAAGTTTACCATGTAAATGTTTGTCGTCAATAGAAATGGCTAATGTGGTAGTGAATTCAATGTTTTTGACCTTTTGCACCAACTGCTTGGTTTTTAAACGACCACTATACATAGAAAATAGGCGATATAATACTCTTACCACTGAGTTGTGTAGATGGCTTCAGTAGAGTAATCAATGGGAGTATGTCTAAGTAGATTTATACTTATAGTAATTAAAGAGTTTTCAGTTCTGCTTACTTCTAAAATTACTGAAGTATCTTGTCTTTTCATGCAAGCATTCACCTTGAACACACAGTCCAGGTTTAGAAATATCACTGAACTCATTCTTGATTAATAGTTTGGTTCTCTATTGACTTTGAATATCCAAAACAAGGCTTTACTGAAATGATTAAAGCAAATATGAGATGGTAAAAGTTGAATCAGTTTGTAACACTCAACATCACTTGGGACCTGTTTCAAGAGAACATTTGTTCCCATTTTCAACCCCTAATTCTGCCTATTTCTCCCTTACTTGATGCCAAAGAAGAGGGTGGTGGTTATGGGGATACACCACTTATGAAGGCATGTGGTGCTGCATCTGTGAACTTCCGAAGGTTGCTGTATGGCAGTGAATCATAGTTCATAATATGGTTCTTCTTTTCATTATGTAAATTTTTTCCCAAACTCTAATTCTGTATTTTGATAAGCTGGTTTTAACAGTTTTATATTAGATGTAATTTCATGTCCTGATGACCAGAGGTGGTGAGAAAATGGTGACTTTTCTGTTTGTATTTCTGGTGATGCATGTGTTCTTTTGCTCTGGTTTCCAGACTTTTTTTGTCCTTCCTACGTGCAATAGATTACAGTCTGAACACTTTTCATAAATTCCTGGTGTTTTGTTTAGTGCAATAGGATCTTTTAATCTTTTGCATTGTAGTTTTTGATGGTATAGTTCTTTTGTTTTGTTTTTTTTTAAAACTAAGGTGATAATGTAATTCTTGAAGATCTTCTGAAAGTTTTTGTATCCCCAAGGGTGATATGTAAATTTTCTGAACTGAAACTATCATAGTTTTGTAGGGTAGTTGTTTGTTTCATTTGTTTCAGTGTTTTTTTGTGTGTTTGCAAAATCTCTGGTCCACTGCTTTTAAAGATCAAAGCAAAGTTTATGGTAGTTGTTGGTTACCAATATGATGTGAGTGTTAAAAGTCTCTGATATTTTTCTCTAAAAGTATTTTGTGAATATGAAGTGCAGATCTAATTAGCTCACAATATAGGAGCATTTATTCAAAAGTTGATACAAAATTTTATGAAATTGAGTTGCATATGGCATTGCATTATATTCATAATGTGCACTGATCCATGATATCAGATTTGTGCAAATCTTGATCCATGTAGCTATAAACTGTAAAGAATGTCAACAATTTTATCAAAACTATAGATCCACTTCCTTTATCTCCTAATGCAAAAGTTGATAACATACAATTGAATTATTATGCACTAAAATATGGCGAGAACTAGCTGCATGCTAGAACTGTTATGCTTTCTTGTGATTTCCAATTGTTCACCAAGTAGCTAAAGATTCAGCACCAGATGCCTCCACAAGCAATGCACCACCACTCATATCATTGATGCCAACAAAACAAGATTTAGTCGGAATTAAGGGTTCCCAAAACCAGTCCCAGTAAGTAATTATTAACTGATGTTTGTGTTACAAAAAAAAAAACACTCAAATTGTTTTAAATTATTAATATTGCTGTAATTTGCCAGTGCCTTTGCAAGATGGAGGTGAAGGGACACCTGAAGGAAGATCTGGAAATCGGCAGATAGGAGTCCCCATTGGGAATCAAACCTGGATGCCACAGGCAGACTTTCTACCAAAGCACTATGAGGATGGCCTTCATGTTAATATCTTCTAGCATTTGAAGATAGAACCTTTTTGCACTGAATTAGCATCTCTTCCAATTGTATAAATTGGATAGAGGATTTTGCAAAACTTATCAGAGTTTTAGAGAGAAGACTAAACTGTTTGGGTGCCTTGATAATGATAAAGTAATGTAAATAATTTTTTCCAGAGAGGACTCTATGGAAGGTCCAAAATATTTCAGTGGTCATGTAAAAACTGACTTACACTAATAAATGCTTCTTCCTTAAGGTCAACATTTTAATCTTTCTTTATCTGTGACATACATTTACCAATATACCATTGATTTTAATGGAAATGTAGTAAATAGTTGTAATTGTTATAAAGAGCAAAGGTTTTATTGCTTTGTTGGTTAAGCAATACAGTTGTAATACTTTATTATTGTGTATGGCTTGAGGTCTCTCTTAATGCCAGCTACAACTAAAATAAGGTACCACCTTTCTTCAGTCCACATAAAAACATTGCCTGTATATTATAATTAATATCACAAAACACTAATATTGTATAATATCTAGAAATGTTATATTGTTTAAAGTTCATTGAGAAGCTCATATTATAAATGTATATTTTTCTATACAGAATGTTCCAGAATTTCCATCCACTTTATATGAATAGGCAACCCACATAACAATTAGATGGGATAGTAAAGGTCCTCTACTATTGTTTCAACCTTGCTTCCATTTCAGTTGTTTTATTTACAAGCTTTCTCATATTGCTAATACTGTCTCTGCATATGAGGCAAGTGTATTTGATATACTATGTTTATTTAATTGTTTCTTCAATTAACTGACATAGTGTATTTGGTATTAATTGTTTAGTAGTAAGGTATAATGTTACTGATCCTGAATACTAAGCTAGTATTCTACAATGAATACAGCATACTTTGTATACACCTTAAACCCCTGTAATGTGCAACCCACATTACCATGTATAACTGCATGAAGTAGACGGCAATTCAGGAACATTCTGTACTACATGAAATGTCATAATCCATTTTATTCTGCAGTTAATAGCAATTCAATTCAATTCAATTCAATTTGTTATTCACCGAGGATATACAATTTGTACATATGGCTTCGTCAAGACTTACAAACTAATTATTACAAGAAATATAAATATACAATATACAGGTGTGACAGAATACAGTTAAGTAGTTAAATATCTAAGTTAAAAAATTCATTTATGCTATAAAATTTGTGTTTTAATAACCATTTATACATTTTAGATTTAAAGAATTTTCCTGGCACAGCTTTTAAAGATTTGGGTATCTTATTATATAAAATTATTCATATCATTTACAATGTGCAATCAATTTAATTCCTCTTTTTATGACTCTTAAATGATGTTCACTTATAATAATAATTATAATAATAATAATAATAATAATAATAATAATAATAATAATAATAATAATCATGATAGTAATTTATCACCACCTTATGTTTATACAGACAATTGCTCAAAACAGACAAATCCTCAGCTATAATTAACATACATACAAGCTGATACATGTAAACATAAGCTTCATGAAATAACTCAGAAGTTTGAGTCAAACAAAGTAATTCAAGTATAATAGCATGAGTTGGGAAAGTGACACATCACTTAAAATGAAATTTACAAAACATATGTTTCAAGGGCATCTTCTTCTTCAGTTGAAGTCCGAGAAGAGGGTGAATGCCCTTGAAGCATGAGTTTTGTAAATTCCATTTTAAGTGAGGTGAGTGTCACTATCCCAACTCATGCTATTGTACAGGGTGTTAATGAACTACACCGAAATAATTTGCGAGGCTGTGCACGTAACTGATATAAGTAATTTGAGATCGGTGATGCATGGTCCCCGGATAAACATAACACAACTACATAGCGTTAAACGTGTGGGTATCAGGTGCTGATAAGTTGGCTTTAAAGCAAAGCAGGCTGAAAAAATGGCTTAGAATGTCTTTGAAACTGCTGCCCGAGTATAGAAATATTGATTTTTAGCATTTCGTCACTAGCTTTCTCAAGATATCACTTGACAGTGCGACACTGAGCATTCATCAACTATGTTCTTGAGTTATGTAGCCTACTCTGGATGTGTTTTTTCAACTGCTCTGGTGGCTTAATGCATAACATGGGAAGCTGCTATCCCAAAGGTCATGAGTTCGGTTCCTGTCATAGAGTAAATGATTTTTATTATTAATTTTTTCATTCCAGACGAAGTGCTGCGATACGTGGCATACTGGCACTTCAGAAACTTGTAGCCGTTACTTCGAAATTTCAATAAGCAGGCCATAAGTCATCTGTCTCAAATTAATTGTTTAAGTAATTTACATATTCAGTGAAAATATTTTGGTATAGTTCATTAACACCCTGTATATTCTAGCTTCAGGTTTACCATGAGCTCAACGAGGTTTACGATCTTGGACAATTCTGTGGTAACATTTGATGAGATTCTAATTGTCAACCATTATTTACTAGTGTGAAGGTTTTTAATTCAATCAGATACAGCAATTGCAGTTGACCAAAGTGCTAGAAGGCTTAGCATTATAAATGCAGAGGCAGAAGAACTGTAAGCAGTAAATGGAGTTATTCCTGAATGGGAAGACTAAAGATGCTTTGCAAAGTTTTGAGATATGATCCATCATTCAGTAACTCTGCAGTCAACATAAAATAATTAAATGAAACAACTCAGAAGTTTGAGACAAGTGAAGTACTTCAAGTTTAATAGCATGAGTTGGAATAGTGACTCACCTCACTTAAAATGAAATTCACAAAACATATGTTTCAAGGGTGTTCACCCTCTTCTTGAATGGATGTCTGAAGAAGAGGGTGAATGCCCTTGAAACATGTGTTTTGTGAATTTCATTTTAAGTGAGGTTAGTGTCACTATCCCAACTCATGCTATTATACGTAAAATGATTAGTTTGTAAATGCGAGAACTTGTGCAAAAGACATCTTCAAGGAGTCATTACTGATTTTCTAGTCATTACTCACCCATTGGAACTAATTTTTGGTCTTAATATAGTTAATTAGCTATTCTGATTGTTTCTTATTGCTACAGTAATGTTTGAGGTTCCAAAAATTATGGTTACTGTTTATGGATACACTTTTGTAACAGATATTGTGAATATTGGTTATTTTATAGATGAAGGAATTATATGTTTTAATAAAATAGTTTCAAAGTGTTTTGATTGGAAACTTATTAAGCAACATTCGTCAATGCAACAAATTTTTCTCGAGCAAAACTAATTATTTTTTACCAATTCAACTATGGTTATCCTAGAAAATAATGAACAGATACATATTTATACTGATGGATCTGAAATTGGAGACAATTATAATGATACAACAGGTGCTGGGTTATACAGCAAATTATTTTGTTCTTATATATCTCTTGGTCCAAACTCAACCCATTTCGACGGTGAACTTGAGGCAATCAATTCTGCATTGAAATAGTTTTTCCTCCACATTAAACTCTTCACCAAAGCAGTCATCTTAAGTGATTTAAAATTTGCATACAAGCCATTTGTACCAGCATATGCACAACAAAAAGAAGAGCTGAAATCTACCAAAGTATTAAACACTTACAATCTCTTCACAAATTGATGGTTTTACAGTAGATTCCCTCACACCATTGAATCCTTGGTAATGAAAAGGCAGATGCCTTAGGGAAAAAGGCACAACTATTCACCATACTAAAAACTCATCTTTATTGTTTCACTCATCAAAACTAATAATACAGAAAACCATCCAACAAAAAGCACATACAGTTTAAATCAAGATAGCGTAATTAAACAATGAAAAATTTTGCTGAACAAAACAACAATAATTCCAGAATGTCCAAGATCAAAAGTTGTTGCTCTATTTCAATTACATACAGGACATGATTGTTTGGCTGCCCATCTACATAAACTGAACATCCTTCTAACTCCAAATTGTGTACTTTGTAGAGAAGGGATTCTGCGATGAATATGATTCATCTTATGAAGTGTCAAAACTTAATAGCTACAGATCTCTCATTGCGCTACTGGTAAGCAAGAAGGCAAATTGAAGAACTCCAATATGCTGAGCATTAGAAACCAACCAATCACTATGCTGATAATGAAAATTGTCCCCAAAATCTCTAATTATTCTTGTTTAAAGGATATTTACTATGTGCTCACTTTTTCTTGAGCACTTGGCTCTCTAGTCTGTATTTGGTAGTTTTTGCGCAATTTCAGAAGTAGAACAGAGCAACAACATTGAGACAGGAGGTACACTATACACACTGACATCTATGAGGGTGTATGGATAAATAACCAAACTGACTTTGTAATTAACACATAATTGCTGTATTTCATTCTCCCTGTGAGGAAATACAACTATTCCAATGATTTACCCATTGTCAAAACAGTCATTGAGCCCCTTTTGTGACAGCCAGTTCAGTATACCCATGACAGCGTTGTTCAACTCCTTATCACTTTGAAAATGAGATCCACAAAGTTTCTTTCTCACTTTAGGGAAGAGGTGAAAATCGCAAGGTGCAAATCCAGAGAATACGGTAGATGAGGTATGATCTCCTTGCTCAACTCTTTGATGACATCTTGAGTTGATGAGCCGGCGCATTGTGTTGGTGCAAGAACCATCCTGTCCTGGCAAGATCTGGTCACTTCTCGGTGAGTTTTCTCTTCAGTGTGCCCTTCAGCATATCACAGTAGTAAGCAGCCATTACAATGAGTTGATTAGTTATTACTGATCATACAGAATGCCCTGTTTGTCGAATATGAGGTGCATGACCTTTCCTCAGCTTTTGCTTTCTTAGGCCTAGTCCCGATGGATGTTTTCAATGCGAACTCTCCTGTTTTGTTAAGGGGTCGTAGTGATGGAATTAACTCTCATCACAAGTGATGACCCTGTTCAGAAAATATGGCTCCCATTATAACCTTCTGAGCCATTGTTGATACGTCATGATGCAGTGAGCCTTCTCTTAGTCCTTCAGCACATGAGGTATCCATTTCGCTGCAACTCTTCAAGCCAAGAGTATTGCAAATTATTTCCTTCAGCACATGAGGTATCCATTTTGCTGCAACTCTTCAAGCCAAAAGTATTGCAAATTATGTTGTAGTCCTTCAGCACATGAGGTATCCATTTCACTGCATAACTCTTCAAGCCAAGAGTATTGCAAATTATGTCTTCCACGGTTCCAAAAGACATATTCATTATCTCTGCAACCTTCACAATTGTTATGCGATGATCTCCTTGCACAGTTGCGTGAATTGTGTTGACTTCCGTTTTCGCTGTTACAGATTTTCCAGGGCACGGAGAATCTTGAAGGTGTTCATAACCCTCTTTGAAATGTTTGTGCCACTCAAAGACTTGTGTTCTGCCTAAAGCATGGTCTTTGTATGCTTGCTGCACCATTTCTAAGGTTTCTGTTGGAGTTTTCTCTAGAAGAATACAAAATTTTATTGATGTGTGTTTCTGATATTTCTGTTCCATGTTGTAAACACCATCTGATGTATCCTGGTCTAATGCCCAACTGAATCATTCTGCATGACTGGCATTCACAGCACTGCTAGACGAAGGTTTCATCTTTTTACTGCTAGCAGCCATTGCACTCCAGGATGGTTTATTTAAATACAATTAATTGAGTCTGGTTATTTTTTGATACACCCTCGTAGTGACTTCAGTGCTAAGATTTCATTCTGTCTTGAGATCGCAGAATTCATGCACATGCACATGCATGTGCACTGTGTTTTATTTAATAATTCAGCTAGTTTGTGGAAAATTATATAACCTATCTATGGTAATGGCTCAGGGCCTCAAAGAAACTAACAGGCAGGCTAGCCCACCCTTCTTCCTCACTACTCTCACTTACCTGTAAATCTAGCACCCAAGAAAATGTGTGTGCATAGTAAGAGGGATTTAGCAGTGTTAGATAAAACACACACACTCACACAAATCACAATCTGTAGATTCTATTATAAGATTAGA
The DNA here is from genome assembly GCA_030762935.1 of Hymenopus coronatus. Classification (NCBI taxonomy): domain Eukaryota; kingdom Metazoa; phylum Arthropoda; class Insecta; order Mantodea; family Hymenopodidae; genus Hymenopus; species Hymenopus coronatus. The sequence goes on from CM060900.1 coordinate 12,198,894, forward strand.
CTCTATGCCCAAACTTTAGGATGTAGATCATGTCAAGAATTATATTTTTTCATACATATTAATACACATATTTACAAATAATAACTCTAACAATGAGTTTTCAGAGATGTCAGTTTTGCATAATTTTCAATTACATGTTTGTTTTCAAAAGCGTACTCGTATACATGCATTCTTAAAATATTCATGTTTATTATATTTACAATGTTACATTATTACCAGTGTTTTTTGATTGAATGAAATCATCCTCTCTATAGAAGGTGTGAGTAATAAGGTACCTTTTTAATTCTGAACTAAACTTGTTTTTGTTCATTTGCAATTCTTTTATAGGAGAGGGAGGTGAATTAAACAAAACTATTCCTTTGTAGTGAACCCCTTTTTGGAATAACTGCAAATTATTTGTTGGTCTATGTAAGTCCTGTCTATGTCTGGTCGCTTTGTTATGAATATCTATATTTTTTGTAAACCTTTCTGGGTTATTTATTACAAATAACAATATGGCTAGAATATATTCACAGGCTAATGGCAAAATTCAAAACATTTTGAAAAGTGGTTTGCAGTGATTTCGTCTTTCCCCTGCCATTATTCTTATTACCTTGTTTTTGCATAATGAACACTTTTTTAGCTGAATTTCCCCAAAATACTACTCCATTGGTCATCAATGAATGAAAATATGCATAATAAGCTGTTTTTTGTGTCTCCTATTTATAAGCTGAATTAAAGTTTGGTTTGCAAAATGTGCAGTTAATAATAATAATAATAATTAATCATCATTCATTTTGAGCTTCTAAAATGTCCTTTGAAATCCTGCAGTGACATATTGTAGATGTGGATGTAATATTCCACAATAGTTGATTTCAGATAATCTGCATTTAGGAGTTTTGCTAAATTCCTTAATAGACCTTTGTTTGTACTTATCTTTTCACAAATATAACCAATGTGATATCTGAAAGATAGATTTTTATCAATAATTAGAATTAGCTCGTAGAATCCCTGTAGGGCAAGGTGGTTGTTCTGACAATCCTGCCTAGCCAGTTCAGGAAATATCCTCATTCTTTTGATGCTGTCTCTATTAATAGTCTCCATTCTCTGCAATTCTTGGCCGTTATCACCCAGTTGTGTCCAAAGTGAAGTTTCAGATCGTCTGCCCATCTTTTTCTGCCAGCCTATGCTCCTTTGGCCGGTTCTTGTATTCCAAGCTGTCATCTTGTGTGCCTATCTGTTGTATCCCATTCTCATGATGTGGCCTGCCTACTTCCATTTGATGTAGGCCATCATCAATGACAATTCCTATAAATTTTATTTTAAGTAGTTGGATTAGCTTACCAAATTGTTACTTTGCTACACTTTTGCTACTTTATCTATTATTGTGGTGTTGAACATGACTGCTTTTGTTTTTGAAGGTTTACTTTCGATTTACTATTTGTAAGATAATTATACATAACTTGTGTTTTTGCGGTTATTAATTTCATTGAGTTCGCTGTTACCAAATACTATTGAGGTGTCATATGTGTATGATACAGTCATCCTGACCTCATGTGGAACTAGCTAAAAGGAAAGGAAAACTTTGAGGACTGAAACCATTTGTCAGTGCTGTTTCTAGGATCTGCTGTTACTCTTACAACCCCTCTTTTTTCAATGGGACATTATGCAAACAGTGGATCAAACTTCTGAAGGCAGCTAGTTGATGTGAGTTAGGGTTGCATCCATTCTTCTCAATGTAATTATCTACATACATAGGTTTCCTATGTATTCCAAATTGGATTAAAAATGTATCTGTGTGACGTTTGGTCATGTTAGTGTGCTAGCATTCAGGAGAAATTTCCTGGTTCAATTTGCACCTGTGTTGCAGTAATTACTGAAGCACTGCTTCTCCTGAGTGCATTCCAGTGGTAACCTCTGCACCTCCGAGTTTAACATAGACTGCCATCACCTCCAGAATTTAGAGGAGAGGGGGAATGAGTTTGTGGACTATATTTGCCTCACCAGTACGGCTGCACCACTGCCTGGATAAGGCATTCAACCACTGCGATGAAAATGTATCTGGGTAGACAGAAGGGTACATCAGGACACAAATGTGTTTCCAATACTACTGGGTGATCCAAAAATTTCCGAACCAGCTGCAAGGTGTTTAGCCTGCCCACGCCCTCGGAACTCATTTCCATCTACTGCTATCATAGAAAGCAGTGGCATATCAAGAATTTGGCTCTGGGGGGGGTCAAGAATATTTTTATAGCTGAAATTTCCTGGAGTTTGGAACAATGCTCCTTCCTCATCATGCCAAAATTTAAAAAAAATGCAATATCAATAGTCCTCTGTGGTTTAGGGGTAATATGGTAGCCTCTAGTTCCCAAGATCATGGGTTCAAATCTGGGGGATGGCGGGGGGGGGTGATTGATTTTATTCAGGTATAAAAATGCTTAACATAGTTTCTTCAGAGGGGAAATAAAGATATGGATCCTGTGTTGTAGATTTATGGCACATAAAACCTCAAAACTGATAAAGAGGCCTCTGAGGAAAATTAAGTGATCTTTCACACCAAAAGGGATGCTGAGAACCATAGCATTATAAAACTCCATAAATAAAACTTATTCTCCTTTTTACATAATCAGTACAAACTTATTTTATTTTTGGACTTTATATTTAATTGTAGATGATAATGCAGAATACCAAGAACAAATTAAAGGAATGAAAGCTTCAGTAGTACACTTATTTTTGATCTAATCGATTATATTCCTGTATTATACCAATTAAAAATTTTTTTTTAAAATGTCATTAATTACTCAACCTTCATATTTTATGTTTAGCTTGTATTTTTAGTTTCTTTATCATGTACAATGTACATAATAGGTAGGGAAGGTATTGCATTCCATCCAGAAATTTAATTTTAAAGGTGATATGTTGTTGAAAATAAATGTTTTGAGGACATGTGAATCCCAGAAAAAGTGTTTTTAGAATAAGATCTGCCTGTGTGTCTGTGAACAGCATAACTATAAACAAAACTAGGTTAAGTACCAAACTTGGCATTTGAGTTTAGCATCTTTCAAACAAGCAATGCCAAGGTTTTTAGGAAAATTCTCCACCCATCCCAATCTACTGTTTATATGGAATATTTTTGAAACTTATTTTCTCAAAAATGGCTCTTAACAATTTGGATTAAATGCCACCATATATTAAAAAAAAATAAGAGGCAAATAAAATGTATATATTGAGTTTTGTGGGAATATCCTCTGAAACCTTTTTCATTCTGGAAAAATTTAGCATAAACCATAAGATATAGATAAAAACTCATACTACACAAAAATGTAGTTCTCATTAAAATATTCTACATTAGTACATTTTTTGTAGACTTAACCATTTTGGAGTTTTCCTTGTTATTAGCACAATTTTTCCAAAAATGCTTTTCTGAAATAGGAAGTCCTCATTCGTTTATTTATTTATTTTTACTCCTGACCATGCAAAGAGAATGGAATGTTAAAGTCATCACTTGGCGACCAGCTTTTAATAGATTTGACTATTGCATTAACCTAATATATTCCCTTATTTCTCCTGTACCTATAAGGAAATAACTAATGATTACTATTCGAAAAATTATATGACAATTGGCCAAAAATTTGTGATTACAATGCACTTGTAAATTGGCTTTCCTAGTTCCTCGGCAGATATAGCGCCAACCATGGAATGACTATCACTTTAAAAAAATCATATTTTGAGCAAGTCTAAAAATTGTTTTGAGAAACTGGACATGTACAAACTATTTCAGATATACCGCACAAAGCATAAACCTTTCTTTATCAGTTTAAATGCAATCAGTTTTTTACCATGTTTTTTTAACTTATAACATGGTTTATCTTAATGGTTTTATTAATGTTTGATACAATAATACTTCTTTTGTATTTTTCTTTCTTAAATCTCCCAGTGTCTATAGCTCAAGTAACAATGTGATTTGGTTTATTAGCTTTGTAAACTTATTCTGTATTATGATTAATGTACGGTGCTTGGGTTTGATTTGCCAAAATAAGCTGCACTGTACATAATTTTAACGAAAAAATGGTCAATTGATTTAAAAAAAATGAATAAACACGAGTAAATAAGCTCCTACAGAATAGCGCACAAAACCCGGCCGCAAGTACTAGACTGCTCATTGTCGCCTGTCAATTGTTAACTGTTGTTGCAAAACTGTTAGATTAGATTAGAAAGCATTCTATAGGTTCATTTAGGCCAGGAAGCCACTGAACATAGAACTTGTCAAGACATATACGTGTATACATACGTTTATATACTGTAGAAAAAAAAAAACAATGTACAAAGCTCTTGCTTAAAGCTTGGGTTACAAAAACAGTAGAATAGACATAATCACACCATTTGTATTTGAGGCCTCTACTATACTTAAGTGCTCTATAAAAGCACATGAACTTCCTTTTTTTTTTATTTTCAATCACATAAAAACAAAGAGTATCAAAAATTAGTGTTAAAATGTATAAATAAATATAATTTCATTATATGTAACACTGATGTAATGTCAGATGATAGTTTTCTAATTATCAACATAATAGTTGCCACTAGTATTATATAAAACTAAAATATGATTATTGTATTATGTACTCTTCATAAATGTCAAAAAATTAGAATTCATATTTACAAATATGTTATAGAATTTCCAACACAAAAATTTACAATTATGCACTAGAGTGTAAAATATCAAAGCATCAGGCTTTACAGACCTTGTGTCATTACAAAGTACTAAAAAAATTCATTTGACACATTCGTGCAAGTCAAAGTATACATCAGTTTAATTTGAATATAAAACACACACACTAATATACATAAAATGTAATACATTATAATACTTCTATATACAATGATTGTTGACAGTATTGTCAGACAGATTTGTCACTTAAATATTCATCTACAGAGTAAAATGATTTATTGCAAAGGTACTCCTTAAGAGACGCCTTAAAAGTCCTGAAATTTCCAACATTTTCTATGAGATTACTGGGGAGAGCATTAAATATCTTGATTGTTTCATAATATACACCTTTCTGAAAGCAACGAAGATTTGGCATTGGGACGATGAATATATCCCTTTTGTCTAGTATTAATGTTATGAATTTCCATGTTTGTTATAAAATTATGTCGATTAACTGCATAGAATTTTAAAATGGATAACATATAAACTCAAGGTAAGGTGAGTATGCCCAATTTTTTAAATAGTTCTTTGCATGACTGTCTGCTATAGGCATTACAGATTATTTGTATAGCTTTCTTCTGTATCCGGAATATGTATTTACTATCCATTGAATTACTCCAGAATATCATTCCATACTCGATGGAGTTAAATAGGCAAAATACACCAATTTAAGTGTATCGATTGAGTGAAATTTAAACAGTGCACGGAGAGCATAACATGCTGAGCTAAGTTTAGGTGTGATGTAGCTAATATGTGACTTCCAGTCCAAATGCTTATCTACCTGAAGGCCAAGATATTTGACTTCTTTTAGCTGTTCGAACAATCTATCATTAATTCCTATTTCTATGTGTGTTTGTGGTGAGCGAGTAGTTATAAATTTAATTGTTTTTGTTTTTTCAAGGTTTACTGAGAGTTTGTTTGCTTTGAACCAATTTGACATACAATTTAGAACATAGTTTAATTTTACTGCACAGTCATTGAAATCTTTACTTGTTACTAGAACACTAGTGTCATCTGCGAATAAATAAATACTATGTATAATGGGAGGTCATTTATGTAAACCAAGAACAAGAGAGGCCCTAAGGTTGATACCTGGGGAACAACATGTTTTACTGATTTCCATTCTGAGGCACTATTTTGATACCCATTGGCATTATTAATTTCAACCCTTTGTTTTCTCTTCTCTAGGTATGAAATGAACCAATCTAGTATGTTATTCTTTATTCCATAGAAATTTAGTTTTGCTATCAGAATCTCATGATTCACATAGTCAGAAGCCTTCGCTAGATCACAAAAGATTCCACCGACATGCTCCTTTTCATTTAGCACTGTTAATACTTTATGCGTGAGCTTGTAGGTTGCATAATCTGTTGCTACTCCTTTTCTAAAGCCAAACTGTTCTTTGGCAAGTAAGTTGTTCTTTTCCAAGTAATAATAAAGCCTATTGAACATTACTTTCTCAAACACTTTTGAGAAAACAGACAAGAGAGATATAGGTCTATAATTTGAGATATCTTGTTTACCTTTTTTAAAAAGTGGTTTGACAATAGAGTACTTCATTCTGTTAGGAAATATTCCACTCTTTAGTGATTCGTTGCATAAATAGCAAAGGGGAATGCTTATTAGGTCAGAACATGCTTTTAGGATTTTACTTGATATTTCATCATATCCAGAGCAATTTTTGGCCTTGAGCAAATTTATTATATTTTTTATTTCAAACGGTGTGGTCATTTTTATTTTAAATTCAGGGACTCTGTATACGAAAGAAGTTTTCAAAAATCTTAATGCTGATTCTTTACATCCAGAATTTATATTTAATTTGTCTGTTACATTCAAAAAGAAATTGTTGAAAATATCTGCGACCTTTTGAGGATCATCAATTTTTTGATTACCAGAATTCAGTGCAATTGAGGAGCCTTCTTGAGAGCCTTTACCTGTTTCTCTTTTTATTATATTCCAGATAGTTTTTATTTTATTATCAGAATTGAATATCTCCTTATTATAATGCAACATTTTAGCAGCTTTTATTATTTCTTTTAGAATTTTACAGTACTTTTTGTAATGACATTCTAAATTTGGGGTCTTATTATGTTTCAATTCTTGGTATAATTTTCGCTTACGTTTGCAAGAAGTTTTAAAGCCTGTTGTAATCCAGGTGCTATTTTCCTTCTGATTATGTATTTTACGATATTTGACTGGAAAGGATGCTACAAAATGAGAGTTGAAATGTTGTAGGAAATGATTGAACTTGTGATTTACTCCATTTATTTCATAGATTTCAGTCCATGATTCTTGTTGAAGGGCATAGTTATACAACGTGAGGGTGCTCTCATCTACTTTTCATGTTCTACAATATTTATAGTTTGGTTTTAACTTTAGGTTAATCTCTTTAATGAGAAGTATTTGTGCCTCATGATCTGAAAGGCCATTAGCAAATGGTAAGGTTATTGAAGTTTTAATTCTACCTATATTTATGAATATGTTATCTGTAGAATTCTTGTAGGAAAGTTTACTGTGTGGGACATGTTCTATGTAAAAATATAGAATTGAGTTGGTCCTTTCCGAGACTAGGTATAAGATAATCAATATTGTCACCACAAATTATCGTTCTCATTTCGGTTTCAATATAAACTTTAAACTTTCTGTTTTTTGAATACCTCATAGCTACCTAGTGGGGACCGATACAGGGCTATTATTGCAAAATTTACTTGATTTATGTTGAGCTGCGCACATCTCTATGTCTAGCACTGAACAAAACTTGTTTAGATTAATGATTTTATAGGGTACATCATGTTTTACAAATATGCAAACTCCTTCTTTTTTTAAATTTTACCTTGAATATGCTGCTCCTAAAGAGTACCCATGCAGTGAAATTGGCATGAATTCCTGTTTTCTGTTTTCAGAAGCAAGACTAAGAGAAAGTTCATCAACTTTGTTTCTTAAACCCCTAATATTTTGGTGAAATATACACGAGCTACTGCTATTATTTTTCTTAATAAAATTACTGATATTTTCTGTATTCCTAAAATTCTTTGTTGGTGAACTTCTATTTATTTCAATTGTCTTTAGAGTTCTTTCATGGCTATTTTGGGTGTTTTCCTTTAACTTAAAAAGGTCCTATCAGATATCACAACAGGAATTCTACCCATAATTCTGTCGGCAATTAGCTGCGAAAGCTGCCTTTTGCCTCTAGAATTGAGGTGTAGACCATGAGATGTGTAACCATCTCGGCCTATACCACTAACATGTATCATATGGTAGCAGCAGAACAATGGGTGTGGGTCTGGTTGTTTACCGGGTGAAGGTAGGAATGTTGTCCGGCAGGCGACCGCGGAAAGCAGGTAGAGAGGCGACTGGAGCTACGGAAACTACGAAGAATTATTATTTTATAGCTTTTGTATTACTAGCCCTGCTTGTGATAGGAGGGGTTGAAATAAATCCAGGACCTGTAGGAGATGAAAGATGTGGAAGCTGCAACAAAACACTGAGGACCAGACTTCTTTGTATTTCATGCGCGAGATGGTACCATTTTGGCTGTCAAAAAATTAAGAGAGAACGGAACATAGAAGAAAACTGGTCATGTAAGGACTGCAAGAGAGATGTGACCGTTACCGCAAATGATAAAAAATTGGAGCAGCTGCAGGAGGAACTAAGAAACTTACCCCACAAGCTGAAAACAGCGGAAGATATTATTCGGAAGCTTAAAGAAGAAAACCGCTTACTGAGGGAGACAAGGGAAGATGGCCTAAAGAAAGAGGAGAAACCATGTTTGATCATCGGCGACTCTATCGTTAGACACGCGGGAACTACAAATGCAAAGGTAGCTTGCTATCCTGGCATAAAGACTGACGGCCTACCGAGGGAAATTGAGAAGAAGCGAGAGGAGGAAGAAAGCAACTACCGGACCATCGTATTACACGTTGGAAGTAATGACCAATGAAGGACTTCTGACTATGTGATGGGAGACAAAGGCACTGTTTCCCTCAGCAAACATTGTCATCAGTGGAGTTTTGAGGCGACGCGATATCAACTGGAGGAAGGTAATGCAGGTAAACAACGCGTTTTCGTGTGTGACTGAACGACTGGATGTGCAGTTTGTGGACTCAAATTCGTGGATTGACGACTGGGACTATGGACGGGATGGTGTTCACCTAAACAGAAGAGGAACTTCAAAGTTGGCAGCATTGTTCGCGAGGGTATCCGAGTGGAGCGGTGGCACCGGGCAGCACTGACAACGGCTTCGGGAAAGCGACGATTCTCAGGCAGGGGCACATTCCTTAAGGCTGTTACAGGTAAATTGCCGTAGCATTATGAACAAAACATTAGAATTTTGGAATTTAATGGAAATAAGTAACCAAGTGTGATTATAGGTACAGAGTCATGGCTCAGTGTTGATATTAATGACGCGGAGATATTTAGATTAGATTACAGGGTGTTTAGGAGAGACAGGGAAGGGGAGGGGGAATTTTTATTTGTACCAAGTTAGAGTTAAGCAGTAAGATATTGTGGGTGGAATAAGACGTAGAAATGATGGCCATTGAAATTATCGATCACGAAAACGAAGCAAATAACATTACATTAATAGCGTGTTACAGACCACCTGGCGAAACTAACTTTAAAACTCTTCATAAACTAGTGGAAAAAATTTCTTCGGAAACGGGGAAAAAATGTTATTTTAGCAGGAGATCTAAATTTGCCAAATGTAAACTGGAATGGGCAGTTATTAGGAGGTGAAGCTCAATGTTAACCTTCTGGTTTGGGATCATGGGTTATCGCAGGTAGTCAAAACAGATACCCGGAAATCGGCTGTACTGGACGTGTTTCTATGCAGACCTGAGTCATTGTTTAGCGCATGTGAGGTCTTGCCAGGTATAAGTGACCACAACTGTGTACAATTAGACATAAACTGGAAGGTGCGAAACCGGTTTGAAGGAGAGGAAATTATTATTTTTAACTTCTGCAGAGCAGACGTAGATGAAATTCAGACTTTTCTCAAAAAGCAATTTTGCCTGTTTGTAAAATCTGCAACAAATGTAGATGCAGCATGGGATAGTTTCCAAATACTTATTTCGGAATCAATAAAGAAATACGTTCCATACAAAGTTATCAAACAAAATAATGATCCAGAATATTATACAAGATCCATCAGAATACTTAAACGATAGTCTGGGCGCGCGTTTCATAAACGCAAGAAGTCAGATTGGCATTTTAACAGATATAAAGAATTAGCTAAGCAATTGAAAGACGAAACGTTGCAAGCCCAGGAGCGGTTCTTAGAACAAATTCTTAGCGGGACCAATAATAGTTGGAAATCTTTTTACAATTATGTAAGTAGACGCAGGGGAAATAAACTTGGCATACCAGAACTCAAGGAAAATGGAATTGCCATATTGAACGATAAGGAAAAAGCGAACACATTAAATTCACATTTTGTGTCTGTTTTTAACAAAGCGGATTATAATTATAAACTGGAAATTGAGGATAATGGAAAATCCGTTTTTCAAATAATGGCATCCAAATTGCGCAGAAGGATCAGAATGTTGCAAAATCGAAAGTCGAGGGAGCCTGATAATATACCGACCGAAATATTAAGAATTGGAGGGGAATCTATGATTCCGTACCTAATGTTTTTATTTAATATGTCAATAAATAAATGTGCATTACCGGAAGACTGGAAAACCGCGATTGTAGTTCCAATTCATAAAGGGGGAAATAAAACGGAATTAAATAATTATCGACCAGTCAGCCTAACTTCAGCAGTGTGTAAATTGATGGAACATTTAAGTGTGGAATATATACGGGAGGAATTAGAAAGCAAAAAGTGGTTCAATAAAGCGCAACATGGGTTTAGACCTGGATACTCGTGTGAAAGCCAGATAACGTCATTATTTCAAGATTTAGCAGAGAAGGTGGATGCAGGGGGAAGAACAGATGCAGTGGTGATAGATTTTTCCAAAGCTTTTGATGTTGTATCATATAATTTACTTATCCAGAAGCTAACTGCTACAGGAATTGATAAACGCGTAGTTCTATGGGTTAAAACATTTTTGGAAGTAAGATCGCAAAGGGTAAAAGTAGACAAGGAGCTATCTGAGAGGGGTATGGTAAGCTCGGGCGTACCCCAAGGCTCAGTACTGGGGCCGTTACTTTTTCTTATTTTTGTAAATGACATAACTGTTAATATAAAATGCCAGATGAGATTGTTTGCAGACTATTGTATTATTTACAATAAAATTAGAACTGTTGAAGATGAGACTGCTCTTCAGGGTGATTTAAATGAAATTAGTGATTGGGCTGCTGCAAATAAAATGAAAATTAACGCTGGCAAAAGTAAGTCAATTGCATTTAATAGATCTAGGGAAAAAATTCCTCACTATCACATGGGTGGGGGAAAAATTCCACAGGTGGACAGCTGCAAATACTTGGGAGTTTACTTGGCGAGTAACGCTGGATGGGACGAGCAGGTAAATTCTGTATCTAAGACAGCGTGGAAAACACTGCACTTCCTAACGAGGATTTTAAAAAAGGGGAGTGCAAAGCCCAGGGAAATCGCGTACAAGTCCTTGGTGTGGCCGGTCATGGAATTTGGAGTAACTTGTTGGGACCCGTATAGAGTAAATCAAATTGATTCGTTAGAAAATATCCAGAAAAGGGCTATAAAATCCATAAAAAGGGGTAAATATTTTGGGCCTACAAACGCTGAGGAGATAAAATGGGAGCCGTTGAAAGTTAGGCGTGAGAAACAGAGGTTGTGCGCTTTATTTAAAGCTTACTCTGGCTTAAACGCATGGGAGGACGTTACTGGCAAACTGGAAAACACAACTTACTATGCACGAAACGATCATCCGTTCAAAATTAAGGGTAGAAGATACAGAACTGACGTGGGAAAATTCTCCTTTGTAAATATAACCATAAAAGACTGGAATGAATTGCCTGGAGCAGTCTTTCGGGATTGTCCCCTGTCTCTGAAGAAATTTAGGAAAAATCTTCATATTAATGTTGGATAATTTTTGTAAATATTCCTTAAATGAAATGCTTGTGATTTTATATTGTTGTAAATACAAACGTTAAATTGGTTGGTGATTCTAATTATGAAATTAATCTGAATTGAGAGAAAAATTAATGTTTTCATATTTGTGTAAATAACTATTATATCTAGCTTACAAAGCCATGAACTGGCAGCTGTGATTTATTGTTTATGTATCTTGTATACATATATAACTCTGCCATCGGGTGATACCCACTTGCAGAGAAATAAATACATACATACATATCAATGTGAGAGGCAGCAGGGCTCAACAATTCACGCTCAAGTTGCAGATTCATCTCCGTCACCCTCCTATGAAACCGCTGCTTGTCGTGCCTATTGAAAAGCCCCACAAACTTTACACTGGTATGACTACTGGATTCCCTTATGTTACACAGATCTTTCTCAATTGAATAATTACTATCTCTATCCAGCCCACCCACTATCACTACATGATTCCTTTTAGTAAAACCAGAAGTCAGTTTCGTCTAGTTTTATAATTATAGACAATTGCATCAGCTTATTTGTTAGTTCTTTATTATCTAGTTATTATATGTTTACCTATTTGTTGTATCTGCTCGTGCGTAATTATGGTTGGCGAGCAGTCTGTACGCGGGGTCAGTTTTCATGCGCTACCCATGCGGAAAAACAATAAAATTATTCTTTAATAAAATAATTTAAGAATACGAAGCAGCTGCGCAAATCTTAAGGTAGTTAATGAAGTACCCAATGTCGTTAGGATTGATGAAATGAGATGTGTGTTTTGGCTGAGAATGAACTTAAGACGTCGAAGCTTTACTACTTGAAAACTCAGCAGTGCATTATTTGTCTTGTGTGGTTCTGGATTGGTCAGTTTTAATGTTCTTTGTCACTTTCTGAAGTTGATCCAGTTATTTTCATGTTAAAAAAAAGGAATAAGTAGTGCTGTTACCGGTGAAACCCTACCTTTTTTTTTTCTTTTCTTTTTTTTTTTTTTCATTATAATATGGGATGTCTGAAAAGTTGGATTAACTGATCAATACATTCCGAATATGGTATTAACATAACATTAGAATGAAGGAGACATGATATTGAATAAATGCTTTTTACAATATCAGATTTCCAACCATGTGCAATCGAAAACGTCAATTGGAAATTTTACAGTGAATTCTATAATTAAGCCTTGTCTCTTCAAAAAATGATATCTATCCTGTAAATTGGATAAAAAGGGCATAATAGCTTAACTTGTTACAAATATCACAGCACATCAACTGCCAACACTTTACTGGGCCAGACTACTGTTCACAGAACGCGCTAAAGAATAACAAAATAAGCGAGATAGGCGCCGACTCGGCATTTCGCACAAGAAATGGCAACACTTTTAATTAGCTTTTTAATTTAGGAAGGCAGTGTCAAGAAAACACGGTACTTATTCGCATTCCAATAAAAATTCTCGGGTTGCGAGAAGTAAAAAAGGGGACTGTGCCGTTTTTACGGGACGAATGGCAGGCTTATACCGATATCGTCAAATTTACGCATTTTTTCCATGTCAATTAAATTGAGTAGTTGATAAAGAAAATGTAAATTAATTAGCGTAACGGATCAACGAATGAGAGAAAATGAGCACAAGTATTCATTCGCTATCGTATCCAATAATACACATTATTCTAACCAAATACATTAGTGTGTGTGTTTGCTCCAAGACCTTGGAATATATTACCTAGACTCACCGCTGGCGCTGGTGTTGCTGTCGATTATTGAAACCTCTCGCGCATCGGTAAGTGAGTGGCAAACGTACTTTCTGCCGTAGTACGCTTAAAAGGCTTTAAAAGTGAGGTGGTTTAAGGGTATTAGGATTTAATAATTAGCATGGCACACTTCTATGCTGCATAACTGTACCAACCACCGGAAAAATGACTCCGAAATCACGTTCCATCGGTAAGAATAAATCGTAACATTTGCGTTCCAAATTCACTCCGATTTATTCTCGTGGGTTTCCTCGGTCACTAAGCGAATGATAATTTATTTTAGGTTCTTAATACATAAACTAGAATTATTGGGTAACTCGTCAGCTGCTCCGAGACGTAACAAATTTGTGCCATCGAAATGAAATATTGTTTCCGCGAGAATAAAGGCAAGATGATGCTAAACCCTGACACAGTACCTAGTTGCCCTTCTTATCTGACAAAGCTAATGAGAACGCTAATTTCATTCTTATAACTGTTTTGTATATGTTTCATTAGCATTAGAAGGCAGTGCCAAAATATTAGATTCAATATTATAATTTGTCCTAAACAAAATACCCGAATCTCGATTAAGTTAATTTTTGAAATCTGTAGTTTCAGACTGAATCACAATCCCACAGGGTGCAAAAAGGAATTTTGCAAAAGCGTTAGGACATAAAGAATATTAATAATCGATTCTAATTTTAGATTTGTTTATAAATTATTTCAGGAAGCACAGATCATACTCTCCTGTTGTGCACATATTAATATACCTATCTTTTCTAACTCAAATATACCACAAATACTGATAGAAAATGTTTACTTAACGTCTTGAATATAGTTTACTGAAGAGGAGTACAGTTACCTAATTTCACTCTAATGTACCTAATTTTATATTGCACGTGCCATCTCTGAAAGTCCAATATTGCATATGTTTGTTTTTTCTGCTAAATCATTTTATTTGCTAGTTTTTATTTATTTACATACCGTATTAATGTAGTATTGCCATTTTGGCGTAATATCGTCGTATTACCATTTTGATTTTTTTATAACGACTGCTTAAATTTGAGCTGTACATTAAAACTGTATTTCTCGATTAACTTAGCACAGATTCACTATCGCATTCGTATTTCCAGGCTCTTGACGGTGGGGAATAAGAATAGTTTCATCAGCCTAGAATCGAACCCAGCATATTTTTCATTTTTAATTCAGCATTTTGACCACTTTACTGCAGACATTCTTAACAAACCCTCTTTATAACACTTGTTCACGACTTTGTGCATTAAAGTAAAAAGCAAAAAGTATACATGGAATCACTGAGAAGAAACTGAGAAAACCGGATTAAACTTGAATTATGCTCTCTGTGATGCTTACACCCTGTTTGTAAAACACTTAAAATGCAGGTATGCAATATTCAAGTTGAATAATATTTACCTCCGTTTTGTTCAGTTGTGGGATGAAATTCCGTATAGTCAATGAAGTAACTTTATTCAACATCCAACGGGACATTCAAGGTGTAATCCCTGTGCATAGATGCTGACAATCATAAAGAACGTATTGTCGTAATTATTTCCTACTCAAGTATCCTTATGACGTAATTATAGCTGTTTTAAGTTTCAGTGTTTTCCCATTACAAACAATGTATTGCGCGCGACCTAGGGCGTCACTTGCCCTCCACCTGACTTCTTCATATTACGACAGCGTTTCTGGTCTGCGCAGCTAGGCCTGTAGGGGCTTGGTTTGCTCTAACGCTATACATGGGTAGCGCTGAACCAAAGACCTTGGAATTAATTACCTAGACACACCGCTGGCGCTAGTGTCGCCGCCACAAATTGAAACCTCTCGCGCAATCTCAACTGGAGGGCAGAGCATGGTTTTTGCCATATGTTCAGTACGCTGAAAAGGCTGTCAGTACCTCGAAAACCACATTTTAAGAACTTTGTGGTAAACTTTTATGTAAAACTCTGGTGCTATCATGCAGCAAAATCTTACAGCAGTGTGCTGCACAAGAAAATAGTCAGACACCATCGCTCTAAATCAATTTTGTTTATGAATCAATAGGTTAGTAAGTTTAATTATTTTTGCATAAAATTTACTACATTAGGTAGTAATTAATTCTAATTTTATATTTATATATCTTATCTATCTAACACAAATATAGCACAAATGCTTACTAACGTATTGAATACAATTTACTGAAGAGGAATACAGGTAACTAATTTCCCATTTATTTTAATTTTATACTGTAATCCAGCGTCACATGTGTTTTCTTTTTTTTTTTTTTTTTTTTTTTCTTTTTTGTATTTTTTATGCTAAAGCGACTTATTTATATTTGTTTTTATTTACATACACCTTAGGTAATATGGCCGTATCACCACTTTGACCTTCTATAACAACTGCTTAAATTGTTGAAGTATACATTAAAAATGCACTTCTCGATTAACTTAACACACATTAACTATTGCATTCACATTTATAGACTCTTGGAATAATATTTAAATAAGAATTCTTTCATCAGCTTAGAATCGAGCGCAGCATATTTTGCATCTTTAATTCAGTATTTTGACCGCTTTACTACACACACACACACACACACACACACACACACACACACACTCTCTCTCTCTCTCTCTCTCTCTCTCTCTCTCTCTCTCTCTCTTAACAACTCATTTTTATAATTCTTGTTGAGACTTTGTGTATTAAAGTAAAAATCCGATGTGTTCCATTCATATAAACTTCTCTACATATCGTGACAAATTATTGTTAAAAAGCTTATTCTTCTATCTACTTGATACTAATCGATTAGCAGACATGATCTTATTACTCGCCACCTTGTAAGTAGAAGGGGAAAAAAGCTAAACGATAGTCATATCTTTTAAAACTGGTTTCATATGTATGAAATGCGTTTCCTTGCAGGGCTAGGTGATGACCCAATCCCTTAAGAGTAAATATTTTAAAACAGAAACAAATAACAAGGGATTTCTCAACTCCACGAAAAAGTGTACATGAAGTAAATTGTGGTTCTATCGAGATCTAAGTTTTTTGCAGCAAGTTGTCGTTTATTTTTGTTGTTGTTGTTGTTTTTTTTTTTTATCTCTTACAGTTTACTAGTTATGCAAAATTCATCCCGAATAAAGAGGTTTCAAAGGCTATTCCCAGAAAATTCAACATATACATATTATTTGGTATGTAAATATATTTAATATACGGTATTTTAATCAAAATAGTTAAAGCCATTTTTTAGAAAATTTAATTTTCGAAATTTGTCCACGTAAGGGATAGTTTAGGCTGGGGCTTTTGCCTGTGTCGCATCTTTGGAATATACTAAACTTTTAATACCAAATTAGAGTTTTTTACGACTTTTCGTTTTTGAGTAATCGTGTTCATGGACACAAACACCAACACGGACCTTTTTTTAAAAGTTTTTTTTATACAGGGGACCCTAAAACCTATACTTCTGGTAAAATCTAGGTATCTTTTTTTTGGGTGGAGTACAGTACCTTCTCTATACGCTCAGTAGGTACATCAAGTGTAGAGAAAGTAAAAAAGCAGACAGTATGCATGGAATCAGTGAGAAGAAACTACGAAAAACAGAATTAAAGTCGAATTATACTTTCGGTAATGCTTACATCTCGTTTTGTAAAACACTATACGGAAGTATGCGATATTCAACTTCAATTATAATATTTAATTTTGTTTTGTTCAGTTGTGGGATGAAATTCCCTCTAGTCAATGAAGTGATTTTATTCAATCCCCAACCAGACATTCAAGGTCTAATCCCCGTGCATAAATGCTGATGATCATAAAGAACGTGTTGTCGCAATTATTTCCAACTCAGGTGTCTTCATGACGTAATTACAGCTGTTTTAAATTTCACTGTTTCCCCACTGCAATCAATGTATTGCGCGCGATCTCGCACGCCTTCTGCCCTCCAAGAAAATCTTCTATTTCCGATACGCATAGCTCTCTGCGCAGCCGAGGTGTGGGGGCTTGCACTGAACCTATGGCAGAGAGGTTGTAGGAATGCAGGCCGTCTGTGGTTGCAGACTCTTGCTCGTTGGAAAGCGACTAACCCACACAAAAGCCACAAATACTCTTATTTTATAATCTTGTTTATATTAAGTTCAATATTTTCCTTTATTTCTGTGGTATAGCAGAAAGCTGTTTATGACGGAGAATTTGAATGAATATGTACTTTTATGTTAAACAAATGGAAGAACTTATACGTAGTTTTTTTTTTGGAGGGCTTCTGGGGGGGGTCCGGTCCCGTTCGTCCCCCCCTCCCCGCGTAAATACGCCCCTGTTGTTAGATAGAGATATAGGAAAATTAAGAGATATATACTTAAATTTAGACATTATAATTGTTTGAGATTTTAATGTCAGAATAGGGGAGAGTGGTGCATATTCAGTGGATGGTTGGGAAAATAACAATGTAACAGGAAAAAATGAGAATATTAGACATAGCAAAGACAGGGTTATAGAGAGAAGAAGAGAGAAATTTGTTGATTTTTATGAATTAAACACTCTTGAGATAATAGCACATACAGTGTAGATGAACATGGACAATTTACATTTATAAACAAAAATGGCCAGGGTGTAATTGACTTTGTTTTATGGTCTAGTAATATTAGCTATATGGTAAATAATTTTAAAATATCAAATATAAGTGGTAGTAATGTGAATTTTCTACTAATAACCAAAATTAAGTCACAAAATGTAACAATTGGTCATAAAGGAGGAAATAACACGGGTAAAATAAAATATGTTATATTCAAATGGAAGGAAGAATGTAAGGCAAATTTTGAAAATCTTCTTGATTTTGAGATAAGAAAAATAAGCTAGCATGGGATAGTTAATAACTTAAAAGATTACAGTATTGAAAATGCCATTATACTTCTGCATTTTACAGTGTGTTGGGCAGGAGAGGAAATGAAAATTAAAAATAAGGGAAATAATGGGAATGAAGATGGTTTAATGATGAATGTAAAATGAGCAAAACAATTGTAAAAGCAAGTTTTGGAAAATGGAAGGAAATAGGGGATATCAAATCTAAAGAATATTATTTAAAATCTAAATATTATTATAACGAGTTACCGTAAAATAAAAAATATATTTGGAGAATAAAAAACACTAGCAAGCTAATAAAAGTATGTAACTTTAATATGGAAGACCGTAAATGCGTTACATAAAAATACAAACTCAAACCTAAGATAAATCAAGAAGAATGGCTGGTTATTTTTCAACTGTGGATGCATATAAAAGTTTCAAGGATGCAAAGATAATTCCAAGAATTGAAAACAGTTACAATGAGATTTTGGATAGAGCTATAGCCGAGGATGAAGTAATAAATCAGATCAAAAAAATTAAAAGAAATAAAGCACCAGGAATAGATGGTATATCTGGGGAATTTATAAAGGAATGGGGTAAAAATCCAAAACGAGAAAATGTATTAACACATTTATTTAATATAATGAGTACAAAATTATATACACCAGAAAGCTGGAGAATAGTTATTATACAACCCATATATAAAGGTAAAGGGGATATGGGCAAACTGAGTAACTATCGGGGCATAGCTCTACTATCAAATGTGGAAAAAGTTTAATCAGAAATTCTGGCAGACAGATTGCAAGCATGGGTAGAAGTACATAACGTTCTCTCAGAATTTCAAATGGGCTTTAGGAAAGGGAGGAGAACTGTTTATAATGTTCTCGTTTTAAAAACACTAATAGACAAATACTTAAAAAAGAAAAAGATGTATGACTTTTATTGATTTAGAGTAAGAAGAAATAAAAAAGGAAAAATATATAGCGCTTTTATGGATTTAGAGAAAGGAAAAATAAAAAAGGAGAACATATATGGCTTTTATTGATTTAGAGAAAGCGTTTGACCGAATAGAACCACAACTATTAAGCTATAAACTATTAAAAACATGGGTTCGTAATCAAATGGTAAGTGATGCAAGTTAAGTCTAATTTTATTCAACCTGCTTATTGATGACATCCTACAGGACATAAATAATTGTAATAAGCTTTTTCCTGTGATATATAATATACAAATCCCTGGTCTCATTTTTGCAGATGATTTGATAATGGGTTCCATTACTGAAAATGGTTTAAAGTTGTCTTTACAAGAAATTGACAATTACGGTATAGAATGGGAACTAGATGTAAACATAGAAAACACCCCAATACTCAATTTATGAGCGGATTTAAATTAGGTAAATATAAGAAATGGCATCAAGAAAATAAAGAATATAAATAGTACATGATTACACCTATTTAGGAATACAAATAGATGTAGGAGGTAAATAGAAGAAACAAAAGAAAGTAGCATTAGCAAAAAGAAAAGCAGCAATGATGACAGTGAGAATTTGTTTATATAAAACATCAGAGATGGAAGTGAAATGGTTGGAAAGAGTTGGGGACCTTTATCGCCCTACATTCAAAATTACTGATTGATTTTGTTACTATATTGAGGCACATATAAATAAATAATTTTATTCACCTTCGAAATTACAATAGAATTTATGGCTTCGTCAAAAGATGTAAAACAAACTCTAAATATTGACTACAATTTTAAACATTTACATTTAATAATAACATTGAACTTGATATTAAATTTGAAAAAGTGCGACCCTGTTCTTCAGTGCTGTCATCAAACTTCCCCTTTCTTTAGTGGAGGTGCCTCCCTCAGGTGGACAGAAACCATGAAACTAATAAGGATTCAAGGCAGTATTTTTAAAGAAGTCACTGTAGTGCAGTGCTATATTGTTAGCAGGCTTCTAAATCTAAATAATCACAGTTGCTTAAAAGTATATATGTAATTTTTCTCATAAATACCCAGTTTAAATTTTCCCCTTACATTATTCAACATATTCATTGAAAGAGTAAACCTGGTTTTTTAGTAAAAACTTGCGTATCTCTGCCTTGTATTCAATTATAGAGGATATATTTTTGAAGTTCCCTGATAAATAATTCTTAACTTTTAAGCTGTTATATTTTAAGAAAATTTCAAATAGTTGGTTTTGTGTGAGGTGTAGTGTACCTGATCCTTATTGCGTGTATTGTTAGAATGAATTTTCCCATTAGTGCTGTAATTTGCAGCATTTATCTTCATGTAGACTAATAACTGTTTTATATACAAAGAAGGTAAGGTCAGAATACTAAGATTTTGGAAATGTTCCCTACAACTTTCATGTTTTGGAATACCAATTGGAATTTTTAGTGCCCTTTTTTTAAGTTTAAATATTATATTGCTATTCAAAGTATTTACCCATAAAGGTAGACCATACAGCAGTAAAGAATGAAAGTAAGCAAACTAACAAGCTTTGAGAACCGTAAATGATATTTGAGGTTTTAGTTGATGAAGAACAAAACAATCCCGACCGAGTTTCCCTGATAGTTTTTCAATGCGTTTGCCCCAACTTAGATTTTTATCCACTCATAATACTAGAAGTTTTGTTTCCTGTTCAAAAGTTACTAATTTAGGACTTATTCTGATGCTGGGATTCCCTGCTTTTAGACAAGCCTTATGCTGAAAATTAAGTGATACTGATTTTTCTTTATTTACAAGCAGTTTATTGACTTTAAACCAACCAATGATTTTCTTCACAACTACAGTTGGGTTTTGTTGGAGACTTTCATCGTCCTTTCCTGTGATGAAAATTCTTGTATCATCTGCAAAAAGTGATAACCTGGTTTCTGTTATAATTCAGGATATAAAGGTAGATCATTAATGTACAATCCGAACAGTAGAGGATCAAGAATAGAGTCCTGCGGAACTCCTGATATTACAGCTCTTTTTCTGAGAGTTCCTTTCTAATTTCTTTGAGTTTCGCATCTGCAGTATCAATTTCTACCACCTGCTCTCTCGTTTGTAAGTATGATTTAAACCAGTTGAAAGCAATTCCTCTTACACCATATTTATGTAACTTGTTCGGCAGGATTTTGTGATCCACATGTCAAAAGCTTTAGATAAATCCAAAAATAGTCCTATAACAACCTCACTTTTGTCTAATACATTATAAACACTATCAACAAAATTTATCACTGCTAAGCTAGTTGATTTATTACTTTGTAATCCATACTGACTACTGGTAATTTTATTATGTTTAGTAAGGAATTTCATTAATCTCTTACACATAATTTTTCTAATATTTTGGAGAAGGCTGAAAGTAATGCTATTGGCCTGTAATTGTTTGGGTCCTGAGCTTTAGCTCACTCGGAAATGTGCTACTTTGAAGTGATTCATTTAAAATGTAGCATAAAGGTTTTATGATGTTCATGCTGCATTTTTTAATTAGATAAATCGAACTTCCACCCATTGCTTCAGATTTCTTGTTTTTAAGTTCTTCTATTATACTTAACAGTTCATTTATGCATACAGGAGCAAGGAATAAGGATTTTTCATTGAAAAAACTCATGACTTCATTATCAATACTTACAGGATAGTTTTTGCTTTGTAAGTTTTTCGTGATTTCTACAAAGTGTTTGTTAAATATATTTGCTATTTCTTTAGGGTTAATTACAATGCTGTCTTTATATTTCAATTGGATGTTTCCTTGCATTGAAGTTTTTGAGTTAGTTTCCATTTTTATAATGTCCCACATAGTTTTCTGTTTGTTTTCTGATTTACTTATCTTTCTGCTATTCTCCAGTACTTTATTCTACAGTATATTATAATTGTTGAACTGGACAGATAACTGCTACTAAAGTGTACTAATATTAATATAACAACACATTGTTTAAATTTCTAATATTGTTGTTCGTTTGTGGCAGTGACCGATCGCACATTACACATTCCATTGTAACACGATATACAATTAATATGATAATGTCTATGTATGGAAATATTTCATTAGCTTTGGGACAATAAGAGGTTAATGGTGCGCCAAACAATATATGTACATTTATTTGATAACATTCCATTTTTCATCCTGGCGTAGGATGATTATCAGCGAGTTCACCCCTCCGCTCTTCCCATACATGCACAAGATTATGAATCACATTTAACTAAGAGCACCAATCAGATTTAGGAAAGCCTACTCTAGACTAGAGACGAGATAACAATTCATTTTGGCGCACCTACACCTATCTGAGACCCGAGTGCAGTATTTGAAAACAGCAGGGCATTTTCAAACGAGAACTCATCTGAGAGAAGGATTCGAATTCAACATTCAGAATTCGAAGAACATGCGAGATTGAAGACTCGAATACATCGACATCTTGCATTCGATCAATGTGACTAGAGAACTAATTCGAACACTCCTATCACTTGCTGCAACAACAGATGGCAGCACTACAGAAGGCACGAGCGCTGTATTGCCATTAATGTGTATATTTGAAAGCAATGCACGTATGTCGCACTCCAAATTTAACTATCGAATGATAAAACTGGTTACATTGCAGACGTCCTGGAATTGATGTAAATTAATATACTATTGTGATGAAGGAGCACCAGATGCCCTGTTAGGGTCGCTGTGCTAATGGCATCTATGCATTTATTGCGGAACTATTTTTGCCTCACACACTTATTCAACACATAGCAGCGTAGGTGCATTTTATTGCTGTGTGTATTTAGGAATTAAATTTCTAATAGCCATAAGTAAAATTGAAATAATATGAAATGATTTAAGCTTAAAAACTTTTGTTATAGCGTTCTTACAGTAATATAGCGTGCAAGTTTAACTTTTAAGCACGTAATACACGAGAGCGGGAAAGAGATTGTCACCTTAAACTCTACGATAAGTGTTTAAAGCCTGTTCAAAGTGATTCATCGGCTGTCTCATTATTACGACCGAACGGAATGGGCACAATAATGGCTTAGTTTCGTGTCGTAAATTTTTGTAGTGGGATCGCTGTGTTGCTTTTCAGCAGTGATCCTGCATAGTCTTCTATCAGTAGTTCCTAACATACAATTCTCTATTTATATGCTACTTTATATGTTGCTCTAGCATCGTCTGCCGGTGTTCTGGAGAACAGTAATGGTGGTGGTGTTATCTGCAGAAAAGTACCCCACACACAGGAGAACATTTAATAAAAACTAAACGTATTACTAAATCATGTAAGCGCTTAGGAGTTTGGAACTGGGAACATGTGTTTAAAATGATGAGTTTATTGTGTTAAACATTATGAAGGATGAAAGGGTGACCATCAGGAGTGTTAGGACTTTTTTTTTTTTGTAAAAACAAATTTGAGTAAAACTATTCAAGAAACTCGGTTCTGTTACAAGGCAGTACTTCACAGCTCCACAACCCAGAAGTGTATCATTTTTAGACAGTAGCGTATCTAGAATTTGGCTCTGGGGAGCGGGGCTCAAGAATATTTTTTATAGCTGAAATTTCCTGGAGTTTGGAATAATGTTCCCCCCTCATCATGCCAACATTAAAAAATAAATAAATAATAACTGCAATACCAATAGACCTCTGTGGTTTAGGGGTAATATGGTAGCCTCTAGTTCCCAAGATCGCGGGTTCAAATCTGTGGGAGGGGGTGATTGATTTTATTCGGGCATAAAAGTGCTTAACACAGTTTCTTCAGATGGGAAATAAAGGTGTCGATCCCGTGTTGTAGATTTATGGCACATAAAACGGATAACGAGTGCTCTGAAGAAAATTAAGTGATTTTTCTCCGCCTAAATGGGATGCTGAGAACTGTAGCATTAAAAAACACCATAAATAAAAGTTACTCTCCGTTTTACAAAATCAATACAAACTTATTTTTATTTTTGGACTTAATATTTAATTTTAGACGATATTGCAGATTACCAAGAACAAATTAAAGGAATGAAAGTTTCAGTAGGACACTTATTTGTGATCTAGTCGATTATTTTCCTGTATTATACCACTTTATTTTGTTTTAAAATTTCATTAATTACTCAACCTTCATATTTTACTTCAAAATCTTCTCGGGCTTCTAACCAGGTAAAAAGTTGGCTTGACACCAACGTTTCGAAAAAGTGCACAATGGTGTCAAGCCAAGTTTTTACCTGGTTAGAAGCCCGAGAAGATTTTGAATTAATACGTCGCCAGGAAAGCTTCAGTTCTTATTTCATATTTTATGTTTAACTTGTATTTTTAGTTTCTTTATCACGCAATGTACAGAATAGCTAGGGAAGGTATTACATTCCATTCATAAATTTAATTTTAAATATTATCGAAAATAAACGCTTTGAGGACACGTGAATCCCAGAAAAAGTGTTTTCAGAATAAGATATGCGTGTGCGTCTGTGAACAGCATAACTATAAACAAAATTAGGTCAAGTACCAAACTTGGTATTTGAGTTTAGCATCTTTCAAACATGCGACGCCAAGGTTTTTAGGAAAATTGTCCATCAATCCCAATCTACCGTTTATATGGAATATTTTTGAAAATTATTTTCTCAAAAATGGATCTTAACAATTTGGATTAAATGCCACAATAAATTTAAAAAAAGATTAGAGGCAAATAAAATGTATATATTGAGTTTTGTAGGAATAGCCTGTGAAGCTTTCTTCATTCTGGAGAACTTTAGCATAAACCATAAGATATAGATAAAAACTCAAACTACACAAAAGTGTAGATCTCATTAAAATATTCTACATTAGTACATTTTTGTAGAGTTAACCATTTTAGAGTTATTCCTTGTTATTGGTACAAATTGTCCAATAATGCTTTTCTGAAATAGGAAGTTCTCATTCGTTTATTTATGTATTTATTTATTTACTTATTTATTTTTATTCCTGACCATACAAAAGGAACGGAATGTTAGTCATCACTTGGTGACCAGCTTTTAATAGATTTACCTATTGCATTAACCTAATATATTCCCTTATTCCTCTTGTGGCTATAAGGAAATAACTAATGATTACTATTCAAAAAATTATATGACAATCGGCCGAAAATTTGTGATTATAATGCACTTGTTGTAAATCAGCTTTTCTAGTTCTTCGGCGGATATAGCGCCAACCGTGGAATGACCATCGCTTAAAAAAATCATATTTTGAGCAATTCTAAAAATTGTTTTCAGAAACTTGACATGTACCAATTATTTCAGATATCCGAAAGTCCTAAACGTTTCTTTATCAGTTTACATGCAAGTTTATTCGGCATTTCTCACAACTAGAAATGGCAACACTTTTAATTAGCTTTTTAATTTAGGAAGGCAACGTCAAGAGAATACGGGACTTATTCGCGTTCCAATAAAAATTCTCGGGTTGCGAGAAGTAAAAAAGGGGACTTTGCCGTTTTTACGGGACGAATGGCAGGCTTATACCGATATCGTCAAATTTACGCATTTGTTCCATGTCAAATAAATTGAGTAATCGATAAAGAAAATGTAAATTAAATAGCGTAACGGATCAATGAACGAGAGTAAAAGAGCACAAGTAGTTATTCGCTATCGTATCCAATGATACACGCTATACATAGGTGGTGCTGAACCAACAGGCAGAGAGGTTGTAGGAATGCACGCCGTGTCTGGTTGCAGACTCTTGCTCGTTGGAAAGCGACTAATCCGCACAAAAGCCACAAATAATCTTATTTTATAATCTTGTTTATATTTGGTTCAATATATTTCTTTATTTCTGTGGTATAGCAGAAAGCTGTTTATGACGGAGAATTTCAATGAATAAACAAATGGAAGACCTTGTACGTAGTTTTTTTTTTTTTTTTTTTTTTGAGACGGTCTCTCTTTAGATTAACTATAATTTGAAATTAGAATTATTTCAGGACATTGGGTTCCCCGCTCCTTAATTTAATTTGTGATTCTTTATGCAGCACCAAAATCCCAGCACGCCAAGAAGTCGATTTCAATTTTATTCATTCAAAGTTGAAGTTGCATTGCGTTATGCATAGCCAACTTAGCCTTTTCCCTCCACTATTTCTCTCGTTCGTGATCGTGGTTGCTTTGGTACTTCTGAATGTTCAAGCGCCTTGCGCAGGGAGTTGGGAACCTGATGATTCAGTTTGTTAAAACGGCTGAAATTAGAGAAGCGGTTAACCTGAATGTAACTAATTGTAAGTACAAGATGAAAAGGTTTAGAAATGTTAAACTAAGTAATTTGTAAATCGAGTAGACCCTATTTGGCTGGGTGATATTTCGGATATGTCGGAACTATTGGATGTAAGTATTAGAAGATTTAGAGAAGTGCCACTCCCTTTATTCTTAGACTTGGAGCTACAATATTAAGTAAAAGTGGTTATGTCGGTAATATTATTGGTGTAGAATAATTCCTGGAATGCGTGTTTATAATGTCTTATTCGTTCATTCAGTGGCATTCACGGAGACTTTGTTTCCAAAATTTGTATGGAACAGGTTGCAAGCTTTTAACGATACAATGAAGGCTTGGTTTTTTTTTTTTTTTTTTATTTTTTTTTTTTTTTAAATGTTATTCTCAGAGTTAAGTTTTCGGTGTACACATTTACATGGATAAGTATCGATTTTAAACCGAGTTTGGTAAGGGTTTATATGTCACGGGATAATTTTGTTATTGGCTGGTTGTCCCTGGAAACTAAATCGGATTTAGTCCTATTTTGCTAAAACTTCCACAGACGATCCGGATTTGAAAGTTGAAAATGTGAACATGTCCAGATTTGAAATCCGCTAGATTGCAGGTTTTGACTTCGGAGTTTCTGCTTTACTTGTCGCGGAAATGATGGGGTTTTAGATGGGCCGATCCCTCGGCTACGCTTTATCATTCCGCAGTTACGACCTTAGGCCGGAAATGCGCTGTATTCAGCACTTTCTAAACTGGATCACCTATAGAAGTTTTACTCTTTCTACTTACAAAAAAACCTCTATTTGTTACAGTTTGCGGTTTAGGGTCCTAAGAGTTTTTAACGGACCAGTAACTACAAAGTGGCTCTAATGACAGAATAACTAAAGTACCAAATCTGGATCATTTGCTATTTGCCAATCATTGCAAACATATTGTTTATCAAATTGTTAGATGTTAAAGGCATGCCATTTCTGAGCAGCTGCAATACTAAGCTGTGAAAACAAGAGTTAAGTTGGTGGCCTGTGAAAAATGGGTTTCATTCCTTATTATGGCACCCATGATTTTTATGCTAATCATTTATGGAATTTAACTAACATTTTAGCTTCACAGATCCCTTGGCTACACCTTGCTGTTGCTCCGCAGCCACAGTCTATGGCTGCAACTGGTGCAGTCCTGTCCTAAAAACATCCCTTGGCTACAGTTTGCGCCTTAGGGCCCTAAATCCCTCGGCTCTGTGGCTTAAAGCCTGCCAATATTGGCAAAACAAGAACAGCAGAAGCAATTACCACATTTCCATGGCAAATTGAAATCAATTTCAGTCCAATTGTTTCTGAATATGATCCTTGTTTCACATGTTAAATTCAATACAAATTGAAATCATTTTCAATACGCAAGCTTTGAGAATAAATTTATTCATCAATTTATGTAGGTCAACTTGGAATTGTGTTTGCGAACCTGTTAAATATATATTTGTTATTTGTATATTTTAAGAAGGTTTAAAAGTTAAATAAACATGTTTTAAAATATGCCGCAAACTATAGAAACCGTAAAACTGGTTGTGTTATAATCTATCACAGGGCAATAAACAAAAAGCATTAACATAATACTGCTGTGTGCAAGTATAGCAGAGAAAGTTTTATTACCGTATTCAAAATGATTTGAATACAGTGTTTCCATGAAATATATCTTGATCCGATCTCATTCTGATCCCACTTTCTAAGAGGGTTGGATCCAAGATTCAATACAATTTGAATCCACGTTTACATGCAGTATTCAATACGGTAAGCATACTCAAATCAACTTCAATTCCCTATGTAAACATGGTAAATGTTCCCATGATACTTGGGGTGTGATATGCATGTTGTGTGTAGAAGTTACAAAAGTGCAAATTTATATTATAAATACATTAAAACAGGCATGTGGACAAGAGGAGAGGTAGCAATTGAACGCACTTTACTCGCCCCACATTCTCTTGCCAAGTGATGAAGGTTGTTTTGATACAAGTACAGTGGTGGCTTTGTTCCACCTGGGCGATAGTAATAAGTCTATGCTGGTCAGGGGTGGCTCCTGAGGTAGCTATGTGCCTTGGCACCACTAATAAGAAAAAAGAAATACCTGCATATTCTGATTACATATTGGTTGAACATTGTTTCTTCACTAGTGGTCTAGTTCCCTCATTTGAACAGCACAATCTGGTGATAGGCAGCAGTTTTCTGAAGCTTGCACCAGTTCCAGGTGGGCACTGTGTTTAAGGATAGAGCGATCATTTTAGTGGATGTGGTGCCACAGTCTCCATTCCACCCGCCAAGTGCAGTAAGGCATGAACTGTGCAGCCAACAACAAAGGATGCCTATATCCTTCTGTAATTACCACCTTGTTGCAAGTTGATGCCAACGCATTTTGTTTTTAGTTAAATCCAGAGCAGAAATATACACCAATATATCCTTATAAACAAATATACAAATATGCAAGTAGGTTTTAAAATTATGGAACATATTTCAATATTTGTTTTAAATATTAGTGATTTTTAAGAGCATGAGCACGTGCATGTCTATACATATGATTTTCTGAGTTGTTCCTTTTAATTTCTAATGTACATCTAAGAATTGTTGGCATTATATCACTAAATTGCAGATATCTAATAAATAATAAGAAACTAAATTTTTAAAAAGTGGAATCACACATTCCCTTTTTTTTATGTTTACAAATACTAGTATTCAGAAAGTATGTTTTGAAATTGTAACAAAATGCCTATAAGATCACCAAAGTTTGCTTTATGCTTCTGATCATATGGTATTTGATATTGTAATGCTTTATGCAGTATGTTTGTTACAAAGCTTGGTTGTATGAGCACGGCCTGTGTGACCCGCACTGCATTTCCCAGCGCGTGCGTCCTATATTCATTCTGTCGTCACACGTGCATCAGTCTTCTGTTCTAGTCCAGTTCACACATGAATAGTATTAGGAATTGATTTAGTTGTTTTTTCGCACAAGTCATATGTAGAACAAGTTGGGCAGGTCATTTCAGACTGAAAAATTCAATGCCATAGCTGGGATTTGAACCACAGATCTCCAGGTCTCTTGCTGGTTGCTCTATTACTGAGCTACCATGGCAAAATGCCAACATGACATTAAATTTCTCAACTGACTCGCATGTTTCCTGATAAATCACAAGATGATCTCAAATTATTTTGAGATGACATACCCCAATGGCAACTTCAATGTTGTAAGTACTTTAAGTCCCAGGAACGATTCATAGTATAGCCAACTATTATTGTCAATTAGAATTGATTTAGTTGTTTTTTCACACAAGCCATGTGTAGGATAGGAGTTGAATAGGTAGAGTCAGACTGAAAAATTCAATGCCATAGTATACCTGGCTATGGCATAGAAGTTTTCAGCCTGACTCTCCCTATCCTGCATTAGGAATATTTAGAAGTGCTTAGCTTTGCTTGAAGTGCTTTCAAAAAGTGGTATACAGCATCACAGTGTTTATGAACGATACGCATGTCCTAGATCATCTTGCGTGGAAGTTATAGGACAATATGGAACTAAATTTTCTGGATTGTATGTTCCCAGTAGAGAGGACGTTTGTTTGCTTGTAAATATATTCAGGGAGATAAGATCAATTTGTGATAGGAAAAGAAAGGTAAACAGGTGTATGCTTATGGAGGAGAAATTAGTGGAAATTGGAGAAAGGTTAGAATGGTCAACTTGAAAATTTCTTAGGTGCTTTGCACAAGAAACTGACATTTTGAAAGCTTCAGCATGGAAATCGTCAACACTTTTAAAACTCAAACCATACAAGGTTACTGTGACCCAGGAATCTCCACCACATTAATTGATTGATTGCATTTATTGTCAATAGACTGCATACACAGTTTCTGACATTGTCAAAGTTACATACAATATTTACACTATACAGTATTTACACTTAAAATATTTACAAGTATATTGCTATTCTACAGCCAATTCATATATATGGAACTTTTTAAATTTTCATTGTAATGTACAGGTAATTTATTGTACAAAAACAATCCATTACACTAGGATCCTTGTAGCAAATACTGATTCTAAAACCTTGCCTATAAAATTCCTTGTTATGTCTTGTAATATAATGATGAACATTGTTTCTTAGATTTCCTTTTTGCAGTGCATAGATGATTACTTTACACATAATGAGAATACTGTAAAGATTTGTTTTTATTTAAATACTTGCCTGAATCTCTAGGATTTAAATGGTACATTATTCTTATTGCTTTCTACGTAGCATAAAGACCCTTTCCATGTAGGTTCTTACAGCACATCCCTAGATTTCAAGCCCATCTAGTAAATGCAGTATATAATTAATAGTATATAATTTTTAATTGATTTTCTCCTAACAGGTTGGTGAAATGCCCAAGTAGATATAGTGATTTGATAATCTTCCCACATATAAATGAATATGTTCAGACCATGTTAGCTTATGCTCAATTATGATTCCCAAGAATTTGTGATTGTTTGTGCCAATTAAGTTACACCCTGAAGCTTGAACAGTAGTATGTAAATCATTGTATTCCCTAAACTGAATAATTGGATTAAAGGGTTTTGGACATACTGCATTTAAGATTATTTCCTTTAAAGTAGTTAAAAATTGACTCAATGGTTTGCTCAGCTCATCCTTTGTTGCACCCCAACATACTGCACTTGTATCGTATGCATAGGATATGATATTGTTGTTTCCTAACTTAGGGATATTTATATAAAATATAAATAATAGAGGCCCTACTACTGAGCCTTGAGGAACTCCATATTTAACAAGTTGAAATTTGGAAGTAGTTCTGGTTATGATATATTAGTGTTGCCTGTTTTCTACTTATAAGATATGTGCTGATCAAGCTTTTAGTTATTCCCCTAATTCCATATGCCTCTAATTTGTCTAGCAAAATATTATGATCAATGCAGTCAAATCATTTTGTGAGATCAAAAAATAAAGGTGCAGTTTTTTCTTTACTTTCCAGAAGCTTTGCTAAATTTTTATACATTCTGTTATTGCTGAAATAGTTGAAAATTGTTTTCTAAAATCGTGTTGTATATTTATAGTTGTATCATTTTTGTCTAAAAACTGTATTGATCATTCTGGTATAACTTTTTCAAAAATGTTACCCAGTTTGGAAGTTAACAAAATTGGCCTATAATTATTAAAGATATCTCTTGCAGACCCCTTTTTATGCACAGGCGTAACTGTAGATATTTTCAAACAATCTGGAAACTCTCCTATAGATATGGAGTGATTAATTAGATGCTCAAGTGGGCTTGCAAGTACATGCCTACAATGTTTAAGAATTGAAGAGTCGACTTCATCCCAACCACTTGAAGTTTTGTTAGGCAACTTAGTTATTGTATTAAGTATTTCATTCTCAGTTACAGGATAAATAAAGAAGAATGGGTATGTTTTACTAGGGTGAAAGTTGGATTTGGTGGGTCCATTATGTACTTGGGATGATGCATTCAGAAATAAATTGTTTATGTAAGCACATTGCTTAGTTATATCTTTCACTAACGCTCCATCTATGTTGAGTTCTAGATCTTTAGAAACAGGTTTGTTTTACCTAGCTTCATTAAATATTCCCAAGCAGTTTTGCAGATGTTCCCTGTATTATTTAACTTCTCTTTAATTCCCTCTTTAAGAGTGTTCAGGGCTACCAGATGTTGCTTTTTTACTTCTTTATAGTTATTTTTATAGTATGCACTACCTGCTGATTTATATAACTCATAAAAGTGCTTCATTTCTACTTTTAGCCTATTGATTTATAAATTTAATTTGACTTTAATAGGTTGTTTTCTGTGTAAAACTTAAGTTTTAATTGGACAGCATTTATCAAAATACTTTCTAAATACAATGTGAAATTCATTCCCCTTCTCATTGGCAGTGTTTGCAGCATATACTGTGCCCCACATTTTGCCAGCTAATTCATCTACCAGATGAGCAATACACCTAGCATTTATGTCACAAAATTTTTTTATTTCTCTTTGCTTTTCATTAAAATTTGTACCCACAAAGTCAACACACTGTGCGTAATGATATAAGATATGAGTATTGATGTTGCATGCATTAATCTCTGTGCAGTTTAAACTTGATGCAATATGATTAATGATGGAGGAT
Source organism: Hymenopus coronatus (assembly GCA_030762935.1). Classification (NCBI taxonomy): domain Eukaryota; kingdom Metazoa; phylum Arthropoda; class Insecta; order Mantodea; family Hymenopodidae; genus Hymenopus; species Hymenopus coronatus. The sequence continues at coordinate 12,231,435 of CM060900.1, forward strand.
GTTGTTGCAGTTTCCCTTGTCAGTTTGTATGTTAAGTCAGCAATACTGTGGCTATTAAATAAATCAAGTAGTTTTCTATATGGAATGTCAGAATAGCCTAAATTTATATTAAGGTCACCTGCAATTATAGTATTTTTATATTTTGTTGAAAAGCTAGTTAGTAATTCATCCAAAAGTGAAATGATCAGATCTACTGCTGAATTTGGGGACCTATAAATACCTAGGACTAAACTATACTGTTGATCCACCTCTAACTTCAGAGCTGCAACCTCGAATAATTTTTCCACATGGAAAGCATCTAAATCAACATAAGAAGCTCTTAATGTATTACGAGCAAGTATTGCTATCTCCCCTCCTTTGCACAAGGACTTAGTGTAATTACTTATAATATTATAGTTACTTATTTTACACAGTTTTATTTGCTCAATTTTGAGGCCATGTTCGGTTATAATAGCAATTCCAGGTAAAAATTAATTTAGGAACTCTTCATATGCTGCTACTCTCTGACTTAAGTACTGTTATTTAGTTGAATAACCCTTGAAAGTTTGTTTTATGCAATCAGTTTTCTTTATCTGGAGTTGGTTCGCTACAATTTTCAACCCTAGTTCTACTCAGTATTTCATATCCACCTCATTCTCTAGTTTACCTTTTCTAGTTCAGAGCTTATTGAGTTACACAACTACTTCCCAAATTTGTAAGACCCACTGCTTTCTTATGAGCAATATGCAATTTTTGTTTATGGGGCAACTTGAAAAATAAAGTATATGAAACTAATCCCCACACATCAGAAAAATTAGAACAAAATATCAGAACAGAACTTAACACCATTTTGGAAGCTGAGTTAATGCATGAGAATGAAAATTTCCTCAGAAGATATTGTAGATGTATTGATGGAGATAGATGGCATTTCCAACACTTCCTGTGATTAGGTATGTTTTGCGCTTATCTTGATAACTGTTAAATGTGATTTGAGATTTTGTTTGACACACACGCATGTGTAACTGGCTGATGGGGTGCGGCTGCTGGCCAAATTTTATAGCATACTTACTGTATTGGCAAATTAAAATCCACATGTTAAATCACAAACTTTCCTGTTTTTGTAACTTACAAAAATTCTCTCTCCCACTCTTCATGAAACACGTCATGATGAAGCCATACTCACCACTGAATGAGGCATGTCGGAAGCAAAGGTAAAGCTGAACAGCAGTAAGGGGAGGGATGGCCGTGGAGTGAGGCAAAAAACACGTTTCAATGGTCTGGCCCTTTTAAGTCGATTTAGCCTATGCCTGCTCTAAAACAAGCAAGTGTAAGTGAAAGAGTGTTAATATGTATTCCTTGCATTTTGACAAAAAATACATCAGATAGGTTCATGTGTGTTATGCATATAGCAATTCCGAGCTTTGAGAGTTTATTTGAAAAATGATTGCATACCTTAACAGAATCCTTAAGAAAGTGCTCATAAAGTATGTAAAAGAAATTTATTTTCATTATTCAAAATTTAAAAGTAAGTAGCTCTCAAAAGATTTTACAGAGAACAAAGTTGTGTTTTACTGTTATTAAATACTGTTCAGTACCAATACAGGAAACTGCTTATGAAACATAGGAATGGCTGGTGATACATGGTGCTGTCACCATTTAGTATTGCATCATGGACTACATATATCAGCTGATGTAACATAGGAATTGCTAGTGATACATGGTGCGGTCACCATTTAATATTGCATCATGGACTACATGTATCAGCTGATATAACATAGGAACGGCTAGTGATACATGGTGCTGTCACCATTTAGTATTGCATCATGGACTACATGTATCAGCTGATGTAACATAGGAATTGCTAGTGATACATGGTGCGGTCACCATTTAATATTGCATCATGGACTACATGTATCAGCTGATGTAACATAGGAACAGCTAGTGATACATGGTGTTGTCAACATTTAGTGTTGTGTCCTGGACTACATATATCAGCTGATGAAACAGGAACGGCTGGTGATACATAGTGCTGTCACCATTTAGTATTGCATCATGGACTACATATATCAGCTGATGTAACATAGGAACAGCTAGTGATACATGGTGTTGTCAACATTTAGTGTTGTGTCCTGGACTACATATATCAGCTGATGAAACAGGAACGGCTGGTGATACATAGTGCTGTCACCATTTAGTATTGCATCATGGACTACATATATCAGCTGATGTAACATAGGAACGGCTAGTGATACATGGTGCTGTCACCATTTAGTATTGCATCATCGACTACATATATCAGCTGATGTAACATAGGAATTGCTAGTGATACATGGTGCGGTCACCATTTAATATTGCATCATGGACTACATATATCAGCTGATGTAACATAGGAACAGCTAGTGATACATGGTGTTGTCAACATTTAGTGTTGTGTCCTGGACTACATATATCAGCTGATGAAACAGGAATGGCTGGTGATACATAGTGCTGTCACCATTTAGTATTGCATCATGGACTACATATATCAGCTGATGTAACATAGGAACGGCTAGTGATACAGGGTGCTGTCACCATTATTGCATCATGGACTACATATATCAGCTGATGTAACATAGGAACGGCTAGTGATACATGGTGTTGTCAACATTAGGTGTTGTGTCCTGGACTACATATATCAGCTGATGTAACATAGGAACGGCTGGTGATACAGGGTGCTGTCACCATTTAGTATTGTGTCCTGGACTACATATATCAGCTGATATAACATAGGAATGGGTGGTGATACATGGTGCTGTCACCATTTAGTATTGTGTCCTGGACTACATATATCAGCTGATGTAACATAGGAATGGCTTGTGATACACGATGCTGTCATCATTTAGCACCACCCTCTGGACTGCACACATCAGCTGATGTAACATAGGAATGCCTGGTGACTGTTGTCATTTAGCACAACAGTCTGGACTGCACACATCAGCTGATGTAACATAGGAATGCCTGGTGACTGTTATCATTTAGCATACCAGTCTGGACTGCACACATCAGCTGATGTAATATAGGAATGCCTGGTGACTGTTATCATTTAACATACCAGTCTGGACTGCACACATCAGCTGATGTAACAGGAATGCCTGGCGACTGTTGTCATTTAGCACAACAGTCTGGACTGCACACATCAGCTGATGTAACATAGGAATGCGTGGCAACTGTTGTCATTTAGCACCACCCTCTGGACTGCACACATCAGCAGATGTAATATAGGAATGCCTGGTGACTGTTATCATTTAGCATACCAGTCTGGACTGCACACATCAGCTGATGTAACATAGGAATGCCTGGTGACTGTTATCATTTAGCATACCAGTCTGGACTGCACATCTACAGCTGATGTAACATAGGAATGCCTGGTGACTGTTATCATTTAGCATACCAGTCTGGACTGCACACATCAGCAGATGTAACATAGGAATGCATGGCAACTGTTATCATTTAGCATACCAGTCTGGACTGCACACATCAGCAGATGTAACATAGGAATGCCTGGTGACTGTTATCATTTAGCATACCAGTCTGGACTGCACACATCAGCAGATGTAACATAGGAATGCCTGGTGACTGTTATCATTTAGCACAACAGTCTGGACTGCACACATCAGCTGATGTAACATAGGAATGCCTAGTGACTGTTATCATTTAGCACAACAGTCTGGATTGCACACATCAGCTGATGTAACATAGGAATGCCTGGCGACTGTTATCATTTAGCATACCAGTCTGGACTGCACACATCAGCAGATGTAATATAGGAATGCCTGGTGACTGTTATCATTTAGCATACCAGTCTGGACTGCACACATCAGCTGATGTAACATAGGAATGCCTGGTGACTGTCATCATTTAGCATACCAGTCTGGACTGCACATCTACAGCTGATGTAACATAGGAATGCCTGGTGACTGTTATCATTTAGCATACCAGTCTGGACTGCACATCTACAGCTGATGTAACATAGGAATGCCTGGTGACTGTTATCATTTAGCATACCAGTCTGGACTGCACACATCAGCAGATGTAACATAGGAATGCATGGCAACTGTTATCATTTAGCATACCAGTCTGGACTGCACACATCAGCTGATGTAACATAGGAATGCCTGGTGACTGTTATCATTTAGCACAACAGTCTGGACTGCACACATCAGCTGATGTAACATAGGAATGCCTGGTGACTGTTATCATTTAGCATACCAGTCTGGACTGCACACATCAGCTGATGTAACATAGGAATGCCTGGTGACTGTTATCATTTAGCATACCAGTCTGGACTGCACACATCAGCTGATGTAACATAGGAATGCCTGGTGACTGTTATCATTTAGCACAACAGTCTGGACTGCACACATCAGCTGATGTAACATAGGAATGCCTGGTGACTGTTATCATTTAGCACAACAGTCTGGATTGCACACATCAGCTGATGTAACATAGGAATGCCTGGCGACTGTTATCATTTAGCACAACAGTCTGGACTGCACACATCAGCAGATGTAATATAGGAATGCCTGGTGACTGTTATCATTTAGCATGCCAGTCTGGACTGCACACATCAGCTGATGTAACATAGGAATGCCTGGTGACTGTTATCATTTAGCATACCAGTCTGGACTGCACATCTACAGCTGATGTAACATAGGAATGCCTGGTGACTGTTATCATTTAGCATACCAGTCTGGACTGCACACATCAGCAGATGTAACATAGGAATGCCTGGTGACTGTTATCATTTAGCACAACAGTCTGGACTGCACACATCAGCAGATGTAACATAGGAATGCATGGTAACTGTTATCATTTAGCATACCAGTCTGGACTGCACACATCAGCTGATGTAACATAGGAATGCCTGGTGACTGTTATCATTTAGCATACCAGTCTGGACTGCACACATCAGCTGATGTAACATAGGAATGCATGGTAACTGTTATCATTTAGCATACCAGTCTGGACTGCACACATCAGCTGATGTAACATAGGAATGCCTGGTGACTGTTATCATTTAGCACAACAGTCTGGACTGCACACATCAGCTGATGTAACATAGGAATGCCTGGTGACTGTTATCATTTAGCACAACAGTCTGGATTGCACACATCAGCTGATGTAACATAGGAATGCCTGGTGACTGTTGTAATTTAGCACAACAGTCTGGACTGCACACATCAGCTGATGTAATATAGGAATGCATGGCAACTGTTATCATTTAGCATACCAGTCTGGACTGCAAACATCAGCTGATGTAACATAGGAACATATATAATCAGAAGGAAAATAGCACCTGGATTACATTAGGCATTAAAACTTCTTACAAACGTAAGCATGAATTATACCAATAATTGAAACGTAATAAGACCCCAAACTTACAGTAGTACTGTAAAATTCTAAAAGAAACAATAAAAGCTGCTAAAATATTGCATTATAATAAAGAGATATGCAATTCCGATAATAAAATAAAAACTATTTGGAATATAATAAAAAGAGAAATAGGTAAGAGCTCTCAAGAAAGCTGCTCAATTGCACTGGATACCAGTAATCAAAACGTTAATGATCCTCAAAAAGTTGCAGATATTTTAACAATTTCTTTTTGATTGTAACATACAAATAAACATAAGCTATGGATGTAAAAAGTCAGCATTAAGTTTTTTGAAAACTTCTTTTGTAAGCAGAGTCTCTGAATTTAAAATAGAAATAACTACACCATCTGAAATAAATATAATGTATTCGTTCAAGACAAAAAATTCCTCTGGATATGATGAAATATCAAGGAAACTCTTAAAAGCATGCTCAGACTTAAAGAGTTTCCCTTAGCTATTTATATACCGAATCACTAAAGAGTGGAAAATTTCCTGGCAGAATGAAGTACTCTATTGTCAAACTACTTTTTAAAAGGTGAACAAGATGTCTCAAATTATAGATCTACATCTGTCTTGTCTGTTTTCTCAAACATATTTGAGAAAGTAATATTCAATAGGCTTTATAATTAATTGGAAAAGAACAACTTACTTGTGAAAGAACAATTTGGCTTTAGAAAAGGAGTATCAACATATACTTGTAATGCAACCTGCAAGCTCGATTAAGGTGTTAACAGCGTTAAATGAAAAGGAATGTTTTGGTGGAATCTTTTGTGACCTAGTGAAGACTTTTGACTGTGTGAATCATGATATTCTGATAGCAAAACTACATTTCTATGGAATAAAAAATAACACATTAGATTGGTTCATTCCATAACTAGAGAAGTGAAAACAAAGAGTCGAAATTAACGCCAATGGGTATCAAAACGATGTCTGAGAATGGATATCAGTAAAACATGGTGTTCCCCAGGGATCAATCTTAAGACTTCTTTTGTTCTTGATTTACGTAAATGACCCCCATTGTACATTAACATTATTGCAAGTGTTTATATATTCGCAGATGACACTAGTGTTCTAGTAACAAGTAAAGACTTCAATGACTGTGTAGTAAAATTGAATCATGTTCTAAATTGTATCTCAAATTGGTTCAAAGCAAGCAAACTCTCAGTAAACCTTGAAAAAACAAAAACAATTAAATTTGTAACTACTTGCTCACCACAAACACACATAGAAATAGGAATTAATGATACATTGTTAGAACAGCTAAATGAAGTCATATTTCTTGGCCTTCAGGTAGAAAAGCATTTGGACTGGAAATCGTATATTAGCTACATCACACCTTATCTTAGCTCAACATGTTATGCTCTCTGAGCACTGTTTAAGTTTCTCTCAATTGATACACTTAAATCTTTTGGTATTTAGCAATGACACAAGGTCAGTAAAGCTAGATCCAATGTTATTTTGTGTTGTATATTTAATTAGTGCAGAATTGTAAATTTGTGCATTTTTGCATTATAAATATGTATTGTAAATTGTTGTGTGTGTTCACTTAGGAGTGTACATAATACAATAATAATATTTTAGTTTTATATAATTACTAGTAGTTACTATTATGTTGATAATTAGAAAATTTTCATCTGAAATTTCATCAGTATTACATAATAACATTTATTTATACATTTTAACAGTAATTTTTGATACTCTGTTTATATGTGCATGCAAATAAGGAAGTGCACATTAAGTATAGTGCAGTGACATACAGGGCTCAAAAACCAAATGATGTGATTATATGTCTATTCTGCTGTTTTTGTAACATGTGCTTTTAGCACTAGAGCTTTATACATTGTTTTTTGCAGTACATAAACATGTGTATACATTATAATAGTTGAAAATGAGTAGGAAAAGTGACACTCACCTCACTTAAAATGAAGTTTTCAAGAGACATATTTTAAGGGTGTTTGCCCTCTTCTTCAGTTGAGGTCTGACTAATGGCTGGGATTTGTGCTCTGGGTCCGTTACGGCAGACACACCTGGTGTTCTCAGCAGAAGTTTGTAATCATGTGGCGGTATTTCAAAATTCATTAGCTGGTCTTTGTGTTGTGTGATGAAAATATTCTCCCAAACTGTAAGTGCTGCTGGGTTGTTTACAGGTTTTAGCAACTTTGGCATTTTCTATTTTGTGGTGTGTTGTCCAAAAATGGTGTGTTACTGCCGATTTATCTGTCTGTTTCTGTTTGATGTGTCTGAAGTGTTCTTTTAACCTTGTTTCCAGTCTTTTTTTTTTTTTAATTGTTTCATTTATATAGCCCCCTTTAACATCTAAGATCATATTGGGGGCTTTCACACTTGAAACAACTCGTCTGTAGGTTTGAATCATTTTATTCTCCCCAAACACACACATTCACACTCACATACATACTTCCAGAACTCTGGGGGATAGGGAATAATTCTGGTTAAAGAAAAATTCCCCCGCCCCACCCAGGAATCGAACCCGGGACTTCCGGGTGAGAAGTCAGCTTGCTGACCACCCGACCGTGGAGGCAGTCAGTCTTCTTTTTGTTTTACCAATGTAACATAATTTGCAGTCTTGAAGTCAATTCTGTAGATGCCTGATCTCTGATTCATAGGTATAGGGTTTTTAATGTCTGTTTTCAGTGTATTTGTCATGCTGAATTGGTTACTTAAAGCTAAACTTATATCGTATTTCTTGAAAATTTGTTTGAATTTCTTATCTGTTGTTGGGTGATAAGTGAATGTTTTTATATGGAACTTTTGGTCTTTGTGTGAACAAATTGGTGATTTGTTTTAATGTTAATTTCTCCTTATGTTTTTCAATTTTTTGGTCAATGATGTCTGGGTTGAAACCATTGGTTGAGGCTGTGTGTCTTAATTGGAGACACTCTTGTACTCTTCTGGGTCAAGTGGGATGCTGAGGAGTCTGTACTGAGCCGTTGAAGATTGCCTGTTTGTGAGGTTCAGGGTTGAAACTATTCTGTTTTATGTAATTATCTGTATATGTGGTCTTCCTGTAGATCCCATAAGTGATCTTTTGTCTTTTTTGTGTTGGTTTTAGGTCCAGGTATGGTAGAATTTGGTCTTTTTCTGTTTCCATTGTGAATTGTATATGCCTGTTTTGTAGGTTTAATAATTTCAGAGAATCTTCTGCTAAATTTTTGGGGACCACCTCAAAAACATTGACATATCTAAACCATTTTTTGAAGACATTCGGAAAACTGGAGGTTATTTGAACATTAAAGTCTTCCTATGTATAGATTTGCTAAAAAGGTTGAAAGTGGGTTACCCATTGCTAAGCCTGAGAGGATTGCCTATAAAATCTGCCACTGAATTTGAAATAATTCTGATTGATGCCTAGTTCTGTTAAAGTATGGAAGTCTTCTATTTCTTTTTTGTCTTTGAAGGTTTCAAGTAATTTTTTGATTGGAATGCTGGTGAATAATGATTTCACATCAGATGAGACCAACGAATCATTGTTTGAAACTGTATGATGTTCTAGGTGTTTTATTAGTTGAAACGTGAAACATATGTCTTGAAAAGTTCATTTTAAGTGAGGTGACTGTCACTATTCTGACCCATTTTCAACTATTATATTTTAACTATTTCACTTGTTTCAAACTTCTGAGTTATTTAATATGTATACATGTATATTTGACAAGTTCTATGTTGAGTGTGTTGCTTACCAAAACGAACCTACAGAATGCTGTCTAATGAAAATTATTTAGTGTAAGTTGGTGACATTATTCACAGTGTACAGTCTCTATGTTTCTGAGGATAGTGCTTCCTTGTGGTCACTTGCTGTCATCCATGACCAATGGCTGCAATTACAAACCACCAAAACTACTAGAATCTGACACCTATATAATTAACACATGAGGCCCAAGCCGAGTATAGCTCAGGCCTTGAGAAATGTTCACGAGACCCATGCCCGAGTACAGCTCTGGCAGATATTTCTAACGCCTTTAATGCAATTCCATGACCTTAACTTGGTCTTGGGCTATGCGACAAAGAACATACATCAGTTATCATTCGGTTGTCTGATTTGTGCTGCCATCTGTCCTTGCTTTAGTCAACTATTAGGACATTTAGGAGAGTTAGTAATATTGGTTGCCCATGGGTAGTCTGCCATTTTCCTTGAAGGTAGTGATCTATTTCTTACATTTTGTGTTCTTAAATGTTAAAATGCTGCATTTTCCTTGACTTCTGTGAACTGAAGCTGAAATTCAGTACACAAATGAAGCTCTGGAAAATTCCGATTCAGAGGTAGAGTTTTTCGAACTTTCAATAAATGTAGTGTGAGCTGCTTTACGCAGATTTTTTCAAACTCATATTTGATACTTGATGTATACTTAAAATAAAATATTAATACGGTAGTTATGACTATTCTCTTACTTGTTGAGAAATCCTTGAATACCATACTTTTAGATTGTCCCAATACTTTTTGGTGGATTTGATTGATGTACTGTAAATATTAACTCAAAGTAGGTATAAAAATCGTGGGTTTCTTGGCACTTCAACTAAAGAAATGCCCAGGCTTCAATGTGTTAAACACTGAAACATGCAGTGGTAACACATTTAAAATAATTCACATAAACCCTCTAGACACACTATTATAGGACAGTTCGGCGATAACTGATTCAAAATCTGAAAACATTTTCCAATAATTTCTCTTTTGCTGTGAGATACAATGAAACTTTCCAACGTTCAACTTGATACTTCCATAGAGAAAAAAAAATGCTGAATTAGTTGGAACTAGAAAGAAGCAAAATATGGAAATTTTCTTAAGAAAAAACATGTATGTATTTATTTCTCTGCAAGTGGGTATCACCCGGTGGCAGAGTTGTATATGTATACAAGATATATAAACAATAAATCACAGCTGCCAGTTTATGGCTTTGTAAGCGAGATATAATAGTTATTTACAACAAATATGAAAACATTAATTTTTCTCTCAATTCAGATTAATTAATTTCATAATTATAATCACCAACCAATTTAACATTTGTTGTGTTTCTCACGCCTAACTTTCAACGGCTCCCATTTTATCTCCTCAGCGTTTGTAGCCCCAAAATATTTACCCCTTTTTATGAATTTTATAGCCCTTCTTTGGATCTTTTCTAACAAATCAGTTTGATTTACTCTATACGGGTCCCAACAGGTTACTCCAAATTCTATGACCGGCCGCACTAAGGACTTGTACGCGATTTCCCTGGACTTTGCACTCCCCTTTTTTAAAATCCTCATTAAGAAGTACAGTGTTTTCCACGCTTTCTTAGATACAGAATTTACCTGCTCGTCCCATCCAGCGTTACTTGCCAAGTAAACTCCCAAGTATTTGCAGCTGTCCACCTGTGGAATTTTTTCCCCACCCATGTGATAGTTTTGAAGAATTTTTTCCCTAGATCTATTAAATGCAATTGACTTACTTTTGCCAGCGTTAATTTTCATTTTATTTGCAGCAGCCCAATCACTCATTTCATTTAAATCACCCTGAAGAGCAGTCTCATGTTCAACATTTCTAATTTTATTGTAAATAATACAATCATCTGCAAACAATCTTATCTGGCATTTTATATTAACAGTTATGTCATTTACAAAAATAAGAAAAAGTAACGGCCCCAGTACTGAGCCTTGGGATACGCCCAAGCTTACCATACCCCTCTCAGATAGCTCCTTGCTTACTTTTACCCTTTGCGATGTTCCTTCCAAAAATTTTTTAATCCATAGAACTACACATATTTGAGTAAATGACATAGTGGCAAAAGGACATCAATAAAGCTGATGAAGAATACATGCAAATTTTCTGAAGTTGTGAATGTCATCAAAGTAATTTTTATTTAAGGCATTTGTAGTATAAGGCATACATTATGCTTGAAAAAGAAAATTATTACAAAACATATGGAAAAAACATTTCATGGTAACTGATGTAACAGTTCTGATCTCTGTAGTAGTTATAAGAAAGTTGTGACAAATACAAGTTAATTTGATCATGAATCACAAGAGGTTAAACAAAATGCTTGAAATAGTCCTCTTTATTCATGGGAAATAGTGGATCTAGATGTCCCAGGATTTGCTCTGTACTGCACCAAATTTCACCTTGTGTGTTTGGCCACAAGAATCTGCCTTAACATTTATGAATGACATTCACTTTTACTTCTTTTGGTTTCTCAGCCATTTCATAGTTAATTTTTGTGATAATACATGGATATTTTTTATCTTCATATTTTTGAAACTCTGGAATCTTGATTACTGATTTTGTTTCTTTGCTGTGAATTTCTAAATTTGACTGATAAAACATTACCACCTCTGAAAATGGTCTTATATTTCCATGAAGGGGCTAACTGCACACATCATTGTCTGAGGATTATGTGCCCTGACATAACATATCTTGTGTAGATTTGCATTGTGCCAACAAAAAGAAGGGTCTATGTCATATTACATTATTTAGTCTAGTAGTTTTATACAAGTGTTTGTATTTCGTTAATTGAATTTCCTGCCAATTAGATTTTATTTTGTATTAGTTACCAGTATTAAAGTGTATAAAATACTGCTATCATTATTATGTAATTGACAGTAACAGTGAAAGTTAATTTACACAATCGCAGTTCTGCCACTGTAGCACCTCCATTTGATGCCCACAACTGGACAGTCAGGGCTTGAGGGATTTTACTGCCGCCCGAGCATGCAGTCTGTTGGGGATGCCTGATGTAGAGTATTCAGGAAATAGAACTATAGGTTATGTAGTCTTGGGCAGTGAAACGCAACGGTAATTTTCGCAATATTCTTCGATCAAAAATCTTGATTAATATCACATATTCTACTAAAGCTTTAAATCAATGCTGTAATGTGTGATACAGCCTTTTGTTACATTAACAGTAGTTTTAGACCAAGAAATTAGAACAAAATTAAGTTGACTTTGTTGTGATGTTAACTGCAATAATACCAATTAATCAATAACTTCTGCCAGGCCAAAAAATGTGATATAATCCATTATTTCCATACTACTTACAAGGAAGCAAGCAATAAGACCAATTCTTGTGTTAGAAAAGTTATGCGAATGGAACATTAGATTTTTATAGTTTATACCATCTCCTGCACTACACATGAATTATATTTTCTTCTCATGCGGGAGGCTTCAGAAATTGTTTTGAATTGTATTGTGGTCTCATTTGTGATTGACATTGTAGTTTGTCTATTGTAAAACTAGTTTCTGTTATTGGAAACTGGTTGCTGTTATTCTTGGAGTTTTGAACATTTTCTATTAGTCTTGCTTGTAGTGCTGGTGACTAATGCATTTTTACTCTCTGTACAATGTTCATAGTAGGCAGAGAAGGTATTGTATTTCACCAAAATAGTTGTTAAAATTTCAGTGGAAATACATGTTTTGAGATATCCTAAAAAATCCCCTGAATCCCAAAAAAGCAAAACATTTTTAGTATAACTGACATGTTTTGTGTGCAGAGAGAGTGATGGGATGTGCTTGAATTTTCTGGGATTAGCTCATGAAGCTGTCTTCATTCTGTATGACTCATGCATAACTGGTAAACTCCAACTGGTAGACTAAATTCTACACAAAAAAAATGTAGATCTTTTTTATATTTTTTTATTAAACCATTTCCAAGATATACCTTGTCTATATTTACCAATAATATTTTTCACAAATGAGAAGTCCTCATTCGTTTTATTTTGCTTTTCATCCTAGTACGCAAGTTGAATGGAATTTCAAGGCCATCACATGGCAACCAGCTATAGCCATCTTAATAGATTTGACTATTGCTTTAGCATAGTGTATTCCCTTGCTTCCCTTGAGCTTATCAGAAAAATGTTATAAGACCGTTTCTGCTGATGTTTATCTTGATTAACATAAAGTAGATAGAAGAATAAGCTTCGTAAATAATTTGTTTCATAATAGGTTTTTTCATAAAGAATGCCACATAATTTTAGAATATGAAGAAACTAGGATGCTTAGGGAGAGGATAGGGAAAAATGAATGAACAATGTTAGCAAAAGAAATCCAAGCCAGAATGTTAATGAATGTAAAATCTAGGAGAAACTGAATTGAAATTGGTAACTTTTTGGGTAGAGTAAGAACCAAATGGATAAGGAAAATTAATAAGCAGAATGAAGAAGAAAGTTAAACACTAAGTGGTAGTATGTAAACAGAAACTCACTGGTGAGATAGAAATGTAAGGAAATGTGTATTTGTGAAAATAAATATTCATATTCAATAGGTTTTTTCATATGAACATAACACACATGATTTTTATGCAATAACCGTGCCACATTACATGTACTTATACAATATTTTATGAGTAATATATTTTTTGGTTGTTTTTGATAAAGCATGTTTTAAATGTTTTGTATCTTGTGATATGTATGATTTTTGTTGTTAATTTTATTTTTACAGAATAAAATGAAGAGTTTTGTTTTATTGCTGGTCGTGCAGATAGTAACGGCTCAGCTACAAACATTCGATGTGGAACAACGTTGTCCTCAACACTGGCTTCAGTTTCAAGAATCTTGTTACAGATTCATACGTTCACCACTACGCAACCGTAATGATGCCAGAAAAAACTGTCAGGTATATTTCTACTATTATAGTGAAAAAGGATTGTTTCGCTTATTTGGATTTTGAGAAATCAAGGGTAATTTTTCTTAAGAATGAACAGTGTATAGCTTTTGAGAACACTTGATGGGGATTTTAACCAATTCACCACCATCATTTTCCTTATAAGTGGCTTCTGATTGTGATAGGCTATACAGTGCTTTCCAACTTTCTCATGTACTGGGCACATTTAACTTATAAATATTGGGATATGGCGACAAAAACAATGGCTGCTTAACCCAGTACTGCAGTACAATGTGTAACATCTGCAGACTTTAGGCTTGTGCAGAGAGTGGTACTTTCGTGCTGGTCTGCTCTCCGTGGCAACAAGCTAAGAGAGGTGAAGTACCTGCCTGTAAACTGCGTAACTTCCTCTTGTTTATCTTGCCAAGAGGGGGTGATATTGGCTCGCTTATGAATTGACTATTGTATTTTTATGCACAGCTGCCTGTTGAAGAAGGACCCTGCTTCTATCTGTCCGCTGTTTTGGCAGGAATTGATGGACCATCATTTATTGGTCGAGTGAGCTCGTTTAGCACATATCCAAGCCACTAATAACTGTCAGACAGTCTTGAAGAGCTTCTGGCGGATGATACCAGTGCTGTGATTAGGATTTTTACATTTTTATCTACCGTGCCTTTTACTATGAAGATGTAGTTTTAATTCATTTATTCTGACATGATCCTGCTGCGGTTTTTAAAATTCTAACACATGTGCATTTTATGATTGGAGATTTGGTTTTAGTTGCACCTTTTTAGTTCCGCTGCTTTAATAGTTTTAGTTCCACCCTATGTTTTCCGCTATAGGTAGTTTTAATTTTATTCCATTTTATATTTAATTTTAACTATTACATTAAATATGGACTATTATATTTTATTAACTTTATCTTTGGTTTTAACAATGACTTAAAACAGAGCACTGATAACCCCATAGTTGTGTGATAGGTTTAACGCCTGCTTCTGTCACCATGGCATTGCAGGCGATGACACTGATGATACATGGTATGAAGATGGAACACCGGTGGAATGTGGTGGAGGGGGAAACTGGAGAACACCCGCCCTTGTGCCGCTTTGTACACAAATCACACATGCAGTTGTTTGGGATTGAACCTGGGCCATCTAGAGCCCTGTAGTTGAGCACCTTTAAACCTCACTTATATATATTGAGGTGTCAGCGCCACCACCATCGCAACCACTATTTTTTTAATTGCTACTACAAACATGTATCAGTGTAAAAGTATTTAAAAGAATTACAATTAAAATTGCTTAGGTTTATAACTTACATAGTTAATGTGTAGTTTGTCAGTGTATGTTTGCTGTAAGTGCAGAAAAATCTAGTGCATAGCTGGAACAAGCTGTTTTTAATATGTCATGTAGATGTGAGTCAAACTGGATGAATACTTATTCTTAATGGTGCTCATTGACAAAAATGTGAACTCGCAAAGATGTATCAAGCCAAAACAAAAAAAAAAATAATAAAATAAATTTTCAAACCAACAATACTAATGATGGGATATTTATTCTTGGCCACCAGAGTCCAGAAATTGCTTGAACTTGATAAACATGATTTCAAAGATATATTTTTTGAAGATTTAAGATTTCCATTTCTAATTCTTCAAGGTTAAAATTTCCAAAGATCTTGTGTATCCTACCTCCAAGTTCAGTAATGTCAACTGAAGTGAATGAGTTATTGATAAACAAAATCACTGGCTCAAGTGCTGAAAACTGCCTGAACCAGTTATTAAATTCTGTGAATAGAATTTCAAGATGCTGGGCAAATGATGGAACTTCACATTTGCTGATATTTATGGTTTACATAACAGATTTTAAAGTTGGAAAGTGTGATAGGAAATTTCTTTTTAAATGTGCAATCCACAAGTTAAGTTTCTTCCAAAAAGCATTCACAATACTTCTCATGGCCGAAATGTTGTGATATTTCTATTGCAGTTCAAGGTTTAGCTCATTTAATTTAGTGGCAATATCTACCAAGAAAACTAATTATGTATTTTGGAATTTTCAGTAAAACTGTTAGGGGAGATTCTCCTGGCTTTGTAAGTGCACCCCCCCCCCCCCATGACTCTATATAAGCTTTAATTTTTAATACTGAACGTTCCTCTCTTTTTTCCCCTAGGCATACCAGTCAGATCTGGTAAGTGTGAATACTGTGGAAGAACATGGTTTTCTGGTAAACCAGTTGCTGTGGCAGGACCCTCAGCATCGCCGTTGGTATACCAGTGCACGCCAGCAAAGTCCAGACTACTGGATTAATGATGGTGACAACTCACAACTTATGAATATGGACAATGCATTTCACCCAGAATATCAATCCACTTTCAACAAGGATTACTTAGTGTACAGGTAAATTTTCAGTAACATATACTCTGTAAATAGGGATTCAAATGATATCTCTAGAAGCAGAAGCAGTAAAATGAGCAGTGGCAAAGAGTTTGAAGTTTGTATTAGGTAGCCATTTGGGTGAATTTTGTGCCTGAAACCAAAAAAAGGATGTATAAAAGGAGTAAGTTTTATGAAATGCTGAAAAAACTGAAATTCTATTAAAGTTGTGCAGTTACCATATTTATCTGAATACAAGGTCACCTCAAATGAAAACAAGCCCCTATTTTCAGAACTTAATTTTGGAATTCAGCATGTCATCTATACAAAAAGAACATATTATAACTAAATTTTGAAACACATATTTGATGAAACAAAGGGACCTTAAGCTGTTTTTTTCAAATAAACTGTTTTACCTAATTTAAATTTGTGTGGAAATTCTTGTGATGGGTAGGAGAGGGGAAGATGGAAATGTGCTGCTTTAGGTGTGATAGGTTACAGCAGCTGATGGATAAGATTTTACCCTTAGATAACATAATACAGGTGTGGCAGTAAACCTGGTCTGTAAAGTCAACACATGAAATTAAATGTTTTATTAATTTGTTGAGTTGGTCTTTTAACACTACGTCACTTACATTGTTGTTATGAGGTACTAGTTTCGAAAGCCTATGCTTTCATTTTCAACCTCACGGGTCCAACTACCATTGCTGGCTGCATTTGCTTGTACTCTCTTCTCTGGTGGCAAAATGATGAACTTCTTAACTAAGCTGTCTACTGGCGGGATTTCAAAGTTTATTAGCCGATCTTTGTTTTCCCATATGAGGATGTTTTCCCAGGTTGTGAGTTCATTGTGGCCTGACATGGTTTTAAGCAATTTTGGATTTGGATCTAGATTGTGGTTTTCTTTCCAAAAGTAAAATGCTACTGCCGATTTGTCTTCTTGTTTCAATTTTAGGTTTCTAAAGTGCTCTTTGGATCTGATTTTTAAACTTCTTTTGGTTTGTCCTATGTAGAACTTTTCACAATTTGTGCATTTAATTTGATATATTCCTGACCTATTTTCTGGTGGAATTTCATCTTTTATTTTTGAATTCAGTAATTTTATGACAGAAAATCTGTTTATTGGAGCCAGGGTGATGTCTTGTTCTTTGAAGATTTTTTTGAATTTTCTAAATGCTCGGGGGTGGTAAGTGAATTTTTTGAATGTGTTGATATTGTTTTTTCCTGCTGTTAGGGTAGTTATTTCTTTTATGGTTTTTTTCTGCTTTGCTTTGTTTAGTTTCTTGTACACAAGGTTCTTGCTGTATCCATTTTGTTCTGCTGTTTGAATTATGGTTTTTAACTCTTTGTTGAATTCGGTTGTGCTCATAGGTACATTTACTAATCTATGTGTGAGGCTATTTATTATTGCATGTTTGTGTGGTAATGGGTTGTAATTTTCATTTTTAATGTAATTTTCTGATTGAGTTGGTTTTCTGTAGATTCCAAAGTTTACTTTTGTGTCGTTTCTGATGATTCTTAGGTCTAAGAATGGGAGTTCTCCATTGGTTTCTGTTTCCATTGTGAAGAAAGCATTCCCATGGATTTTCGAAGTGTGGTACCGCTATGTTGACGACATATTTGCAAAAGTGCCAAGTAGACATTTAGGTGATGCCATAAAATTATTAAACATACAGGAAAAAACAATAAAATTCACAATGGAAACCGAAACCAATGGAGAACTCCCATTCTTAGACCTAAGAATCATCAGAAACGACACAAAAGTAAACTTTGGAATCTACAGAAAACCAACTCAATCAGAAAATTACATTAAAAATGAAAGCTACAACCCATTGCCACACAAACATGCAATAATAAATAGCCTCACACATAGATTAGTAAATGTACCTATGAGCACAACCGAATTCAACAAAGACTTAAAAACCATAATTCAAACAGCAGAACAAAATGGATACAGCAAGAACCTTGTGTACAAGAAACTAAACAATGCAAAGCAGAAAAAAACCATAAAAGAAATAACTACCCTAACAGCAGGAAAAAACAATATCAACACATTCAAAAAATTCACTTACCACCCCCGAGCATTTAGAAAATTCAAAAAAATCTTTAAAGAACAAGACATCATCCTGGCTCCAATAAACAGATTTTCTGTCATAAAATTACTGAATTCAAAAATAAAAGATGAAATTCCACCAGAAAATAGGTCAGGAATATATCAAATTAAATGCACAAATTGTGAAAAGTTCTACATAGGACAAACCAAAAGAAGTTTAAAAATCAGATCCAAAGAGCACTTTAGAAACCTAAAATTGAAACAAGAAGACAAATCGGCAGTAGCATTTTACTTTTGGAAAGAAAACCATAATCTAGATCCAAATCCAAAATTGCTTAAAACCATGTCAGGCCACAATGAACTCACAACCTGGGAAAACATCCTCATATGGAAAAACAAATATTGGCTAATAAACTTTGAAATCCCGCCAGTAGACAGCTTAGTTAAGAAGTTCATCATTTCGCCACCAGAGAAGAGAGTACAAGCAAATGCAGCCAGGAATGGTAGTTGGACCCGTGAGGTTGAAAATGAAAGCACAGGCTTTCGAAACTAGTCCCTCATAATAACAATGTAAGTGACGTAGTGTTAAAAAAACCAACTCAACAAATTAATAAAACATGAAATTAACATAAAATGAAATGTAATGTATTGAATATTATTACTCACCTTCACTTAGGTGCTGAAAATGTCCTCCGCCCCCTTCAACACACATGTGAGCAAGTCTGAGGAGATTCATACATACCCTTGTCAGTTCTTGTGTTGTGATGCTGTTGATGGCATTCTGGATCCTGGTCTTGAGTTCTTCAATTGAGTGTTGATTTGTTTTGTATACTCTTCCCTTTAACAGGCCCCACAAGTGGACAAGTCTGGTGACCGAGGAGGCCACAGGTCTGATTGTTCTCTCTGGTGTAAACATCACATGCACAATGATGCAGTTGATGTGTGGCATGTTGTACTGTCCTGCTGAAGGTAACATAACTGATGCTCCTCTTCTGTCAAGTTTGAGGAAAAGTCCCCCAGGATTCCCAAATACATATCACAGTTCACTTTCGTCTCAAAGACTATTGGTCCCTTAATGCATGTGGTGGAAATGGCACACCAAGCACCAATCTTATCATGCAAGAGTACCTGGTGGATTTTCTGTTGACCTATACCAGTTGTTTTGGGAATTTACTTACCTAGACTGGTGGAACCACGCCTCTTCACTCATGATGAGACCTAGTGGGTCCAAGACACGACTGGGTAAAAGGGAAAATAATCTCCTTAATAGATTTACAAGAGCCTTTCTCAACGTCCATGAACAGAATTGTGTCTACAATCTCTCTCACGTGCCTCTGTACTTGAGGTGTGCAGACCGATGGTGGTCTGTTTCTGAGCGCATTTTGTTTGAACTAATCCTGTATGGTGCGTTTTGCTGGCACAAAACCTGAAAATTTCTCCCAAAACAATTTTTTTTTTTTTTTCCACAAAAGATTCAGTGCGAACGAACGCTTCAACAATTGCAATACACCTGGGTATCGAATATGCCATTATCATACACTCACATCCCGGTTTACATGATACCTTTTCTTAACTGGTTTTGACAAGTTTGACTGACTGCAGCTGCCTGCATGTGATGGTCACCTGTGTTGTGTCTTGTTGTAGGAAGCTAGATAATTTGTTGCAAAAAATGCAGTATACGAATGTAAACAAATAATTGTAAATAATGTAACATACCATAATATTATGACAGACCGGTTTTATGTGCTGCACCCTGTATGACATATTTTTGTAAAAGCAGTATACATTATTCGAATTTGCACAAAAATTCATTTAATGGTTGGAAAGGAAAGGAGAGAATGGAAATGTACTTGGCATGTCTGCAGTGAAACACACAACTAAAGCTCTATTTATGTTTGCCCATTGGCTCCCAATACAACTTTAGACACAATGTGAAAGCAAATGGTGTACTTTTATTTAGTCTGAGTGAATTTTTTTTTTCAATGAGTGAGAATGCTTACAATCAGGTCTGTTAACAGCTAACTTTGACATGAAATCATAGGCACAAAACATGCTGTATACATTATCAGCTTGGCAGTAATCTTTCTTACTTCCCTGTCTACATCACTGCCTCATCTACAAAATTTGAAATTTGCTTTTTTCCCTGCATGCTACTCAGAAAACATGTGTTACAAGTGCAAGATGACCCCCAGTGCTCAACATTAATGTTTTGGTTAAAACCATTTTCTTGTATTCGGATAAATATGGTTTGTTGCCCCGTATGACTACTGTCCTTTAATTATCAAGGCATTGTTTGTGAAATTCATATTAACACTTTTTAAAGCATAATGTAGCGTCAATGACTTGCAAAGGTAGCTGCAAAATAATGGGCAGGTGTTAAAGGAAGTGAGGTTTTCCACCGATGTTTCACAGTTTTTACATGAATATCAAGAAATATTTCATTTGTTATTAAGATTAGCTGGCACTGCATGAAGTTACAGTTAAGGTGGAGGATTCACCATGATCCTCTAAATCATTCTACTATTTAATAAAGATTATGGTAAGGTAAAGGTAAAATTTTTGGGGACTCCTCATGCACTGTGACCTATATACTGTGTTTATCCAAATATAAGACAACCTTGAATGCACAACCACAATTTTTCAGAACTTTTGTAATTTGGAAAAAAAACATTGTCTTGTATTTGAATAAATGTGGTAGATCTAATATGCGCTAACACTCCCAGGATGAAGGGATAAAATGAGGGAACCACAGAAGACCACTTGGAACCCCCTAACTCAGAGCCTGAAAGTACACCCTGGTGCCAAGATTTGCTGTGAATTCCCAACACCATTGATTCTACGTCTTGGATTACTATGGTAGTTTCATAATTGCAAGATACACATTCTCAATTGCTTCTAAATTCTACACACACGCACGCGCATTTGCAGACACACACTCACACACACACACAGACACACACACACACACACACACACACACACACACACACACGTGTTTCTAAAAATATTTTTTTTTACTCATGGACCTCAAAACATATATTTCCAGTGAAATCTCTGTATGAAATTTTTAGCGGAATATAATACTCCCTCTATACACTATGTACATAGTATGTGTATAGAAAGTAATAATTATTCTTACAGAATACATGTAATAATAAAAAATGGTACTTTGTATTAACCTTTGATGAAGTTTGCTGTTGATTATTTTTGAATATTCAATTTAAATTTTCTAACACAGAGTTGTTTTTACTCTATTTTATAGGGTGCCACAGACACCTGAGGAACTGAGGATTAAAATCTTCAGCTTCTGAGCAATAAAAGTAAATAATTACTTTCCAATGTGTGTAGTTGCAGATAATCACTTAAAAATAAACCACCATTGCAATATAAGCTTAAAATAATCTGCAATACTATTACAGCTGTTTGTTCAAATAAATATTTGTACAAGGGCCATTTAATAAATAAGTTTCCTATTTTTTTTTTTTTTTCTCTGCATACCACATGTTTTAAAATTAAGTTGGTACTGTAGGAACTTTGATTGGGGTATGGTGGCTGCGCTCGACCTTCAACAGCACGTTTGCAGCTGCCATGGCGCTACCACTTAAAAGTGTGTCTGCTTTTGAACTCTGTTCTGTTATTCGCTTTCTATGGAGAAAAATGAAACAGCTATCAATATTCATCGCCATTTAGTGCATGTGTGTTTATGGTAAAGGATGTAAGTGCATCCAAATGGCTCAACACTGGCATTCATGGTTCCTGGAAGGAGAGCAAAATGTGCATAATGAAGAGCGCAGCGACAGGACCGAATGTGATGGACAAAGATCAACGCATCAGCATTGATGAGATAATGAATCGGCACCTCCTGGTATGGAAATTGGATGCTCCTCTATTGCGACGATTGTCAGTTGTCTTGCAGTATCGAAAAGTCTGTTCAAGATGGGTTCCCAGTTTGCTGCAGAAGTTCAAATGGAACCCTTCCCCCCACGCACCTTATTTTCCGGATCTTGCTCCAAGAGATTTCCATCTCTTTCCACAACTCAAGTTGCGTCTTGGAGGCAAGCGGTTTGCCACTGATGAAGAGGTGAAACATGGGAACCACGAACACCAGCAGCAAACCATTTGGATGCTTATGCATCCTTCACCATATTCACATACTAAATGGTGATGAATACTGATAACTGTTTAATTTTTGCCATTAAAAGTGAATAACAGAATGGAGTTCACAAGCAGACATGCTTTCAAGTGGCAATTCCATGCCAGCTGGCGCCATACTGGTGAATGCAGAGCAAGCATGTGCTGTTGAAGGTCAAGTGTAGCCACCATACCCCAATGAAAGTTCCTACTGTGCCAACTTAATTTTAAAACATGTGGTTTGCGGAGAAAAAAAAAGGGAAGCTTATTTATTGGATGGCCCTCATATATGATTATAGTGGAACGATGTATTTGCTTACAATATTTGTCTTAGTTAAGTACCTAATTTCAAAACATAAGTTATAAATGCTTTTCTTTTTTTTTTTTTTTTTTTTTTTTTTTGTTGCTTGATGTCCATTAACCTTGTTCGTCACATTGGTCATGAATGAAGTTAGTGAAAAGATGCTCAAACGAACTCAGGGTCCATGGAGCATAAAGTTAACTCAACATTCATCTTTATAGGATAAGGGAACCCCCCCCCCCCCCCCCCAACCTTATCCGGGTAACTAACCTTAAGTGAGGTTCAAACTTGTGACCTGCTGAATGTGAGGCATACCCGCTATCGCCACACTGTCCAGGCAGGCTAAATGCCTTTTGTTTGTGCATTCTGTCACATGAATATGGCATGAAAAGCATAAAGTATTTCATTCAGATAGGTTTGCAGACTGTTGTTGTAAATGAACACCCCATCTTGTCTTTTAAGCATGGTTTGAACAGTACACATGTTCCATTTCAGTTTTTCTAAGTTCTGATAGATTCTCCAGGTCAAAACCTGGTTTTCTACTAAATACACATTGGCAGCTCTTGATGTTCATATTTTTGGAGCAAACAATTGGGTTAAAAGTTACATTTTAAAGTTGTGGCAGCATCACAAAACATATATATTATATATTAAGCTTAAAAAACTCTCTTAAATGCATTGAAATTGCTATTCTTCCCCTAAGATATGCTGTAATCAACATTAATATAAACAAGTATTTTGTGTAGTCTTACAGGCAAGCTTGGTCAATTTGCATTATGATGATTTTTATTATCTTCTTGTAATATAGCAGCTCCTCCTTCATTAAATTTTATTGGAATAAGAAAATATTTCATTTGAGACTAAACTAGTTACGTATATAAATACTTTATTTACAGTATGTCCCATTGAATCGTTATGACAAAGAAACCTTAATATTTCCTAAACTAATAGACATAGAACAGCTGGAATTAGATTGTATATTAGACAAACTAGCCAAGTTTTAAAAAAATCACTACATGTGTGCCTTTGGTGGCCCAAAGAATATCAGGATGGAACTCCAACTCCCTCCACGTGTTCCACTGCATTACTGGTGTGATGGAAGCATAAGCGTCCATTATCCACTTTCGGAAGTCAGCCAGGTCCTGTACTGAAGCTCCATAAACGATACTATTTATGTAACCCTTAAATAGAAATCAAAGGGATTAGGTCTGGTGATCTTGGAGACACTTCAATGATACCTGCAAACAATTTCATAAATATATAATGTAAACATAAATTGTATGTTTTTATGAGCTTTATATTTTTTGTGTAGTAATTTTGTGTCTTATGTATTAAGACTTACCAGTTGCACAAAAGTAATCAAGAATGAAGATGACATGGCCGTGCCATGGCTGAGTGGTTAGACCACTCGCCTCTCACCTAGACGGCCAGGGTTCGATCCCAAGCGACCACGTGAGATTTGTGGTGGACAAAGCGGCGCTGGGGCGGATTTTCTCTGGTTTCCCCTGCCATCACATTCCACCGGTGCTCCATCATTCATGTATCATCAGTGTCACTGCCTGAGGTGTCATAAGTAGTTAAAGCGGGCATTATACACTACCAAAAAAAAAAAAAAAATGAAGATGACTTTGGAGGCTCTTCAGAAAATATCTTTTATTTCTCAAGTAAATATCTTTAATATAAAGGTACTTTATTCAACATTTTTGAGAAAAACAAAATTTCCAAAAATGTTTCCATGTAAAGGATAGTTTGAGGTTCAGGGTATTTTCTTGAAAACGCATGTGTCACATCCTTGGAAGATACTAAACTTAAATACCAAGTTTAGAATTTAACAGCATTTTAATTTTTGACATTTTCTCTAAAGGCTTTTATTGGATTCATGGGTTCTCAAACTATGTATTTCCAGTGAAATCTTGGTATCAAATTTTTGGGTGCAATACAATACCTTCTCTACCTACCTACCTACCTATCTTGTGCACTGTACATAGTGCTCATTAGAGCAAGTAAAAATGTATGAGGGCTTTCAGAAAGTAGCAAATGATTTCGAATAACTAAATAATAACAGAAGATATCAACACAATACTTTATTTACAAAGTTACAGTACATTACTCTGTTTCTCAAGTAATCTTCATTACTATCAAGGTATTTGTCACGTGGTACCAATTTTTTAATGCAGAAGTTATACTCTTCCACCACTAAAGATCTAAGCCAAGATGCCACTGCCACTTTGAGGTCTTCATCGGTTGGGAAATCTTTTGACACAAAAATCATGTACGGTGTCCAAAGTGAAACACTGGTTTTTCTGAATTTATCAACATTTGCTTTCAACTCTTGTGATGGTTGATGCATTTCCATTCCGGGCTTTATCGTGCACATGATTATTTGTAAATTATGTTCTGTTTCCTGATGGAAGACTCATTCATTGCGTTATCACCATGTACTTGTGTTATTTGCATATAAAATTTGATTGGCCAAGCATTGTGTGCATTAAAAAAAAAACACAAGTTCTTTGGTGGTAGAAAAGTATAACATTGTCATTGAAAAACTGGTACCACGTGACAATAAATATCTTGACAGAATGGACATTATGTTGAAAAATAGAATAATGCACTTTAAATTTGTTAATGAAGTTTTGCATTGATCTTTTCCGTTATTATTTAGTTATGCCAATTAGTTCATTACTTTCTGAATGGCTATCGTACATTATGCAGTTTGACAGGACTGTTGTTTGTGTTGCAGTTTCTCTAATCAGCTGAAACGCTGGGGATTTGAGCAAGTAAAAGGGGATGAACCATTGCTCTTCATATGCGAAGCTCCTGTCAGCCAGCTTCACTACTTGGTTGTAGATGACCGCACATATCAGTATGGAATTGATGTAAGAAATCCAGAACACATTCCAAGAGGTCCATACTTCATCAAGCAACCCAGAGATGTGGTTTATGATCTTTCAAAAAAGAACATAGCAAATTATGTTTCACTCAGGTATGTCTCATGTTTTTTAATATATCCTGCTTTGAGTTGTTCTAATTGTACAATGAAGAAATCTGATAACATGACATTGATATTTAAGATTTTTGAATTAAATATGAGGGTCACTCTGAAAGCTCAGAATTGCCAACAAGGAATTGTGGTAATCCAGTGCAGTTCTTTCTAACTTTAGATTGGAATTCTTATTTTTTTTTTATTTATTTATTTGAGTGCTAAATTCCAATTCCACACAATGCACTTGTGGTAAACTCTTGTGGCCTAGGCCTTATCTGCATATGCCACCAGCATCCATTTAACATACAAATTTCTTCGCTACAATACATGTATCATACTATTAGTTTACCATGAGCTATGCCACCAGCATCCATTTAACATACAAATTTCTTCGCTACAATACCTGTATCATACTATTAGTTTACCATGAGCTCTCTATTACACCATATCTATTTTCCTTGCCCATTTCATCCCAACATTCTATAAGAATTCCCCTAGGCTTTGTAATTGTCCTTTATTTCTAAAAATCTTCTTTATCCATAGCTCATTATTGCTCTCTGACCACTTCTGTTTAATCAACTCTACTCTCCATTTATTCGTACCTTTACATTTAAACATTTTGTGCAATTCATCCTCATCCTCCCCACAAATTGGACTTTTTTTTGTAGTGTTTAATGCCCATTCTACTACTTGTGGCATCAAAGGCGATGTCATTGATGATGCATGGAATGAAGATGGAGCACCAGTGGAATGCAGTGGTGGGGGAAACTGGAGAAAACCTGTCCCTGCACCGCTTTGTTCACCACAAATCTCACATGCAATCACTTGGGATCTAGGTGATAGGTGAATGGTCTATCCACTTGATCATGGCATACCCAAATTGGACATAGACCCTGCCTCATGCCTCCTCTCAAACCCCTCAATTTCTGTATCCCCAGTCCCGATCTCTCATTTCTATTGCACACTTTAAGATATTCCTCCTTTCCTACATTTTCCTTCACCCTGTTATACCATAGCAACACTTTTTTCCCTCTCATTTGTGCCTGTAGATGTGCCTATCCATATCCTCCAATCTTTCCCTCACTTCTTTCCAAAACCCCCCTATTTTTATTGTCCATAAGGTACCAAAAATCTCCTAGCCCATTCTTGATCAAATGCTTAGATTGGAGTTCAAATAGTAACATGTGCAAGCCTGAGTATGCTCCAACAATGTGCAGCATCAGTACTGCTATGTGCTCCACCATTTATTGATGGTTTGCAGAGTTTAGAGGAGGAAGAGATTCCCTCGATGATGAAGATTGCACAGGACAGCCTGCTTCAACATCTGGTGAAGGTAGAGAAACTCAATCATTGCACTTATTATTAAATTGCAATCGGCAGCATTGAGGACAATCTTTAAGGGAAGTTAAAATGGGATTTTCGTAATTTTTTTCCATTTTCATGTTTTAATTGCATATGAATATTTGGAATCTGCCGCTTATTTCGGTATAACTTTCATAGAGGTATGCTAATTGTAAATAGTTTAAAAATATTGTAGAAAATAATCCTGCATAGTAGTTTTTAGAACATTTTGGTGCACGCACTTGGTAAAACTCGATAAGTTTGTAAATATTAATATTAGAGAAGAGATATTTTTCCTGTTTTGATAGGAAAGTTCTACTTTAGCTGTTTGCAGCATTGGCATCCCGCTATATTTGCTTCATGTGAGAGTTTTGTGGTGCTGCAAAGTTGTGTTTGGAAAGTTAGGCTATTTTTTTTTTTTTTTTTTTTTTACTATCTCAAAGTATTTTACACTAAAGGCTGAAATTTTTACCACACATTTGCACCTAAATAGGCTTTATTTTAACTAAAAATCCTTTATGTATATGGATTATTATTTTTTTAAAATTTAAAAATTGTAATTTTTCAATAAAATTTTAACAGCTTTTTTAAAAAAATCATATCTTTCCTTCTAAGGAGCAGAAGTATTCTATTTTTCATCAATCAACAGTAAAGGTATTGCTGAATATACCTTGAAAGTTTTAGCTTATTGTCTTAAAACAGTTTTTCAGACAATGGGTCAAACTTTAACATTGACAAGATAGGGCATTTGGACTGAATAATAGTAATAATAAAAATAAAAATCATCTCACCAGGAAGATCTGCAGACATCAGCTCCCTCACCTCCTCACAAATGAGCAGAAATGTCACATGTGCAATGGTGTCAGGAATGATCGAAAAATTTGACAGTGGAATATCCAAAAACAACATGTAAGTGATACTTAAATGTTACAAATCCAACTCGGAAATATTCTATATTTAACATTGTAATCAGGGACGAAGGCTGGATATATCAATATGGTGCAGAAACCAAATGACAAGTCATCAGTCTGGGTCTTCCCAAGAGAGGATCCCTCAAAAAAAGTGAGGTGAGATAGAATGGTTGGCGAGGAAATAATCTATTCTTTTTTCTCAGCTAGCAACCAATTTGTTCGAGTTTCACTTGAGGGACAAAAGACTATTAGTGTCAGATAGTATCTGCCACAAGTTTTCATTGTACTGAGAAAGCTTTCTAAGACTGGTCTGTGTGGGCTTTTGACAGTCTTTGCCCACAATGCACAAGAAACAACTCAATTTCTGCAGAAGACAGGGATCAAATAAGTGTCCTATCGTCCCTCCAGATCAGATATACCCCATACAGGGTTGCCAACTTGGGGTTTACCCCAAATTTAGGGGAAAAATGTCTTTCGGGGGCAAATAAAGGGTCAGGGGGATGTTTAGGGGAAATGTTAAATGTTGGAGGTATTTTTAGGGTGCTCTTGTTAAATGTAGGTTCTTTAATACAGAAATTGGAATAAAACGCTCACGATCGAGCAGTTATTCCCTGTACTCTCTGTCTTAAATTACATAAGATACTGTGAATCAATGGTGAGGATAGGATAGTGATAGGCATGTAGGGGAAAAATGATACTCAATTCAATTTCTGATGTATATAAATAACATTAGTGACAAGTTTCAATGGCTACTAAAGATAAAAAAGAAATTTGTGCAAAATTATGCGAAGAACTGGGAAGTGGACCCTTTGCTGAAAGGTGTGCAGGTTACTATTATTTCTTACTATAGCCTACTTTTGGTACAGCACCAGCAAGTTCGTGTGCACAGGTGCTGCTAGAGTTACAAGGCTTTAGAGAGAAGTTAAATTTTAGATATCCTTCTGAATTTTCAAATCTGAATGCTACACACACGCACACGCACACACACACACACACACTCCTTCAGATAGCTATTTTTTAAGTTGTATATATTTTTAGGGGATTTGAAAGGATGAGACTTTGTATACAGTGCAATGGAAAATACTTTGAAAAGATAAAAAGATGAGATCTAAATTTTTAAAATGCCATCACATTCAGTCTCACTTTCAGAGTGACCCTTGTACTGTTGCAGTATAAGAGACTAACATTTGGTACATACCAGTGAGTGATTAGCTTCATTATTTGTTTTCACATAGTTGTTTAGCTGGTGGCTATCCAACACCAACATATGAATGGTACAGAGAGGACTATGAAAATGATCGACTGGTTTCCAGGAGTATTGATCCTCTGAGTGACCCCCGTTATACATTGAGTGGTGGAACACTTATTATCCATGACCCAAGACAGGTATTGGTTAATTACCACGTATTGTTTAGGTTTAAAGAAAATGCTAATATTTAAAATTAACTTTAAGGTAGTCTCAGCTGAAAAATTCAATACCATGGCTGGGATTTGAACACAGATCTCCCACTTTTTGTACTGTTACTCTTAATCTTTGGCTACCATGTTATGCTGGCATGACATTAACCCTTTTAGTGCCATCGCAGACTAAACCACCTGGATTAAAGGGAGAGGAGAATCTTTAAATAGCCGCAGATAGTATTCAGAGCGTTTAATATGCCTGCGGATAGTTGCGTCTACTGCATTTGTTTTATCTGTATATACTCATCAATGACAAATTATTATTCCATTTATAGATAGGAGATAGAGGCACATACCACTGCAAAGCCACCAACAGATTTGGTACAATTGTATCAGAGAGTGTGGAATTGTCTTTTGGTTTCATTGGAGAGTTCAACTTGAAACGTTCACCAGAGAGTGGTAATCAGAATTGGGGCAAATCCATTTACTGTGACCCTCCTCAGCATTTTCCAGGTAGGTTTTAGAACGGTTAAATTACTGTTAAAAATGAGGACGATCCAGAAATAACTAACATTTTGGCATAACTAAATAATGATGAAAGATATGAACACAGAACTTTAAATTACAATACCTTACTCTATTTTTCAAGATAATCGCTATTACTGTCAAATGGCACTGGTTTTTCAATGCATATGTTATACTCTTCCACCGCTAAAGATCTGAGCTAAGATGCTGAGGTTTACACTGGTTGCAAAATATTTTCCACCCAAAAAGTCATGTATGGTGACCAAAGTAAAATATCAGTTTTTCTGAAGTCTTTCATCAACATTTGCTTTCAATTCCTTCATAATGATTGATGAACTTCCTCTCTGGTCTTTGTCAGGCAAACTGGTTCTTCCTTGATTACTCATAAATTATGCACCATTTCCTAAATGAAGTGTTCTTCATTGTATTATCACAATACATTTGGCGTTATTTACCTATAAAATTTGATTGGTTAAACATTTTGTGCATTCATAAAAATGAATAAGTTCTTCAGTGGTAGAAAAGTATAAAATCAGCATTAAAAAGTGGTATCATGTGACAATAAATGTCTTGAGAGAACGGAGATTATGTTGAAAAATAGATTAAGGTACTGTAACTTTATATACAAAGTTTTGTGTTGATATGTTTCGTTATTATTTAGTTATGCTAAATTGTTTGTCACTTTTTGGATGGCCTTTGTATTACAGCCACTGATAATTTAAGAAGTATATTATCACTCCTGTTTACTGTATTTTGCAGGTGTAAATTATTACTGGGCAAGGGACTACTTTCCTAACTTTGTTGAGGAAGACAAAAGAGTATTTGTATCATTCGATGGGGCTTTGTACTTCTCTGCATTAGAACATATTGATCATGGAAACTATAGCTGTAATGTGCAGAGTAAGGTGTCTGATAAAGGAAGAAATGGACCATTCTTTCCTTTGAAGGTCAATTCACATTGTAAGTACAGTGTTGCTTTTTACTACTTTCCTTACTTTGAGAATGTATTGCATTCAACTCAAAAAAATTATATCAAGAGATCTCTGATGATACACCCCTACACGGTTATATCAAAAAGTAACAGGGAAAAACCTTTTTTTTTTTTGGGCATCATGACTTTTTTACTTTCTCCATACGTACTATGTACATAGTGTATAGAGAAAGTATTGCACTCCGCCCAAAAATTTGATACCAAGATTTCACTGGAAATATATGTTTTAGGGTCCCCAATATCCAAAAAAAGCATTTTCACAAAAACGTCCGTGTGTGTGTGTGTGTGGGTGGGTGTGTGGGTGTCCGTGTCCGTTTGTCTGTGAACATGATAACTCAAAAACGAAAAGTCGGTAAAATACCACACTTGGTATTTAAGTTTAGTATCTTCCAGGGATGCGACACGAAGATTTTGAGAAAAATTCCCCCACCCCCAACTACCCTTTACATGGAACTTTTTTCAAAAATTTTGATTTTCTCAAAAATGGCTCTAACGATTTTGATTAAAATTTTGTATATTAAACATATTTACCTGACAAATAAAATGTTTATCCTGAATTTTCTGGGAATAGCCTCTGAAGAGTAGTTTATTCTGGATGAATTTTACTAAATTTTGAATAACTGCTAAACCGTAAGAGGTAGACAAAAACTTACTACACAAAAAATGTAGAGCACATTAAAACACACAATTTATTTTATATAAATTTTTTTCGTGGAGTTTGTCGATTTTGAGACATTCCTTATTTTTGGTTTCTGCTATAAAAAACGTATACTTTTTTCATACAGGAAGTTGTCAACTCCTATCCATATAAACAAAGGAACTTCATTGCCATAGCAACCAGCTTCTGACTATCACTTTAACCTACGGTTGTCCTTTATTTCGCTTCTACTTACAAGGAAGCATTGGACTATTTCTGCTATAAGCTTTTTAAGAATTATTTGTTGCAGGGATATGGAGAAAGTCATGTGAATGGTACACATCAGATTTTTTTTATTCCAATTTAATTACAAACTTTCAAAATAATCTCCTTCTGAGACTACATACTGGTTTCAAGGTTCTATCCACTTTTCAAACACTCAAGAGAAGCTCTTGTTTAACATCCTGTTTAGTGTACAGAAATAACATTATTTAGTGCTGTATTGGTTTGAAAATGGCGCCCACAAAGATGTTTTTCCACTTATGCAAACAGGTAGAAATTGTAGGGTGCCAGATCCGGTGAATATGGTGGGTGGGGCATAATTTCAATACAGCCTCTTGTGTTGCTATGGCTCAATGAGATAAGATAAGATGCTTTATTGTCACATACGCTTACAAATAATGAGTAAAGACTCCATAAACAGGTGACTCGTCAAGTATGAAGAACAATTAACAGTTAAGTTACAATAAATATAAATTGACAATGTACAGTATATATATACAAACTAAAACACATCACTGTCTCAAAGTCCACCATATATGAGGATTATACAAACAGTGTTTAACTGCGATGGTACTAACCTAGGAACAATAATGTAATATGTAACTTACAGAACGAAAAAAAGTTAAAAAGATTTGTCATTCATATATTCAGTGAATGAGTAGTACAGCTTTGTCAATTAATAGGTTTTTCAATGCTTTGTTGAAACAATTCCTTTTTTTTATTTCCCAGATTTTTGTTGGTAGTTTATTATAAGCTTTTATTCTGGCATACAGTGGACTTTTTTCGTATAGTGCTAACCTATGCATGGGTACTTTTAATTTATTTTTAGTTCTTGTTCCATGGTTATGCTGTGTTTGCGAGTTATACATGGCATCAAAGTTTGCGTGTATGTATTTATTTATTTCATATAGGAATTGGGATAGTAGTGTTAGAATTTTCAATTTTTTGAACAGATATCTGCAAGTGCAGGGGCATGTCCTGATGGAGGATCCATCCATTGGGTGCAAGTTCTGGTCCCTTGGTAAAAATTTTCCTCCTGAGTAGTTCTTTAAGGACACTGTTGTAGTATTGAGCAATTATTGTGGTGTGCTTATGAACCATGTGGTCATAAATTACTCCAATTTGGTCAAAAAACACAAGATGCATGACTTTCCCTGCACTTGGTTGCACCTTTGCTCTTTTCACCATCTAGAAATATTTTATGCCATTCAAGAACACGTGTTTTTGATAAAGGTTGGTCTCCATCTGCTTCCTGTATCATTTGCAGAGTTTCAGTTCCAGAGTTTTTTCAGAAGAACACAAAACCGAATTGCCGCTCGTAGTTGTAACTTAAAATCCATTTTGGGTTACTGAAACATGTGCTTACACAATGGCTCCCTCAGACAAACTGAACAGCGTCGTGCATATCCCAGCATCAGTGAAGGTCACACCTCTCTGTTACCATGATTGGTGAATTTTGACAGGCGCGTGTTTAAACAGAAACAAATAATTCCCGTTACTTTTTGTTACACCCTCATAAATAAAAAAAAAACATTTTTACAAGAAGGTTGATTTGTGTGTTTTTGTTTTTTGATCTGATTTGAGTTCATCTTCAAAGGATGCAGCATGAGGATTTTCAAGAAAAATCCTCCTCAAACTACCCTTTTCATAGAAAAATGTTCAAACATTGTGATTTTCTCATAACTGACACTTAACAAATTTGATCAAAATACCAAATGTTAAAAATATTTACACAACACACAAAATGTATATCTTGAATTTCCAGGAAATAGCCTCTGAAGTCATTTTCATTTTGAATGACTTTTTCATATCTAGTAAACTGTAAGAGATAGGCAAGAGAATTTGCATCTGATCAAAGCACTCAATTATGTACATTTTTTTGGAGTGTTTAACGCCCACTTTTAATACTTGTAGCAACACAGGCGATGGCACTGGTGATGCTTGGAATTTGAATTTATTCATCAGTCATTGGGTAAATACAAAAATTTACAATAGACTTCATCACTTACAACTATATATACAACCACATTCCCCTTGGCCATGCAATAAATAAAACAACACTCAAACTCATACGCTATTCTTGCTCATCTTTCCTGAGTATTATATACAGGATTTTTCATCAGCCATGTATAGACTCTATTCTTAAACACCTGAAGATTGAGGTTACATATTCTATCTGGTAGTGCATTAAAAACTTTATACCTGTTATTTTATAACGTTTACTTGTTACCTCTATGGTAAGGCATATCCAGTTTGTTTGTTTATGTTTCTTGTTTTGTAATTATGTATTTCTTTTCTTGAATGAAGATGAAGCACCAGTGGAATGCAATGGCAGGGGAACTCAGAGAAAACCCACCCCTATGCCACTTTGTCCACCTCAAATCTCACATGCGTCCCTTGGGATCGAACTCAGGCCATCTAGTCGCCAAACTACTTGACCATGGCATGGCCTACGTTTTTGTTGTGGAGCTATTTTGAAGATATTGCTTGTTAAATGAGGGCTGATCAACAAAGACTGAGATTGATTTTTTCACATGTTTATTATTATATTTCAATATTTACATGATCTTTTTCCAAGTAATGCCCTCTTGCTTCAATGGTGCAAGCCATTCTTTGGTCTACATTACACTATCTACAGAAATGTGATCTAATAGATATGATAAAACATTTTACAGTGTATAATACTATCTTTGACTATATCTAGCTATGACATACCTTTGTGATAAAAGTTATACCCACCATCTCACCTTTGATCTGTGATTAGAAAAGAAAATGGCAGACCTTACACATGTTCAGTGGCTACAGCCAAACTGCTCATTTCCTATTATGGATCACATAAAGTGCTGTATAATTCAAAACATGATTATTTTAAAAACAAAAATATACAAAACCCTGGAAATATGTAAAAGAATAGCAGAAGCCATTAAATAGTGAAGTACATGAAGG
This sequence comes from Hymenopus coronatus, assembly GCA_030762935.1. NCBI lineage: Eukaryota > Metazoa > Arthropoda > Insecta > Mantodea > Hymenopodidae > Hymenopus > Hymenopus coronatus. The sequence goes on from CM060900.1 coordinate 12,266,277, forward strand.
ATATGCAGCACATATGAGGAAATCATTAAATGGATTGGGAAGCCAATATTTAGAAGAACAAAATCAAAGTTATATTGGCAACCATTAACTACTGTTCACTGCTGAATTTGTTATTAACACGCATGAATGCAGTATTCAAAATCATTCTTTAAGAAATTGTCTTATTGAGGTTAAATTTTAGGTTAAGTTATATGAAAATGTTGCAGATGAATGTAATATAAGTTAAAGTTAATTCATTTATTAATATTCACTTAACGACACAACTCGCAACCTAAACAGAACAAAATAGGAACAATTGCTACAGCTCATGCTACTTTAGAATATCCTTTTTAAAACTGTGATAAAAGGTTTGACGTAGTTTAACATACTCGACAGCTTAAATGTCCTCATATTGTGAACTACTGTTTTATCACGTTCTGTGACACAGAAATGTCTCAGTGTATTACCTTGTGAAGCGGATTGCCCTGCTTTATGAGGCAGTTCCGCGATGGTGCTGCGATTTCCTCGGCTTTTGGACAAGGCGGTGCCTTGTACTTCGTTGTTACTGTTTAGCAGCACCTAATGGTTCCAACCCTACATCCCAGACTAGTTATTATTAAGTTCCGCTTGGCTTTTACTCTTTTGGGCATTTAAAGCTATATAATCTCAGGGTTGAGAGAGAAATAGCGATTCTGGCAGTTGTGGAGGTGTCTTGTATAAATACAAAATAAAATACAGCAGGACTGACTTTGATGAATTATAGGTTCACTACTATTTCAGTAAAATGAGGATGAATACTTGGTTACCGCGTTAAATCCTTCACTGGTTATTGCTAATGATGTCTCTAGGCCACGTCCCCATAATACAACGCGGAATAAACTAATGCAAGTTTGAACTCCTATTTCCCCACTGCACACGTGGCTGCTTGCGAGAGCTTAGTGCCGAGTTCTTTAAACACTTCTAGTCGCATCACTGTCGTGCCCGAGCTAAATCCAACAATATACCACTGTAACCTCCGCTAACTGCCACTACTTGGTTACAAGACTGTGTGACTTAGAAGTAGCCCTTTGGTCACATATGCATCAGCCATGCCTGGCATCTCGCTGATTGGCTGAGCGAACGGCTGAGTGACCTGCATGCTAACTCCCACTCCTATGTCTCGCTTCACTAAAATTCAAAATAGCGTGGCTTCGCCGAAATTTAACCTTGTGAAAGTCTTTAATGGACCCAAGCTTCTTCCAATGGTCAAACATGTTTAAACATGAATTTACAATATGGTAGCGGTTAAACATTTACAATACATGAAGTAAAATTGAATATTTTCCATAATACTTAGTTAAAATGTGTGTCATTTCCCTTTGCCAATTTCAATGCACAATTTACTATCTAAGAATCTGACAATGATATTAAAATGAATTATTTATATATATAATAAAAATATTAACTAATATTATTAGCAAATAATTAATATTGAGGAAATTTCATAGATATGGAATTTGTCTCACATGCTACTGAAAATGTTAACATGGGCTTTATCTTTGTGAATAGAAATCTCTCAGATAATGCACTGATTATTCTGGCAAGTTGCCGAGCGATGTCTGACTCTGCCTGTCCAACTCCTGTCCTACACACTGTTTCTGTGAGAAAACAATTAAATTATCACAATTGTCCATAATAGTTGGCTATACTATAAATCGTGGGTTTTGGAATATGTACAACATTGCAAGTCGCCATAGGGGTATGTCATCTCAAAATAATTTCAGATCACCTTGTGGTTTGCCAGGAAACATACTAGTCAGTTGAGAAATTTAATTCTATGCTGGCATTTTGCCATGGTAGCTCAGTGGTAGAGCCCCCAGCTTGAGACCAGGAGATCCATGTTTAAATCCCAGCTGTGGCATTGAAATTCTCAATCTGACTCTACATATTTAAATTTTGAGCTTTGTTGTGTGGATTCCCAATCTTAATTTAGTTAAGTTTTGGTTGTGTCTTAGCCTATACTGTCACGTAGTATGTTGCTGTAACAGCTGCATGTTGGTAAATCGTCACTTTCCCTGCACATGGAACAACCGACTGGCAAGTTCCACATTGAGCTGGCTATTTTCCTTCAGGATCACAGTGATGCAGCTATGACTCATCAACGCTGATAATCAATCCAGAAATGCATTTCTCCATCAGCAAAGAGACACAGTACCTCATGGCCAGTGTTGCCAAAAGCATTTCTCAAAATTTCGCCCGAACTATTAAAAAAATCGCAAAGTTTCAGTTGGTCGCCCAATATTTTTATTAAAATATGCAATTTATTTTACTACTATATACACAAACACACACTCTTGGAATATTTTCAAAAGATTCTTATAGCTGGTATCTCTGCAAGTATAGCACAATCATAATAAAGGGCATAATATTGGAATACTAACTAGTGAGAGCTGCGCTGACATAGATTCAGGAAAAAGAGTATGAAAATACGAGGTGTTTGCGCCGATAATTATATTGTAAAATTACCTGAAATACTTATTTTATTAATTACTTCCCTCAGTTGAGGGTTACCTTATAGACATATAGACTTATAACCATACAATCCTATAAACTGAATGATAAATGTTACGTTTTAGGAGCCGATTCTCCGATGTGTTGCTATGGGGACATACATTTTATTCATATGGTTTTACTTCCCGCACTAATGCTTTTGATCATGATTAAATTGAATTGTTAAAATATCGATAAAACCAAACCAACAATTGTAATATATAAGAAGTATAGTGAAACATTAACTACCAGCACTGAAATTTCTTTTGCTTTCATTGAAACCACATTTCAAGTGAGAATGCCAACTTATGATCCATCCATAGCAACAATATTAATAAGTGCTGCAAATTAACTAAATTGTGCAAAAAAAAAAGGGGGGGGTGGAAAGTAATTATTGGCAGGCTAAAAATAACATTGTATAAATAAGTTTTACTCACGTCAGAGAGGATTTAGTATTTGTATTTCATCAATTTAGATTTAGAGCTCTCTTCCCTAACAAGTAGCACATAAAGTTAAAAACAATGATTAATAAAAGTTATATTTTGCAGAAATACTTTAGTAGCCCAAGAATTCGCAAATTGCCTTCATCAAAATTTGCTCGTAAAAAGCAGATTTTAGTAGCCCAATTGGCGACTTTTCACCCAATCTGGCAACACTGCTCATCGCTTGTCTCCATTTGCGCAGATCTTTGTTTGGGAGTCAACAGAAAATCGTGTATAATCATAAAGAGACATACCACATTTCTATGGGGCATTTAAATCAATTTGAGTCCAATCCCACCTCAATATGATTCGCGTTTCACATGTTAAGTTCAGTACAAATTGAGATTGTTTGGAATACATAAGCTTCGAGAATAATTTTATTCATTCATTCTTGTTGGTCAGCTTTTAATTGCATGGTGAACCTGTTCAACATATTTGTTATCTGTGTATTAGTTGCAGGTTGAGATTTTAAATAATTATATTTGAGAATACATTGCAAACTGTAGAGAGCATAAAAGTGGTTCTGTTACAATCTACCAAAGAACAATTAAAAAAAATTAACAAATGACTACCATGTGCAACAAGCACAGCAGAAGAAGAGTTTTTCTACCATATTCAACGATTTGAATATGCAGGTGTTTCCATACAACATATTTTGATCTGATCTCACTTTTGAGAAAATTGGATCCAGGATAATGCAATTTGAATCTGCATTTCCATGCAGTATTGAATATGATAAGCATACTCAAATTGAATTCAATTCCCCATGGAAATGTGGTAGCTGCCATATGAAGTTTTTACCACTTCACTAATGTTACTTACCAGTCCTCAAGGGTCGGTCCCCATGGCCGCTCTCACTAAGGCGTTTCATAGCACAGGGGATTTTGGGTTCGAGTCCCGCCTTGGGCATGGGTGTTGTATGTGGGTGTGTAACAGAAGAAAGCAGCAATTCAGTAATCATACAGCAAACAAGGTAAAATAATAGTGTTAGTAAAAGTGGGGTATACAGTACCGGGGTCCAGATCAAACTTTGGAACAGTATTTAAAAAAAAAGATAATCACAGCAGCTGTATTGATGTTGATTTCAGTCATAGCTGCATAACACAGGAGCGCTTCTTTGAAGCCCTTGAACCACCTAAACACTGTTGCATGAGGTAGTGAATCTTCTCCGTATGCATGCTGCAGCTTTTCGTAAGTTTCAATGGCTGCATAGTTTAATCAAAAATAATTTTATTGCACTGTGCTGCTCCTCTCATACATCACCTCCTTTTTCGGTATGTAAGGTACAAGTAGAGTCTACAAAGTAGGAGCACTAGTACCAACCTACCAATATGAGAGTGCTGCTACCTATCAGCATTATATGAGGGCCATCCATAAAGTAACAGATGATTTCGCATAACTAAATAATAACAAAGGATACCAACACAAAACTTTATTTATAAAGTTAAAGTACCTTACTCTATTTGTCAACATAATCGCCATTGCTATCAAGATATTTATTGTCACGTGGTACTGGTGTTTCATTGCAGATGTTACACTCTGCTTCCACCAAAGATCTCAGCCAAGCTGTACTGCCACTTTGCGGTTGGGAAATGTTTTCACCCAAAAAGTCATGCATGGTGTCCAAAGTGAACACCAGTTTTTCTGAATTCTTTTATCAACATTTACTTTAAACTACTCTATAAAGATTGATGAATTTCCACTCCGATCTTTGTCATGCACACTGGTTCTTCTTTGATTACTTGTACATTATATGCCATTTCCTAACTGACAACTCGTTCATTGCATTACTACCATACACTTGTGCTATCTACCTACAACATTCGATTGACTAAACATTTTGTGCATTAAAAAAAAAAGAATAAGTCTTTTGGGGGTAGAAAAGTATAACATTTGCATTGAAAAACTGATACCACATGACAATAAATGTCTTGAGAGGTTGAAGATTACGTTGAGAAATAGACATGACAATAAATGTCTTGAGAGGATGAAGATTACATTGAGAAATAGAGTGAGGTACTGTAAGTTTGTAAATATCTTTTGTTATTTAGTTAGACCAAATCATGTTATTTTTTTGGATTGCCCTCGTGCATAAAGACCTGCTGTTTTTAAATATTCATGTTATATATAGGAAACTTTCATGGAAGCTAGTGGAAAAAATCAATCTGTCTTTGTTGATCGCTGTTATATGTTGAAATTTTCCAATACCTGTACTTTTCTCAAATGGGAAGCTATTATTCATGTTTTTCAGCCTGCTCAAGTAAAGAGAATAGAATTTTCAATATCACATAGCAACAGGCCTGTTTAAAGGTTTGACTTATTGTTTTTCCTTCAGCTTATTGTATCTAAATCCCCACACAAGAAAATATAAAACCATTTCTGCTAAGCATGAAAGAGATGGAAGAATAAGCTTTGGTAAGAATAGTGTGCTGAAGCATAGCTAGGGAAAGTTATGTCAATGTAGCACATTTTATTCTTTTCTGTGCTTGGGCAAGAGTTTCTAAATGCTGTGTATTAAGGGAATAGAAATGCTGTAAATGTGGAAAACTGCATACATTCACAGAACTCTCTCTGCTAATTATTTATTTTTATACAGCTTCCATAGACTATTCCTACAAAAGCTTATTTCTCTTTCTACTTCATTTTAATTTTGATAAAGCTTTGCAGAAGTATTTTGTTTTACAACAAGGGAATGGAGGAAACTGAATTGATAGAAATTTAAAAACTAGTCACCAAATGCTGTTACAGGAATTGCACACTATTTCCATGACCTCAGGAGAAACAAATGAATAGTGAAAGTGCTTGAAGAAAATTATGAAAACATTGAAAAATTTATATCAGAGACATGTGCATGCCGAGCGTCATTGGGAATGTGTTAACAAGGGATTAAGGACAAAAATGTGGGAAGGTGGGAGCAAGAGAAAAAGTTGTAAATGTTTTAACTGGATGACCATTTGAAAATAACAAATGGGAATATAATGATAATCTATACTAGCTGTTCCACAATTCACCTATTTTTTTTTTTTTCTGTGATTATAGCAACATACCAGCAGTTGAAGTTTCCAAACAACTTTCCAAAAGTATTTCCTGAAGCTCCAGTTGCAGGACATGAAGTACGGCTGGAATGTGTAGCTTTTGGATAGTAAGTATTGTTATAAGGCATTAAAATAAGGGTATTCATTATGGTAAGGAATCGTGCAAATTCATTGTCCCTTTTAATAATGGCAGATGGTATTAGCTAGATTTTGCATTCATCTAGGCATTTTGTTGGACTCAGACTTGCCAATATTCAAAACAGTGGATTGCAGTCTTTCATTTATAAAGTGTTTGCAAGTTATTGGTACATAATTGTCTTTATTGACTCAAAATTGTTTACAAATATGATCCTAAATTCACTGCTGCAAATAATTCAGTATATTATTTAAGGATCTTCAAAAGACTCAGCATCATTCTGGCCACAAAAAGCATATTAAATTCTAAATTAAAAGATATTCCTCAAGAAAACAAACCAGGAATATATGAGTTCAGCTGCAACACCTGTGAAAAAGTCTACATTGGCCAAACTAAAAGAAAACAAGAGCAAAAGAACACTTTCAGAAATATTGAATAAAAACAAGAAGACAAATCGGCAGTAGCTAAGCATTTGTGGAAAGAGCAACACACCATAAAAAGAGTCTGAAAATACTAAAAAAAAATCGCAAGAAAAACAGAATTAGAAGTTTGGGAAACATCTATATTTGGAAAAACAAGAACTGCATTTTCAATTTCAAAATCCCACCAGGCGACCTATTGATGCAGAGGTTCATCAACCCACCACAGCAAGTGATGCCTGCAGTCGACTAAAGGAATTGATAATAGAAGCATGTAACTTCTGAAACATGTTTTGCAGTAATAAAAGTGATGTAGTGTTACAAAATTTACTCACTAGTTAATTTCAATTCACTCTGTTTCAACGCAGAGACGGTTTATGGCTGCACGCCATCCATGGCTTGCAGCCTACTGCATGCTAATACTCCAGTCACTCAAGACTCAGTGCAATGCACAGCACAACACCGCTAGCAATTCTTCCTGCTTTTTGGCTAGAAAATGATATCACAGATTTTTGTGGAAACTTGTGGAGAAGAAGCATTTTGAATTTTGAGAAGGTTCCTGTACATCACACTACTCTTCCTGTGTTGTTTATGCCTCCCAAGATCTCCAACTGTGATAACTAGGGATATCTTGGGGACTTATATTAGGACCAATGGCTCATACATGGTACATACTGACAGAGTATAGTCAGAACTGTGTTTTTACAACTCACGCGCCACCTGTAAATAGCAGGTTATGGTGTTACCTGTCTAAACTGCATTGCCAAGTTTTTCACAATATAAGAAATGTTTGTGTACCACCAGAGATGATTCACATTTGAGATGCCAGGAATGTATGTTATTGAGCACCGTAATCTCTTAGGTTGAGACCAAATAAAGTTGATTACTATGCTGATGACTTGTTGCATAATGTTTGAGTTCCGATAATGAGCAGTATTTGTGTTAACTGCCTATCCAGCCTCAACAACCTTCAACTGCTAGTTAAAACATCACAACTACCACACAACTAATGCTCCTTTCTCATCCTGTTAATACCACTATGTACACAGTACATTGTAAACACTACACAACTATATATCGTGCTGCGGTAACTTCGTTTTTGTGTTGCTATTGGTCCCCAAGATACTATCCCTAGTGATAACTCACATACCAAGGCAAATGTGAGAACCATTGCTGAAGAAGATGGCACTGTCCTACTGCTCTCTCCTTAGGGCTGGTCTGGATAACTGAGTTGGTTAGGGTTGGCCTTCTGAACTCAAGGTCACAGGTTCAAATCTCACCCAAACTGATGGTTTTTATCTGTGCTTAAAAGCAACAGCCCCATGTCAGTAGATATATTGGCATGTTAAGGAACTGCTGGACAAAATTGTGGTACATGGGCAGTGCTGATATGTTCCTGGCAATTGACAGCAGCAAGCATTAAGAAAATAATTTAATTCAGGGCTGGTTGTCCCGACCAGCGCTATCATGGTGGGCTAGATGATCCAAATGTACCACCAGATTCTTCCTGACAGGTGCAGACTATCTCATGCACTTTCCAGCACATGGCATGGCTGTGGAACCTGGGCCTATTCACCTTGGTTCAGGTTTGGCAATACAACCACTCCTGACTTTCCCTCCGGAAACCTTCCGTGATGGTTTTTTGGTCATAACAAGTCTCCACCTTCTCACCGGCACCCTGGGTGTGTTGATGAATCGGATGGTCCACGAGGTCCTTCAACAGCCCATCTTTCAGACTTGTCCCAGCAGCCATCACACCCTCCTTCAGGGTCACCCTGCGGACACCAGGATGTGTGTCAGAACTCCAGAGCACCACCTTGTCTTAAGATCCTGCTGCCGATGTCGACCTTCGCATTGTGGCTCCTGAGGGCATCCAGTCCTAATATCATCTCTTCAGCCACCCTCGCAATGAACACCCACAGACTTATGGCGCTCTGTCTCAGGGTCAACTCCAGCAAGACCTCCTCCACTGGCAAGGTTTTGCCTGATGTCATCACTCTCACAGTGCCAGTTCAGTTCCCTTGAAGGCAAGCCCTCTACCACATCTGGTTACTACTGTACTGGTGTCCACGAGTATACAGCATAGCTTCCCTCATATCCAGCCGTCTTCCTTTCGTCTAAGGTACCTAGCATCAAGCAAGGAGATTGCGATGCCAACTCAGGTGTGCCCCTTGTACACATCAATTGTTATTTGTGCCCTGCCTGCCAGTTGACTAGGTACCCTGAGCAGCCATAACCCCAACACACACTGTCTGATGCTTGTTATCTAGTTTGTGTACGGTCCTTCACCAGGTACCATAGGTTGCCACACACCCAGTTCATGCTACTAGAAGGTCGTCAGTGTCCTACATAGTACCGAGTACTCCTGATCTTCTTGGTTGCCCCCCCCTCCTTAGGTCTGCACTTTTCTGTCTATGCACAGGTATCAGCCAGTCGATGTCTTGGTGGACTGTCCTTCACAAGGCTGCCACACTCCCAGCACACACCATCTGCTTGGCACAGCTGTTATCTTGGCTCCTCAATTCTAAGTGCTGCTGTTAATGCCTCATGGATCTTTTTATATGAGGCACCATTGTATCTTGGTGTGACCCTGGCAAAGGAGTAGGCAGCTTTCTGGGACACATAGCTAGGTAGTAGATTTACCAGGGCTTCGTTTGCAAGCTGTGAACTGTATTGTCTCACCTGGCTGTTGTAACCTCACTTTAAACTCACTGAGGTAGGCTACAGCCAAGCAGTTCTTGAGAACCTCCCAGATCTCTCTGGACTTCACAGACACTTAGATCACATTCTGTAAGTCAGCTGTGCTGATTCTTCTTCTACTGACCCATCGGTTATGACTAGCGATGGCAGCAAACTGTTGACAAAAGACTTCAGACGTTGACGTTCCATTGTTTTGGAGGCCTTGACACCAGCGTATGTTGTGTCCCATCCTGGCGTTTCAACCTTTGTCTTTCAATCTTCCCTCAAGCATTTTGCCATCATGGTGTTCAGTGCCTTGGCCCTGCTGTCAATCTTTCCCTCCAGGGCATTGACACGTTCCTCGAGGTCTTCCAGGGTATCAACACATTCTTTGATGCAAGGTTCATCATTCCCCGAAGTTCTTCATCCTTCTTCATGCTGGCCAATTATTTGCTAGAAAGTTACATTTTCAGTTCTCCATCATGCAATTCACAGTCATTATTTCATATCTCATCTTCTCCATGCCAAATTCCAGCTTCTCCAATATCTTCTACATTCCGAATTTCATTTCTTCCATTTGAGATTTCATTTTGTCATCCATCTTCTCCATGCTGAATTCCATTTTGATGTCTATCTTTACCACTGAGTACTCTAATTTGTGTTCATCTTCATTTTGGCCAACAAATTTTTCATCACCTCCATTACAACGTAATAATCCCACTTCTGACTCATGCCCTTATTGATTTAAATTGTTTACAAATAAAGTCCTTAATACACTGCTACAAATAATTCTCATGAAATTTTGATGCATAAAGAGTTTATGTCTGCACGCCATCCATAGCTTGCATACCACTGCGTGTTAACACTTCAGTCACTCATTACTCAGTACAATTCACCACTCAATATGGTTAGCAATTTTTCCTCCTTTTATAGCTAGAAAATGTCGCAGAACCTCATAGAAATTTATGGAAACCGAAGCTTTTAAAAGCATCTTGAAGCTCGAGAAGAATCGAGACCTCTCGCGTTCCAAAGGTTCCTGTTATGTTGCACTGCTCTTCCTCAGTAGCTGGTTGCCAACACATTCTAAAAGTTGACTTACTTCACCTTCAAAAATATCCTGGCTGATCAATTTGAAACCATGCTCCAAGTTATTTAACCTTGAGTATAATCATGGGCAGTAGAGAAGTTGAATTCCTCAAGATGCTGTACAAGTGCTGTGAGGCCATGTGCACGTTCCTTAGCAAACAAAGCCCAGACTTAAGTCAAATTGTGAAACTTAAAAGAAAAACATGAAAAAGTTAAAACTCGGTAAAAGAATCGCAAATCGTATTCTAAACAGTGTCACCTCAACTGATTCAAAATACCTTAGCAACACTGAAAAGTGCATTGAGGGAATTGGCAACCTATGTTACTAAATAGCTAGGCAACTGTTGAGTATTTATTATATTTAACCAAATTCAAGATAACCCTCATTTTTCAGAACTAAGTTTTGGAATTTAGCATACCATCTACATAAAAAAAGATAAACATAATTTTTAAATGAAATTTCAAGAGTTGCCAATGCACAATGCAACAAAGTATTTTTTTCTTATTTTACTTAATTTGAATTTGGCTGGAAATTCACGTGGGGGGTAGGAGAGAGGGAGAGGGGAGAAAGGAAATTATATACCTGTATCTGTATGTGATCAGAGGTGATGGATGGCAAGGGCAGTGCACCTGGTTAAAATTTTATGTTTAGAAACATATCTAATATTACACACCATTGTAAAATGTTTTACCTAAATTAATAATTTGAATTTGCATGGAAATAGGCACGAGAGACGGAGAGAGTACTCAAATGTGCGGTATGTGTAAAGTGGGAGAATGTGACAGCAGCAGCAGTGTGTCTGTTACGATGATGGATACACTTTTCTATTTAGTCAAGATACTGAACTCATCAAAGATACCCAATTCAAATTCATGCAGAAATTCGCATTGTGAGCAGGAGAGAGATGGAGAGGAATGGAAATGTACCATCTGCACATGGCAGTGATGGAGGCAGCTTAGCTATAATAATGAATACGATTTTCTATTTCGACAACATAACTGAATATAACACATTGTTGTAAAACGTTTTACTCTGGTTTTTACCTAATTTAAATTTGCATATAAATTCACGTTGTAGGTGCCAGAGAGAAACGAGAGGTGTGAATGGGAATGCACCAGTGTGGCGGCAAGAGGAGAGAAAGCTAAACCTCTCTCTTGTGTTGGCTCCAAATCAACATTATGTGCAACCATAAGTGAAAGAAATACTTCTATTTTTATTTTAGTCTCTGAGAGAAATCTTTTTCCTGATGAAAATGCTTATAGGCCTGTTAATAGCGAACCCTTTAGTGCAAAATGAAAGCACAAAATCTGCCATATTGGTTGTGACCATGGTGGTAAGCATTATCATTTCCCCCAGAGTTTGCCACTGCCATACAGGCGAAGTTTGAAACTGTTTGCCGCATGCTATTCAGAAAACATCGCGAATGCAAGACACCCCAGTTCTGGACAGTACTATTTTGGAAAAAAAACATGGTCTTGTATTCGGATAAATATAGTATTAATTCTGCCAGAAAGTATTTGTAGTACTATATCAGCACCAAACATAAATCTTTCACATCAATAAAGCAACTATAAGTCAACATTTTGTCATTTTTTTACCTGGATAAGTCTTACATCATTAGAAAATCACGCAAAGTAGAGAATTTTGCTTAAAAATCAAATTTTTGCATTATTTTTTGTGATTTAAAAATGGTAAATTCTGCCATTTTTGGATGTCCAAAATATATTCCCACCATGTTTTCATATTTTAATGTTTTTCACCTTATCCTTTAAGTAAAATTTTCGCATCCCTAATGATAGGGTACATAAGACACTAAAATTATGAATAACTTAGGTAATAGTCATAAAATACAAAAAATACATAGCATTAATTTAATAGACTTGAATACATTAATGTTGCTTATTTAAAAATTCCTCCACTGAATAAAACACTATTAATTAAATAAGTTTGTAAGGTAGATTTGAATTTGGCATAACTTTCATATGGCTTTACTTCTGCTGGCAGTCTATTATACACTTTTTCACCAGCAAAATTTGACTGCTTTTGAAATAGACTGTCTCTATGTAGCAATAGCAAGGTTACTGTTATTTCTTGTGTTATGATCATGAAATCTGAATTGGTTTGGATGTGCTGCCTTTCGCTTTATAGATTGGGTGTATAATTGCTTTTCTTACACTTCTGTGAATAACAACTGTGGGAATTACAATAATATTTGAAAATATTAGGGGTTATTAGTCCCTGTTAACCAATTAGAGGTTTATTTTGAGGACTAAGAACATCTCATTTGTCAAGTTATTTGCGATGGAAGTAGGCATAAAAGTTCATTTTATTCAAGTGCAAGGTAAGAAATATTTTATAGCAGAAAAAACAAAATGCAATTTTCGTCAGTTTTGGACCAATTTTCACAGATGTCTTGGTAAAATGCACCAAGAAAGTTTCAAAATTAGAAAAGTATATAAGAAGGTTCAAAGATGAGGTTAAGTGAAGTAGTTTTGGAGGTCTTACAGAATTTCACCCTATCTTTAAATAATATGTTTATGTTCTGCAGCCCAGTTCCTTCATACAATTGGACCCGTAAAGGTGCACATTTGCCTCGTGGATCCATTCTTACCAATTACAATAGGGTCCTCCTGATACCTCATGTTCAAGTAGAAGATCAAGGGGAGTTTGTTTGCCGTGCAACCAATGACAAAGGCGCTATTGAAAACAGTGTAATTGTGAATATACAAGGTAAGTTTATCTTGATGAATATGCTGAATATTTTGTGTATGCCAGGCATCACCAACTCACTTGATTTTGTGTTACAGTAAGCAGATTTGCCCCTAAACACGCAATGTGTGAGTGATCTAGTGTCAGTTATTAATGTTGGGAGCAGAAACAATCCGACACACAGGTGATCGATTCCTACATTTACGCCTTTCTTGAAGGAATTTTTCTTATTTACACTAACTTTCATTAATTTCAATATGCCTAATAATTTACATCTAATTCCCTGTAGATACAATATAATACCATGGTTACAGTTGAGTAAACAAAGGAATATATGTTTTCGTAAACTTCCATGGCCAATATTAAAATTATCTTGGTCCAGAGTTTCCGGTGTAGACCGCGTCTTAAGGCTAAAATCTGCCGACGTTTCGCCCATCTTGTGATAAGGCTTCCTCAGGGCTAACTGCGTCTGGTCCGGCTGGCGTACCTTCTTATATACTGTAGTTGGGACATGCCAAGTACCGCCCTCCTGTGTTGCCATTGGTTATCGTTTGGCCAATGGCTGGAGTCGCTGCTTTCTGTATTCCTATTGGCTCGCTGGCCGCAAGGTGGGATGCTTTTCTTAGCAGAGGTCTCCAGATGGTGTTCAAACTTTTTCCATTGTCTCTGTTAACTTTATGTTCTTCTTTAATTATTTCTATGCTTTCGCATATAATGCGATGTTTGTAGTCTTCACATGGTACCAATAATTTCATGTTATCAAAATCAATGTGATGGCCAGTTTCAATAGCATGTTCGGAGAGAGCGGACTTTTCAGGCTGATTAAGTTTGAGGCTTCTGATGTGCTCTTTTCGACGGCAATCACACGTCGAAAAGAGCACATCAGAAGCCTCAAACTTAATCAGCCTGAAAAGTCCGCTCTCTCCGAACATGCTATTGAAACTGGCCATCACATTGATTTTGATAACATGAAATTATTGGTACCATGTGAAGACTACAAACATCGCATTATACGCGAAAGCATAGAAATAATTAAAGAAGAACATAAAGTTAACAGAGACAATGGAAAAAGTTTGAACACCATCTGGAGACCTCTGCTAAGAAAAGCATCCCACCTTGCGGCCAGCGAGCCAATAGGAATACAGAAAGCAGCGACCCCAGCCATTGGCCAAACGATAACCAATGGCAACACAGGAGGGCGGTACTTGGCATGTCCCAACTACAGTATATAAGAAGGTACGCCAGCCGGACCAGACGCAGTTAGCCCTGAGGAAGCCTTATCACAAGATGGGCGAAACGTCGGCAGATTTTAGCCTTAAGACGCGGTCTACACCGGAAACTCTGGACCAAGATAAAACAAAGGAATAGTACAACACTTGCAAACATGTCAGGTTTGTGTGCTTGTGCTCCTCTAGATGCAATATTACCCAAAACAAATGTTGTGTACATAAACAATAGTTACCTATCTGGTATGTTTGTTTACCTATTTGATGACTGAAGCCCCATTAGATGCACCTTTATTGCTCTCTGTAGTGTTGTGATGTCCACAGTGAACTTCAAACATTACTAAGATACATAGTATTTGGTTCCTGAGTGACAGTTGAAGTGCGTACATCGTTAGTGTAGCACTTAGATAAACAGGTTTATCAGTTTGCCAAACTGCAAATCAGGTAGTGTGTCTATAGGGGGGAGTGCAATATACCCTTCACTGTCAGACGACAACAGGTAGCAATATGAACATACCACAACCAGGACACCTCGTAAAGCAACCAAAAGTGATTCTAAATTTACCAGAATCACTAGAAAGAGAAATAGATTCAAAACAGTGCCACAAATTTGTGCAGAATTGGTAGAAATGAATAGGACAAAAATATCTGTTGCAACAGTAAAATGGAGACTGATTGAAGCCAGCTTGAAAGAATGTGTGACAGCAAGGAAACCCCTTCTGAGGCCCATAAATAAAAACCAGATACTCGAATGGGCTAGAAAACTTTCCAACTGGATATCTAAAGAGTGCAAGAAGGCATAATACACTGATGAATCAAAATTTGTGATTTTTGAAACCAGGAGGAGGATATTTGTTTGCCGATTTGAAGGAGGAAAAGTAGCCCATCAGTGTGTTCTACCTACAGTTAAATACGGTGGGGGCTCTATTGTGGTTTGGAGGTGTTTTGCTGGAGATAGAATTGGAGACAGTGTGAAAATAGGAGGATATATATAGATTGGAAGCACTACAACCGCATACTTCAGTATCATACAATACCAAGTGGATTGTGCTTAATGGGGAAAGGGTTCACCTTACAACAGGATAATGTCCTGAAACATGGTCAGAGTTCTGTAAGAAATACGCTGCATCAAAGGAAGAACAGAAAGTACTGAAGGATATGGTCTGGCAGAGAAGTTCATATATCCAGCAAGAACACTTCTGGAACATTGTTAAGGGCAGACGTGTCAGGGAAGTTCATATATCCAGCAAGAACACTTCTGGAACATTGTTAAGGACAGATGTGTCAGGGAAGTTCATATATCCAGCAAGGAACACTTCTGGAACATTGATAAGGGCAGATGTGTCAGGGAAGTTCATATATCCAACAAGGAACACCTCTGGAACATTGTTAAGGACGGATGTGTCAGGGAAGTTCACATATCTAGCAAGAACACTTCTGGAACATTGTTAAGGACAGATTTGTCAGGGAAGTTCATATATCCAGCAAGGAACACCTCTGGACCATTGTTAAGGACAGATGTGTCAGGGAAGTTCATATATTTAGCAAGAGAGACTGGATAGAAGAGTTTAAAGAGGGAGTGGGTATAAGAAAAGGAAGAAATTCCAATTCGGTCAGTAACCAGTGCTTATTGGTGAGCAGTCCTTCCCTTTAGTTCATCACATAATTTTGTTCAGATCGGTTCCTTTAAGTCTTCAAATTTAGAAGGGATTAAAGGGTCTCTTTTCTGTTTGTAACAAAATTATCTTGTGACTACTAACAGCTGCACCACGTGAAGGTGAGGGATCGGGCATTAGGCTTCGTCCAGGTCGGTTCCTTTAAGCCTTCAATCATTCATTAAATATTAATAATAATATTATTCCCTTAATTACTAGAAGGAATCAAAGGGTCTCCTCCCTGTTGTTAACAAAAGTCTTTCTGTGGCTATCTATGAAAAGGTTTGATATGCCCAAATGATAATCCTATAGAAAATATAGTCTGTAAATAAAGGGGTAAGACTTAATAACTAAACCATTAATGATAGGAGGTAATACAACAAACCCTAAGGTTTTGGTGCTAAGGGCAAGTAAAACCCAACTCTAACACTATGATAGGTCAACCTATGAAAGTTGATTAAGTACTTAAAATGCAAAATGTTGCATACTGCCACTGCGCTAAAGGAATTACCTGTTCCTGTTTTCCGTGCAGTGCAAAGTAGGCAGTGTGTAGGAGCATCAAGCAAAACTGTTCTGTCTGCTTTATTCAACAAGCAGCCAGTTGGTGATTCCTGGTCTATGTTTTAGGTAATGCAATCCTTCCACATCTGCTTAGTTATCATACAAAACCTTTGATTAATAAGAGGTTTAAAAAATTTCACATAATTGTAAATAAGTCAGATGACCTAAAATTTTATTAAGATTATATCCAGCATGGATAAATTTGAGTCAAAAGCCTTTAATAATATGATGGTATAGCTGTTGTCTATAAAACACTGTTGAGGCTTTTAGTGATGTTTATGTTGAAAAGCTCTTACAGCTCACGTACAAGAGTGAGTCAATAAATAAGAGGCAAAACTGGATAGAGGCAATAATAATCAAAGTAACTACCTGAAATTTATTTTACTTTTCAACATATTCAGCTTTTACATTGAGATTTATCCAATCTCTTTACAAATCCTTGAATGTCTGCAGCAAAGAAGTGTTTTGGTTGCTGTCGCAGCCATCTTGTAACCTCTTGGATTACAGTATCAGTTACGAAGTGACGGCCACCTAGATGACTTTTTAGGTGCCTGAACAGGTGAAAATCTCTGGGGGCTAAGTTGGGACTGTAGGTGGATGTACGGCAGGAGTCTAGGTCACTTGCGGCGAATTGCGTGCAGTATGTTGTGGCATTCACAGTCTCACAGTGAGGCTGGAATGCATTCTGCTCATTTTGTGCTCCTCAGTCAACTGGCAGGGCACCCACCATGCACAAACTTTACAAAACTTGAACTTCTCATGCATGATGTTGTAAGTGGTTCCATGTGAACAGTGTATAGCATGCGCTATGTCGCCGGTCATTATGAAGATTTGTCCCACATGCTGCACTATGGCTGCAGCTGACACCTCTACAGGAAGACCAGGATGCTCCCAATCTCAGATACCTTGTCTTCCCTGGTTAAACTGCTCGATCCAATTGAATATAGCTTTACATGAGAAACACTTATCACAATACATAGGATGCATTTTGTGATGCACTTCTTCTGTGGAATGTTCTTTGGTCCACAAAAAATGCACAACTGTATGCTGTTCTGCTCAGGTACAGTCATGCAACACACCCGCCATCTTAAATTGGCTGCCACTGACTGACCATATGCCAGAGAGAGATGAGTTAACCTCTGTGACAAGCATACATATGCTGCTATCTGCTGACACAAAATGCACATGTAATTTACAAATGGTATAAGGGAAACAGATGTTTGTGACTTATTTATTGACTCACCCTTGTAAGTGAAAATTCTCCAAAAACAGGTAAGAGAAAAATCTTTGTTCAATGAGGATGTTGTGTATCATTTTGTTGTACCGGGTATTTCAAAATGAATATAGGGGTTTTTAAGGCTTTGTAGTATTTATTATGTTCAACTTACAATTATAAATACAACAAATGAAAGAACAACTAAACATTTTTTCTACAAGTGTTAAATGTAAACACCATTTGTTGCACAGTACATATCCAGTCGATAGGCAAGTTGTTCTGATCAGTGTATGGAGTAATTGTGCAAGAACTGCTTGAATCCTCTTTGTTAAGTCAGGAGGTCAGGTGGCAGCAGGGGCAGCTCCCTGCACAGTACAAGAGGTGGGTGAATGATTCTCAACCACATGCATAAGAGAGAGAAGGAGGAAGTTATATGCATGTTACTTTGAGGCTCTGGTTCACATTCTTCCTACTAAGGAAAGGGCCATAGTTGTAGCATATCAAGATGAGAAATACTAATTGCAATTGCTTCACCAAAAAAGGAAGGCCCATAAATTTTGCACTGGGATTTGGCACAAAAATCCTTACATTTTGGGGAGGCTCATTGCAGCTGAACCTTCTTGTGGGGATTAGATGTATCCCAGGTGCACAAATTATGTTAAGTTCACATTTCCATTTACATGAAATGTAGATTCATCACTGAAGATGACACAATCCAGAAAACCTTCATCTTTATGCGGCAAAATTTTGTTTCCAAAATTGGCATATAAACCATAGTTGGTAGGCTTTAGAGCTTTTAACAACTGCAAATGATAAGGATGTAGTTTATAGCGCCTCCTTAAAACTCTCCACAGAGACATCTCTGGGATTGCTAATATATGACTAACCTTCTGAACTGATTTCTTGGGGCTATGCATGAAAGCCTCTATCACTTGTTCAGCATATTCTTCACTCAATTCTGGACTCTCCTCTTGACACATTGAAGCCCAGGCACATCTTTAGTTGAAGGGCCAAGAAACCCAGGATTTTTATGCCTACTTTGAGTTATTATTTACAGTACATCAATCAAATCTGCCAAAAAGTATTACTTCAAATACTCAATTACAATCCCCTTTGGGAATGTTGCTATGGAAAGTCGTGGTTCAAATTTCAACCATGACGAAGTTTAAGTATGATTTAACGTCCTATTTTAAAACTATAATTCCTGCATATTATAATTTATTCACTGTATGTGCAGTGTGTTTTGAGAACTTAAACATGTGAATGGAAGGTGCAGTTTTTGTAAGAAATTAAAGTCTGAAAATGGGTTATTGGAGTAGATGGAGCTTGGCTTTGACTACTTGCTGTGCATGGGAGGTTTGAGGGGGCAAAACTGAAGTGATATAAAATACTTTGCATTACATAAAAATAAATAAAATGTAAAAAGTGACAGTTGAAGGTCCATGAATGATGTGCAAAGCAAATTATCAAGAGTTAGCTGTGTTTTAAAAATAAGTAAAAATGCTTGTATTTCTTTTATGAGTATGAGAAGCATTTTTTGTTCTGGTTTTTATGTAGCTACTCATAACGATTGATTCAAACCTGTTTCAGCTGAGCCAAATTTTACCATTCCTTTGGTTGATAAACACATGGACAACAAAGGAGAAATGACATGGACATGCGAGGCTTTTGGAATTCCAGATGTCAACTACACATGGTTCAGAAATGGAGAAGTATTAAACATGGAAACATTACCTGTGGAAGATCGAGACCGATATCACATAGTTGACAATGTGTTGACCATCCAAAATCTTGATGCAGAGCGAGATCCAGCAATGTATCAGTGCCAAGCAAAGAATACATTAAAAATAAAGTATTCATCAGCACAGCTTAGAGTTTTATGTGAGTAACATTACAGCATTAAACAGAGCAGAATTGCTTTAGGAAGGGTAACAAGCTTCCAGGATCAATTTATTAAGTAGTGTATCAGAACATTTCATTTTAGTTCCAAAAGAGTCATCCTTCAACTGTTCTGTCCACTGACTACTTCCATTTGTTTCTTACCTTCCATAAAAATTTTCCAACACTTCTTAGTTCTGACTGGTTCCGACCTGAGCATTCTAATAATAGATGAATCTAATAACCCCTGAATAATAGAAAAAAGTATTTTCGAAAAAGCTCTGTGGGTAGATGGGTGACTCAAAAATGAAAGGTCTGTTAAATACCAAAGTTAGTATTTAAGTTTAATATCTCCCAAGGATGCAACACAAAGATTTTCAAGAAAATCTGTCCCTAAGCTAACGTTTCTATTTAAAAAATAAAAAAAAATTGATTTTCTCAAAACAGGCTCTAACAATTTTGATCAGAATACTGTATATTAAAGATATTTACATGAAAAATAAAATGTATATCTTGATTTTCCTGGGAATAGCTTCTGAATGACTTTTGCATAAGTGGTAAATTGCAAAACAGAGAGAAAAACTTATTACATGAAAACTGCAGATCACATCAAAACACACAGTTTATATCCTGTACATTTTTGTTGTGGAGCTAGCAATTTCTGAGCTATTCCTTATTATTGGTTTCAATTTTAAAATACTTCACTGTTCTCAAACAGGAAGTCGTCGAGATTTTCTCTTGTTTTACGCCTTGTCTTGCAAAAATAGGTGAATTTCAATAACAATCACATGGAGACAGCTTTTAAAGCAGTTGAGTATTGCATCAGCCCAATGTATTCCCTTATTTCCCTTCTACTTATGAGGAATTGAGTAATAGGATTATCTCTGTTAGTGTTTATTGGAATTAGCATGAAGTAGAAAATGCTTTGTAAGAAGTTTGTTTACAGAACAGTTTGAAAAGTCAGGTGAATGCTACATGATTTTGTCTAATGATTGCAATATTTCTTTTCCAGCATTAAGGCCTTCATTTAGAAAGAGACCATTAGAACTTGAAACCTATGCAGCTGAGGGCGGAAACATAACAATCAAATGTAATCCTGAAGCTGCTCCAAGACCAAAATTTGTGTGGAAGAAAGATGGAAATGTGATTGGTAAACCTTTGAAGCATTGTTTTTAAGATAAGCATATTAAGAGAAATAAAGTATTTTGTAATCACAATAATTGATGGGTCTTATTGGAAACACCAAGTTTGACATACTGATAAGATTCAAACTTTGTACGAGAGTCATTTGATAAGTTCTCAGAATGAACACAGTGGTAAACGTTAGTGCAACACAGTTCTGGCACAATAATTAGTCATCCTTTATGAGTACACAGGTGGCATTTCTCTGGGTGGAGAGCGGTGTTGTTTTCATGTAAGAAATGTTGGAGATGGGGGGTCAACAAGATTCGAGCAGTGATATTATTATATCACATGAGTCAGGATAGTGACACTCACCTCACTTAAACTGAAATTTACAAAACACATGTTTCAAGGAAGTTTGCCCTTTTCTTCAGTTGAAGTCCAACTGATAGCTGGTTCGTTATGGTGGAGACATCTGGTGTTCTCAGCACAAGTTCATACTCATGTGGCAGTATTTCAAAATTCATGAGGTCCTTGCGTTGTGTGATGAAAATATTTTCCCAAACTGAGAGTGCTGCTGGGTTATTTATAGGTTTAAGCAACTTTGTCATTTTCTATTGCATGGTGTGACGTCCAGTGGAACTCCATTTTTGGACATCACACCATGAAATAGAAAATGACATTGCTTAAACCTGTAAACAAACCGGCACTTGGGAGAATATTCTCATCACACAACACAAAGACTGGCTCATGAATTTTGAAATACCACCACATGAGAGCACCAGATGTTTCCACCATAACGAACCACCGAACCAACTCCCAGCCATCAGTCACACTTCAACTGAAGAAGAGGGTGAATGCCCTTGAAACATATGTTTTGTAAATCTCATTTTAAGTGAGGTGAGTGTCACTATCCTGACTCATATTATTATACTTATACTACTTCGCTTGTCTCAAACTTCTGAATTATTTCATCAAGTGATAAAGCTATTTGTAAAGAAATTAGTGCCGACTTGCTGAACACATTGGGAGACACTGCTCCTTCATATTCAACTGTTACTAGGTGGACCAACACATTAAGAGCATAGAAGACAATCTGCGTAGTGGTCAGCCAAGAAGTGTCACCACCCAAGAAATGCTTACAAAACTCCACGAAATGGTCTTGGAGGATTGCCAACTGAAAGTGTGAGAAATTGCGAAGCTGTAGTGGTGTCACATGAAAGGGCATATCAGATTTTGACTGAGGAATTGGGTATGAAAAAATTATTTTCAGATAGATGGCACAACTGTTTAACATAAGACATCAGAGTGCAAATTTCTGAACAATGTTTGGCCCATTTTCAGAAAAACCCACATGATTATTTCACTGATTTGTGACTGCAAGTGAATTATGGATTCACTACTATATATCGGAAACAAAACAACAGAAATAGTGGAGGTATGCTGATTCCCCATCTCCTAAGAAAGCAAATGCAATACAGTTCACTACAGAGGTCATGGCATCAGTTTTCTGGGATGCGAAAGGGATTCTGCTGATAGATTATTTTCCTAATGGTCACACAATTACAGGAGAATACTACGCTAACTTCTTGGACCACTAACAGCAAAAGGTACACTAAAAAGACCAGGTTTAGCAAGGAAGATGGTCATTTTCCATCAGGATAATGCATTCTCAATGCCTGTGTCATTGCCATGGCCAATATTCTCGATCTGAGGTACAATTTATTGCCCCACCTGCCTTATTCACCATATATGGCTCCATCAGTCTTCCATCTATTCCCTAAGCTCAAAAATTTCTTCATGGATGGAGATTCCCTTCAAATGAAGAACTGATAACTGAGTTGACAAGTTTTTTACAGCCCTGGAAGAATCTCATTTTCAAAAGATGGAATAAAGACATTGGAATATACAAGGGCTATCTGGAAAGTGACAGACAATTTAGTATAATTAAATAATAATGAAAAATATCAACACAAAACTTTATTTACAAAGTTACAGTACCTTACTCTATTTGTCAACGGAATCTCCATTCTGTCAAGATATTTACTGTCACATCGTACCAGTTTTTCAATGCTGATGTTATACATTTCTACTGCCAAGGAACTTATTCATTTATTTGAATGCACAAAATTTTTTCAGCCAATCAAATTTTGTAGGCAAATAACTCAAGTGTATAGTGATAATGCAATGAACGAGATTTCAGTGAGGAAGTGGTGCATAATTTACGAGTTATCAAGGAAGAACCAGCGTGCTTGACAAAGACCAGAGTGGAAGTTCATCAATCATTGAGATGGAATTGAAAGCAAATGTTGATGAAAGAATTCAGAAAAATCAGTATTTCTGGTCACCATACATGACTTTTTGGGTGAGAACCTCAAAATTTTGGCTCAAATCTTTAGCAGTGGAAGAGTATAACATAGGCATTGGAACACCGGTAACACGTGACAGTAAATGCCTTGATAGGAAGTGATTAAGAGAAATAGAGTAAGGTACTGAAATTTTTTAAATAAAGTTTTGTGTTGATATCTTTTGTTATTATTTAGTTATGCCAAAACATTCACTACTATCTTGATCACCCTCTGTATGGACCAAGTGCATTAGAGTGCAGGGAGACTACAGTGAAAAATAAAAATGGGCTGAATCAGATCAATTGTTTTGGATTTCATTCTGAGAGCTTATCAAATGACTCAAGTGTATATCTTGTAGAGCCACTGCTAATTGCATTGGCAAAATATTAGATGTAGACATTATTGTTTCTCATCAAGAACTATTTTCATTTTAGAAATGAATATCAAATTAATAAGAGCTTTTATATAGAACTTTAAAATAAAAGTTTTAGGTAAGCCACTGCACACACTGAATAGAAATTAAGGGGGCATGTCTAGTAGGTAGTAGCTGGCAAAAACATGTGATTTTGCGCAAAATTTACTTTGTGTTGGAAACTTAGTTGTCTATACACTATTTATTCATGCGTCACTTTATCTAAATTTCTGCCAGAAAGCAGTTAATTCTTTCACTACTGAAAACCATATGCTGAAAAGTTATTCCCTCTATAGTATGTTCTCCCATCAACATATTTAATTTTGCTGTTATATGTTAAAAACATGTTTCTTTATTATGAAATCAGTACAAAAATGTTATTTTTATTATGATTGCTATTGGTATTGTAAGTTTTCAGAACATATCGGTATGCACATAATTAATTTGGTTGAATTGAGTGAAGCAAATAATCATTTTAATACTATAAACACATACAAATAACTCTAGTGCCAGATCTGAAAAGTGGGCATGGCATAGTTCCATTGCCAAAATTTAAAACTGTTTAATGTTAGAGGTGGAAAATAAACAAAATACTCTGGCAACATGTTCTCAAATGTTTTTTACATAAAATAAACATATTATCAAAATGATGTAGGAGTGGTTAAAATAGTTGCACATGTAAAATGGACTACAAAGTTATTTTTATGGTGTAGGATAATTCTAAATGATGGTCAAGAAGATTTTTTGAATATTGAGTTTCAATTGGGTTTTCCCACAATATATATAATTGGCACTTCAGAATATGTTTCCAGTTGATTTTTAACAGATCAGAATTAAATTTTGACCATATGTATAACAAGATGTGATAAAGTATCCATTAGCTTTATTGATACTCATTGATTTAAATTAATTTTTTCAGTTAAAATTGTGAGAAAAATTAATTTTATTTTCCTTTCAACTTAGAAAAATTAATAATTCCACAAATATACAAGATTTTTCAAAAACCATGCTCCGATTTATTACTAGTTACCTCAATTATGAACATGCAGATTTTCAATGACCTAGTTCAAATTTTAATTCTAAAGATTATTCCTCAATTGAAGTTTGGTCTATTACCAGTGTATCCCTCTCTTAATACAGTTCTGGAGTCTGGTCGGCACTCCAGCACTGTATTCCTTGTTTTTATTCCTCTTTTTTTCCACTTACCCTAAATTTTCTTTGTTTACCGTTTTTCCCATTTACTGACAAATACATATTCATATGAACATTTACTAACACCTGTGCCCAAGATGGGGCTCGAAGCCACAATCCCTTGCTAGGCACTTTAGCAAGCATGGCCTCGGTACCAGCAAGCTTAAGACTATAAAGAACATTTGTGTGTAACAATATGGGGAACTCTTGTCTATAGAAATTATAAACGGAATTCTTATCTTTCAAAAGAAAGCTCTTTTTACTATGCTAAAGTTAAATATTAGACAAAGCGTAAAACCAGAATTTATAAAAATGAAATTATTTACGTTTCCTAGCTGAATAATTTTCTGAACTGTACTGCATACAAAGACAAATTGTAATAAAATAAACTGAAAAATCATGAATATAATGCAAGACATAGGAATGACTACAGTAGACTAGCAATATTTGAATGGAGTCCAAAGTATAAAGGAGTTGTATTGTATAATAAGCTTCCTAATGAAATAGTCAAAAAACAATGTAAATAAACTAAAAAAAAACTGTGTAAATATATAGTAAATAAGGCATTCTATTCAATTGAAGACTTTGTTAATAACTGATATACTTATAATTCTATTGTGTTTAATTGATTTGTCAGTATTTTTGTTTATTATATTTTTGTTGTATATAGAACCAAATTGACAAGTCTCATAGATTTATGTAATTCCAGTGGACAAGAAATTGAAACTGATACATTTCAACTTAAGACAGAAATCAGTACAAGGTTAATATTTTAAATACAGTCTCTTTTAAAATTTTGCATGCATAGCATAATGTTACAAAACATCTATGTTATTAAATTATAATGATGCCGACACATTATTTCTGCCATTGGTCCTATATATAAAATTGTATGTACTCATTAAAGTGCTCCTCCTTCCCTATATCATGCACATAAGAAAGTTTTCTGTTTGCCATGTTTTATGAGCAGGTTAATTGTGATTAGTATTGTATTCATTAAAATGTTACAAATTGAGAAAATGCCTACACTTAATGAGTTGAACTGTTGCTTTTGTTCAGGAAGTGGAGGACGTCGCAGAATAATGGAAAGTGGAAACCTTGTGATCAGTCCTGTGTCACGAGACGATGCTGGCTTGTACACATGCACTGCTACCAACATATATGGCAGTGATGAAAGCAGAGGAAGACTGATTGTGCTACGTAAGTGATAATAACTGATTGAATGAGAGAGTGATAACATATTTATTTGAATACAAGATGACCCCCTTTTTTTTTCACAACTTAATTTTGAACATATATACATGTTCATCAAACCTAGGGCTACTTAAGCTGATTGACATTTTTTTTTGAAATTGCATGGAAGTTCACATAATGGTCAGGAGTGAGAAGGTGAGTCAGTATGCAGGAGTAATGGCAATGACAGTGGAGCTTTGGCAACAATGTCTAACATTTTCTAATTAGACTATATATCTAATATAACACATCATTGTAAACAGTTTTACCTAATGGAATTTGCACAGAAAAAGAGAGAAGTAGACTACCTCCATAATCGAGTGGTCAGCGAGCTGACTTATCGATTCCTGGCTGGGGCGGGGAATTTTTCTTTAGCCAGAATTATTCCCTATCCCCCACAGAGTCTGGAAATATGTATGTGAGATTGAATGTGGGTGTGCTTTAAGAAAACAAAATGATTTAAACCTACTGACAAGTTGTTTCAAGTGCAAAGCCCCCGATATGACCTTAGATGTTAAAGGGGGCTATATTAAAAAAAAAAAAAAAAAAAAAAAAAAAAAAAAAAAAGAGAGAGAGAGAGAGAGAAGAGAATGAAACATGCTGCTCTGTATGCGATAGGTACTGACGGTAATGAGTGCACTGGAATAATTATTATCGATAAGATTTTCTTTATATACCTCAAAATTGTATAAAGTTTTAAGTTTTTTGAATTAGTGTAAAAATACACATAATGAATGGGAGAGGGGAGAACAAAAATATAACCAGCACATCTGCTGTGAAGTGCACAACTTAATCCTGCTGTTCTGTTTGACCATTGACTCCCGATACACATTAGGTGTAACCAACCACTGGTGTTTAAAGAAATCCTATCTTTGTTTTTAGTCTTGGACACACATTTTTTGTACAGTGAGAATGCCTACAATCCTAGGACCATTAACAGCTATCTTAATGGTGTGATTCACATCATGATCTTGAAACTGGCTTTCTTTCAGCATGCTATTTGGAAAGAAGGAAAAAACCAAACATTGTCTTGTATTTGGATAAACATGGTGTAATGGAGCAACATAGCACAGTTGGCTTTTTAGTAATTTCCAATAATCTGCATTTCCCACAGTGTAAAACACAATAAAAAGACCAAGCTCTAATCTGGAGCTAATACTCAGATTGGAATTTTTTTTGTTTTTTTTGTTTCTATTTAATATTCTTTATGATACCATATGTTGTGTGAAACAGTATTTTCTCCTGTTTCCATTGATCTTCAACGTTTCATATTTATTACTGTCATATTACTGTTGTAAAACAATCTTTCACACAAATGGAGACTAAATTAAAATAGATACCATGAGAAGAATCACAGTGTTGCAAGGTGTGTATGGTACCAGCACATCTATACTTATGTTAAATACCATAAGGGGAATCACAGTGATGCAAGCTGTGTATCGTACCAGCACATCTACACCTATGTTAAATACCATAAGGGGAATCACAGTGATGCAAGCTGTATATGGTACCAGCACATCTACACTTATGTTAAATACCATAAGGGGAATCACAGTGTTGCAAGGTGTGTATGGTACCAGCACATCTATACTTATGTTAAATACCATAAGGGGAATCACAGTGATGCAAGCTGTATATGGTACCAGCACATCTACACTTATGTTAAATACCATAAGGGGAATCACAGTGTTGCAAGGTGTCTATGGTACCAGTACATCTATACTTATGTTAAATACCATAAGGGGAATCACAGTGATGCAAGCTGTGTATCGTACCAGCACATCTACACTTATGTTAAATACCATAAGGGGAATCACAGTGATGAAAGCTGTGTATGATACCAGCACATCTACACTTATAATACCATAAGGGGAATTACAGTGATGCAAGCTGTGTATGATACCAGCACATCTACACTTATGTTAAATACCATAAGGGGAATCACAGTGATGAAAGCTGTGTATGATACCAGCACATCTACACCTATGTTAAATACCATAAGGGGAATCACAGTGATGCAAGCTGTATATGGTACCAGCACATCTACACCTATGTTAAATACCATAAGGGGAATCACAGTGATGAAAGCTGTGTATGGTACCAGCACATTTACACCTATGTTAAATACCATAAGGGGAATCACAGTGATGCAAGCTATGTATGATACCTGCACATCTACACTTATGTTAAATACCATAAGGGGAATCACAGTGATGCAAGCTATGTATGATACCTGCACATCTACACTTATGTTAAATACCATAAGGGGAATCACAGTGATGCAAGCTGTGTATGATACCAGCACATCTACACCTATGTTAAATACCATAAGGGGAATCACAGTAATGCAAGGTGTGTATGGTACCAGCACATCTACACCTATGTTAAATACCATAAGGGGAATCACAGTGATGCAAGCTGTATATGGTACCAGCACATCTACACTTATGTTAAATACCATAAGGGGAATCACAGTGATGCAAGGTGTGTATGGTACCAGCACATCTACACCTATGTTAAATACCATAAGGGGAATCACAGTGATACAAGCTGTGTATGATACCAGCACATCTACACCTATGTTAAATACCATAAGGGGAATCACAGTGATACAAGCTGTGTATGGTACCAGCACATCTACACCTATGTTAAATACCATAAGGGGAATCACAGTGATACAAGCTGTGTATCGTACCAGCACATCTACACCTATGTTAAATACCATAAGGGGAATCACAGTGATACAAGCTGTGTTTGATACCAGCACATTTACACCTATGTTAAATACCATAAGGGGAATCACAGTGATGCAAGGTGTGTATGATACCAGCACATCCACATTTATGTTAAATACCATAAAGGGAATCACAGTGATGCAAGGTGTGTAAAGTACCAGCACATCTACACTTATGTTAAATACCATAAGGGGAATCACAGTGATGCAAGGTGTGTAAAGTACCAGCACATCTACACTTATGTTAAATACCATAAGGGGAATCACAGTGATGCAAGGTGTGTATGGTACCAGCACATCTACACTTATGTTAAATACCATAAGGGGAATCACAGTGATGCAAGGTGTGTATGGTACCAGCACATCTACACCTATGTTAAATACCATAAGGGGAATCACAATGATGCAAGGTGTGTATGGTACCAGCACATCTACACCTATGTTAAATACCATAAGGGGAATCACAGTGATGCAAGGTGTGTATGGTACCAGCACATCTACACTTATGTTAAATACCATAAGGGGAATCACAGTGATGCAAGGTGTGTATGGTACCAGCACATCTACACTTATGTTAAATGCCATAAGGGGAATCACAGTGATGCAAGGTGTGTATGGTACCAGCACATCTACACTTATGTTAAATGCCATAAGGGGAATCACTGTGATGCACGCTGTGTATGATACCTGCACATCTGCACTTATGTTAAATACCATAAGGGGAATCACAATGATGCAAGGTGTGTATGGTACCAGCACATCTATAGTTATGTTAAATACCATAAGGGGAATCACAATGATGCAAGGTGTGTATGGTACCAGCACATCTATAGTTATGTTAAATACCATAAGGGGAATCACAGTGATGCAAGGTGTGTATGGTATCAGCACATCTACACTTATGTTAAATGCCATAAGGGGAATCACTGTGATGCATGCTGTGTATGATACCTGCACATCTGCACTTATGTTAAGTACCATAAGGGGAATCACAGTGATGCAAGGTGTGTATGGTATCAGCACATCTACACTTATGTTAAATGCCATAAGGGGAATCACTGTGATGCACGCTGTGTATGATACCTGCACATCTGCACTTATGTTAAGTACCATAAGGGGAATCACAGTGATGCAAGGTGTGTATGGTACCAGCACATCTATAGTTATGTTAAATACCATAAGGGGACACTCAGTGATGCAAGCTGTGTATGATACCAGCACCTCTACAGCTATGTTAAAAACCATAAGGAGTAAGTGAAGAGACTGTTGAGCGAGTGAGAGAGTCATTCACTCGTAGCCCAAAGAAATCAGTCCGGAAGGCTAGTCGTGAATTACAAGTTCCTGTGTCGACTGTTTGGAAGGTTGTAAGAAAACGCTTACAACTATGTCCTTATTGTTTATAGATATTACAGGCTCTAAAGCTGACAGACCACGGATTACGTGCCAAATTCGCAAACGACATGTTTCATGACGATTTTATGGATCATGTTGTCTTTCAATGATGAATCGACCTTTCACCTTAGTGGACATGTTAACACTCATAATTTGCGCATCTGGGGCTCAGAAAATCCTCACGAGATGGTACAAATGCAACGAGATTCCCCTAAAGTGAATGTTTTTTTAGCCATATCCCGATGAAAAGTTTATGGGCCTTTTTGTTGGTGAACCTACCACACTTCTTACCTTGATACACTAGAGCAATGGCTCTTCCCTCAGTTGGAAGAAAATGTGCCAGAGAACTTCATTTTCCAGCAGGATGGTGCAACATCTCACTGCCATAACGAAGAATGCGATTGGTTGAACGTCACTGTACCCGAGCGCTGGATAGGCCGCAAGGGCCCCAATGATAGGGCTTGCTATGCATGGCCTCCACGTTCTCTGGACCTAACGCCATGCGATTTTTACCTTTGGGGCTTCATCAAGGATCGTGTGTACGTGCCTCCGCTGAATTAAGAACCCGGATTGAAGCAGCTGTTGCTACAATTACTGAATACACACTTATCAACGTTTGGGAAGAACTCAGCTATAGACTTGATGTGTGCCGTGTGATAAAGGGTAGTCACATTGAACATTTATAAGCTTCTTGGTAGAAACTTAGTTGCTTTTTCATTTGACATATCATTCATAACTGTAAGTTGAATGTAATAAATATTATAAAGAGTTAAAACCCCGAAATTCATTTATATACATCCTGTATTTAGTTTTGATAATTGTCACCTTTTTTATACCTTATTTCGGGTCTTAAGAGCAATCGCAACTTGAATGGGAAACACCATATTGATTATATCTTACCCAAACTGATCTCTGCATGTTTTGCTAACTGATCTTTAACTCAGCTTATAAATAAGAGCATACTAAAAACAGCTTATTATGCATATTTTCATTCATTGATGCCCTATGGAATATAATAATGGGGAGTTCAGTAGATGTTAAAAAAGTGTTCATTATGCATCACATTTCAAAATGTTTGGAATTTTACCATTGGACTGTGAGTATATTCTAGCCATACTCTCATAGTTAATAAATAAACCAGAAAAGTTTACAAAAAATGCAGCTATTCGTAACAAAGAGACCAGACATAGGCAGGACTTATATATACTAGCAAATAATTTGCAGTCATTCCAAAAAGGAATAGTTTTGTTTAATTCACTTCCCTCCTATGAAAGGATTGCCAATGAACAAAAACAAGTTTAGATCAGAACTAAGAAGATACCTTACTACTCGCACCTTTTACACAGAGGAGGATTTCATTCAATCAAAAAATACTAGTAATAATGTAACATTGTAAATATAATAAACTTGAATATTCTAAGAATTCATGCATATGAGTAGGTTTTTGGAAACAGACATGTAATTGTAAATTATGCAAAACTGACCTGAAAATTCATTGTCAGTTGTTATTTGTAAATAAATGTAAATAATTATAAATAAATGTAATTCTTGACATGATCTACTCCTAGAGTTTGGACATAGATTCTAATCTCAATATAGGCTCCACAGATTGCAATGTTATGTATGTTTGTACTCTTTGCTCCACTTCCTATTTATCTGGGAAAACAGATTTCAGGGTACTTTAACCCTATCTTCAGTTCCTTGGTTGACTGACGCTTCAAAAGGTGGTTGTGTCCAGCTGGGTATTTTGGTGCCCTCTACTCTTCTTGTCATAGGAGGACATCATCTGCGGCGGAAACTTAGTTCATAAGAGTATCTCTTCTTTGGTGATGTTTTCCCAAAATTGCTGTTCCAAAGGTTTCTTTAAATATTTTATCAACTTTATTTCTTCCTTTATGCTATGTTTCTCAGACCAAAAGTGATGTGCTACTGCAGACTTGTACCTAATGCTTCTCAAGTGTTCTCTCATCCTGGTTTCCAAATTTCTCTTTGTCTTTCTTATATAATTCTTGTGACAGTCTTGCAAACTCATTTTCTAAATCCCTGATTGCTTAGTTTTTCGTGTGGTATTATTTAGAGGTTGGTTTAATAAGCTCTAGATGTATCTATTTTGAGGAGCCAGTTTTATGTTAAACTGTTTAAAAATGCTCTCAAATTTCTAGAAAAATTTTAAATGAAAAGTAAATATGTAGCATTTAAGAGAATAGTTTTTTCCAGTTTTTCTAGAGTGCTGATTTCATGTAATCCTGTACTGTTTTCCTTTTTTTCCTGTCTGTAAATTAGTTGGTTAATAAAGTTTGTGTTGAAATTGTTCAGTTTTACAACTTGATGTATGGATGTATATTCTTTATCACACTGTTGTATTCAAAGGGACATTTAGTGGCCTGTGAACTAAACTATGAAATATGCCAAAATGGTGTTGTGGGTTAAACTGGTTCTGTTTTATGTACAGTGTTTATCTGAATACAAGACAATTTTGGAATTTAGCATACCATCCACATAGACATGTTTAAAAGACATAGGTGTGTAAAAAGAAGAATTTTTAAATGAAATTTAAAGATTTGCCATACATTTTGAATAAATTATTGGACACTTAAGCTGAATAAATCATTTATTTATTAACTTTTTGTACATAATTTGGATTTGCACAGAAATTCACATTTTGGGTAGTTGCAGGAGAGGGGAGTATGGAAATGTACAGTATGGTGTGATGGCATATGATGGCGGTGGTGGCGTAACTATGACAATGATGATGGATATGATTTTGTATTTAGATAACATACTTAATATAATACATCATAAATGTGTTTAACTAATTTTAATTTGCGCAGAAATTCACATTGCGAGCTGGAGAGATGGATAAGGGTGAACAAAATGTATGGTATATGCATTGATAGAATGTGACAGCGGTGGTGGCGCTAGTATAACTGTAACAATGATGGTGGATATGACTTTGTATTTAGACAACATACTTAATATAGCACATCGTAAATGTTTTACCTAATTTGAATTTACGCAGAAATTCACATCGCAAGTGGGAGAAGGGAGAAAAAATGTATGGTATATGCGATGATAAAACATGACAGTGGTGGTGGTGGTGGTGGTGGCAGTATAGCTGTAATGATTATTATTTATGGATGCTATTTTCTTTTATCACAACATTCTTAATATAATATATCGTAAAACATTTTACCAGTTTTCATTTACACGTAAATTTACAATGCGACCAAGGAGTGGAAATGCACAGCTAACCACCCTTAACATATCCGAAGTAAGTTGCTTTATTTCAAGAGTGAAGTTTGAGTTTAAAATATGTTTTACTCTTAATTGCTAACCTCTCTCTTTCTGCTTGACTGTTGACTTCCAATACAACATTACGTGCAACCACTGATGTGACAGTAAGTCCTGTAATTGTATTTGTCCCGGAGAGTAATCTCTTTTTTCCACTGAGAATGCCCATAGGCTCCTTAATAGCTCATTTTTTGTGCGATATGAAGTACTCAAAATTTAAAATAAGAACTGAAGCTTTCCTGGCGATGTATTAATTCAAAATCTTCTCAGGCTTCTAGCCAGGTAAAAACTTGGCTTGACACCAACGTTTCAAAGAAGTGATCTTCCTCGTCTTCAGGGTGAACTGATGGTTTGAGCTAGCGGAGACTGGTATTTATAAGAGCTGGGATGAAGCTAACATCTGATTGGTTCGTGTGATATTATGGCCTGTTATTTAAGATGACTGAGACATGGGCACGCACTTCGTAGAAAACTATTTATAGCAGTTATCCGGCTAATGTTTTGTGTTTGAGCACGCACCTGCTAGAAAATAAGTCTTGGAAGACTGCAGGTAGAGGATTAGGTATTAAGGCTCTTTAACATTGGTGTCCAAGCTGAACTTAATTGTAGGCCAGAATCGCAATTTAGATTATTTGTTTCAGATGAGATGCCTAAAGCTTCTTTTACTCTCCTTTCCCAGTAGTTCGAACTCTTTGCCACTATCTTGGTGTTGGTAAAGTTAGCTCTGTGGCTTTGTTCTATACAGTGTTCAGCCAGTCCAGATTTTTCAGGTTGCATAAGCCTTATTGATCTTTGGTGTTCAGAAACGCGTGTGGCAATAGTGCGTCCTATTTGGCCAATGTACGTTGCGCTGCATTCGCAAGGAATGTGGTAGACGCCAGGTACAGCTAAATTATCTGTAACTGGCCTGACCAAATTTTTTATTTTAGGTGGTGGCTTATGGATGGTTTTGACATTATATTTGTAGAGTAGTCTACTAATCTTTCCCGAAAAATTGCCGGTAAACGGTATATAGGCTATGGCGGCTGGCTTGTCTTTTTGTTGTGAGTTCTTGCTGGGGTTTCTTTTTCGTCCGGCTCTTTTCAGTGCTGATGTGATATCCATTTTGTTGGAGTGTGAATTTTAGGTGTTGAAATTCCGTTTGCAGATTATCTGGGTCTGATACAGAAACTGCTCTATGTGCCAATGTGTTGAGAATGCCCATTCGTTGTGACTTATGGTGGAAGCTGTTTGCGTTGAGATAAAGATCCGTGTGTGTAGGTTTTCGGTAGATGGCATGACCAAGAGTTCCGTCCGCTTTTCTGGTAACCAGAATGTCCAGAAAGGGGAGGGAAGCATTTTTTTCAACTTCCATTGTGAACTGCATTTGTGATCTGAGGCTATTTAGGTATGCAAGAAAATCTGGAAGGGTGTGCAGTCCATGCGGCCAAATTACAAATGTATCATCTACATATCTGTAAAAATGTGTAGGTTTTAATGGGGCTGTGTTAAGTATTTCATGCTCCAGAAACTCCATATAGAAGTTGGCAATAGCTGGTGACAGAGGAGAGCCCATGGCAACACCGTCTGTCTGCTCGTAGTAGGTGTTGCCATACAGAAAATAAGTGGAAGTAAGTGTGTGACTAAACAGTGCAGTAATACCAGGTAGAAAGTGTTCTGACAATAGTTGTATTGTTTCTGCAAGGGGAACTCTGGTTAAGAGAGATACCACATCGAAACTAACAGGTCTGATGGCTTCACTTTGATGCTGTCAAGAACTTCAGCGAATTGTATAGAGTTCTTCACATGGTGTACACACTTACCTACTATTGGTTGCAGCAGATGTGCCAGATGACGAGCTAGGCGATAGGTAGGGCTGCCAATAGCGTCCACTATGGGCCTTAGAGGTATCCCAGGCTTATGGATCTTCGGGAGACCATATAATCTGGGAGGTATGGAGGCAGATGGCGAGACCGTCTTCTGAACATCAGGAGGAAGGCTGGATTTCTTAATTAGCTGGATGGTGCGTCTTTCTACAGAGTTGGTAGGATCCTTTTTAATGGTTTTGTATGCAGGATCGTCCAGCAGTTGTTGAACCTTTTCTTGGTATTGCACGGAAGATAGGAGTACCGTGGCGTTCCCTTTGTCAGCTGGTAAAACAACCAAGTTGTCGTTTTTTCGAAGGGAATGTAAGGCCTTACTTTCTTCTCGGCTGATGTTTGAAGTAGGTAGGGTTGCCTTTTTGTAAGCTCTTGCTACCTCACGGCGTATTTCTTCTGCACTTGCTGATGGAAGTTGACAAATGGCGGCTTCAATAGAACTGATGGTGTCTGCCACTGATATTTGCCTAGGTGTGGGAGCGAAGTTGAGCCCTTTAGCTAGAACGGAGGTGGTAGGTTCGTCTAGCTGGAGATTGGTAAGGTTGTAGATGATACGATCGGTGTCCAATGGTGGTACAGGTTCATTTTGCTTAGATAGGCTTGCAAATTTCTTAGTTTGCCGCTTAGTGCAACGCAGTAGAGTAGATTTGCCTTGTGCAAAAGAGGAGTGGTCAAATCTGTCCCAATCTAGAGGTGAAAGCTTGCTAGAAAGAAGCCAAAAGGATTCCAGTAACTTCTGATCAACGACAGACAGTTCATGATGGGTATGCTTGATTCGTGCCGAGACAAAGAAATTACGCCCAAGTTTGTGAGACTTCGTTACCCAGTGAAAAATGCCTCAACATCTAAAATACTTAGACGCGCCAGCTTAGCCCTGGTAAGGGATAAAGATAATTTAGCTCTCAGAGTACCTGGTGTCTACCACATTCCTTGCGAATGCAGCGCAGCGTACATTGGCCAAACAGGACGCACTATTGCCACACGCGTTTCTGAACACCAAAGATCAATAAGGCTTATGCAACCTGAAAAATCTGGACTGGCTGAACACTGTATAGAACAAAGCCACAGAGCTAACTTTACCAACACCAAGATAGTGGCAAAGAGTTCGAACTACTGGGAAAGGAGAGTAAAAGAAGCTTTAAATCGCGATTCTGGCCTACAGTTAAGTTCAGCTTGGACACCAATGTTAAAGAGCCTTAATACCTAATCCTCTACCTGCAGTCTTCCAAGACTTATTTTCTAGCAGGTGCGTGCTCAAACACAAAACATTAGCCGGATAACTGCTATAAATAGTTTTCTACGAAGTGCGTGACCATGTCTCAGTCATCTTAAATACCAGGCCATAATATCACACGAACCAATCAGATGTTAGCTTCATCCCAGCTCTTATAAATACCAGTCTCTGCTAGCTCAAACCATCAGTTCACCCTGAAGACGAGGAAGATGCACTTCTTTGAAACGTTGGTGTCAGCCAAATTTTTACCTGGCTAGAAGCCCGAGAAGATTTTGAATTACTCAAAATTTGCTGAATATGTTGCGCACCGTCGTAATCTATAAATTTCGCCCAGTCTTTGCCACTGCCATACCCGTGATGTTTGAAACTTACTTTTTCCCCGTAATGTTTGGAAAACATATATCAAGAATGCAAGATGACCCCCCAGTACTGAACATTAATATTTTGGAAAAAAACATCATCTTGTATTCGGATAAATATGGTAATTGTCAACATGTGTTGCTTTTCTGTACATGCCAAATTCCAACCTTGTTTCGTTTCTCATCACTTAAATGTAAAAAGGGTAAATCTCTGTCTTGCTCCTCTTCAATGGTGAATATTATACATTTTTCTTACATACTCAGTAATTGTATTGCATTGTCCATTAGGATTTTAGGAATGATGGCAAACACATCCACAATGTATGCCAGATTTTGAAGATCTGTAGATTCATTGTGTTTTCTATATTATGATGCTTTCCTCTCCAAAAATGATAAGCAGCTACTAATTAGTCTTGTCTGTTGTAAACACATAATAAATGCTGCAGTTGGCAATGGATACAGCATAGGATTAATAGAAACTCAATCAACTCTAGAAACAAAAGCAATAAAATAGACCACTACATGGTCAGATATTGCAGAAAAGCATATATATTATAGAAAATGTGTATATTTTCAAGTAGCACATAGCGTTTAAGGACAGTTGTGATGCATTTGGTATACAATTTGTTGCAATAGAAAACTATAGTGTAAATGATTTATTGAAACTAAAATAAAAGGATAATACACCCCAGCAAATTGGCTATCTACAGAATAGATAGCATAGATTATGGAAAAGGCTATGTTGGAAAAATGAAGGCAAAATTTATTATACTACAGCTACAGGAGCACTGCAGAAACAAAACTGAACAGACAAATCGGCAATTGATAACTGTTTTTAGAGGAAAAAAATTAAAACCGAATATTATTGCATTGTGATTGGGGGGCGGACTAAAACTGTCAGTAAGTGAGCGCACATTACCATCACAATGTAATGACTCCTTCAAAAGGGAGAAATTTGCAGGAAAGCCATCCATTTGACATTGATTTATTGTAGATGTGCCTTATAACAATCATATCTTAATTTATTGAATAACACTGGTCGACATGAGTGGTGTAACAAATTTTAATTAATTGAAGACCCCTTATGACGAAAATGTCACTGAAAGTGCCAATTGCTTGTTATTTTTATAACATGTCACGTTACTGTAGACAGTAAGTTGTAACTAGATAAGCATGTAGAGGGATATAGGGGATGAGCTGGACTTTGGTTTCTTATTGTGAGGAAGGGACTATAAGATATGTCTGTTTATAAACAGACAAAACAAGAATTCATTTACAGTTGATCTCTTCAGTGGCTGAGAAGTGTTTCAGAGTGCGCATGCGATTTACTAACAGAATTAAAACTCAAGTAAAAACTTCATCTTAGAACACTACAACAGAGTTTATGACATTGTAAAATTAATTTAATATTACATTTTACTTGTTAACCCTTTTAGTGTCAGCCCAAATAGCAAAATACTGTCTGAAAAGTGCCAAGCAATTTTAGAGGAGAATGCTGGCTTTTAAATTCTTTGTAATAAAATGATTACCAAATGGCATAGCTGAATCTTTTCTCATTTTTAGTAAATGCTTTTGTCTACTATATAATGTGCATTATATGGATTAGAAGTCTTCAATATGTTAAAAGATTAATAAAAAAGAAGAAAATTTTGAAAATAAAATTGAAAATCCCAAAATATAAAATATTTGGCTTACAAAACCTTACAATACAGAAAGTTCAGACTAATTGGAACAAAGTACAGATGTTTCTTTGCTAAAGCAGTATCCTGTTTTGGTCTATACACATGCATGCTCACAATAATTGCTTCAATTAGACTTTTTGTATTGGTTGGAGATTTTTTAAACAAGATCTAAACGAATGTTAAGTGAATGTATAAGTGTTAAAAATGACTCTAATGCTAATTTTATTTACATATCAGTGTTGATTATCTTGTATAGGCTCATCTATGTATTGTGTATCTACACCGGAGGCAGTGTTTGACCTGTGAGCTTTCTGCCAATTAATATGAGCACCCATCGTATACCAAGGCAGATTGACTGCCTGCCTAACAAATTGAAACAGCTTGCTTTCATTTTCAACACATTTTAGCATCTTCTAGTGCAATGAACTGTTAGTTTTCTTATTCCCCTTTGAGAAATTGAACTAATCTCAGTAGGGCTTGGATTCATTATTATCTTTTACTAACCTCAGAGATAATGGTTACAGGCTTCAAATAATCTTGTCACAGCAAAATGTTCTGGCTGATCATGCAAGGCATAATGGTTATTTATGATACAAGTGGTAAAAATGGTGTTTTGTATTGTGAGTAGGAAGCTTGCAAAATGAGGCCGTAGACCGAGTACAGTAATCCTAGGAACAGTATAAGACAATTTTAACACATGTGTCACACACTGTTTTTAGTCAGTTGTCAGTATTTATAGATATGTATAATAATAAGTAGAGTGTTTTACTTATTTCATGGAGTTTATGCTTAACGGTCTGCGATATTCAGTTGTTGCTTTGCTTAGCATCAGTGCTGACATGATTACTTGTACAGAATGGCAACATTCTATATAATGGAGGCAGTGAAAATAATAAACTGTTGTCATACTGATTTCTTGACTCTTTTGGTAGCAGTTGTAATTTTGCTCTCTCTGCTGCTTGCATAATTTTGTCTGGTTCAGCAGATTCCTTGTTTTCATGACATTGAAATCATCTGCCATTTTATGTCGATAAGAACTTTCAAAGTCATAGCCTACTTGAATGAGGCCATGGATGCATAAACCAAAGTTTGTTTAATTTGAAGTGTTATAGTTTTATAACACTGAGTGACAGAGTTTTCTACTTTTAACACTACTGGCATCTGGTAAAAGACCTACTTTTAGCATCAACTGTCTAAAAATATACATTTG
This sequence comes from Hymenopus coronatus, assembly GCA_030762935.1. Lineage (NCBI taxonomy): Eukaryota > Metazoa > Arthropoda > Insecta > Mantodea > Hymenopodidae > Hymenopus > Hymenopus coronatus. The sequence goes on from CM060900.1 coordinate 12,305,935, forward strand.
GTGTAATGAAATAAAATAGGTATATTATTTGTCATACTCACGGCACATGTTGCTTCAACTGAAACTCGATACAAACTGCAATGTGAGACCTTAATAAACAGTTATCCTGGACACTGCTCCCCTTCCCTTGCACAAATGGTATTCCTGTTGCCAAGCAGAACCCCATTTCAGTTATGGAGACACAATATATGGTTGACGCAGTTCTTGGTAAATGGGATAAGGGGCTTACCCAATAAATTATCCCATTGGGAGAAGACAGTTAACAGACATCGACCATAAGAAAGGAAAATATATCAACAAAATACAATCAGAAATGGAAATGGTTAAATATGGTGTACCCGAAGACACAGTATTAGACCCCTTATTATTCATTGTGTGTGTCACTGACATCACACAGCCATACAATACATCCATCATTATTTATGCCAATAATACAACTGCTGTCTGTTGGAGTGAATACATAGAAAGACTGAATATTACTATGAACAATGCTGCCTCTGCAAAATTAAACTATTCTGAGACTCTTAATCTTAAATGTAATATGGGGAAAACAAAAATGATATAATTTAATATTATAAACAAAAGTATTTTCAATATGAGCTTGCAAATCCAGGTAACACTCTAGCGGATATAAGTCACACAATTGTTGATAATCAGCTAAAGTGGGTAGAACATATTAATCATATTTGCAGTGCCATCAGCAAATCAATTTTTCTATTAAGGTATTTTAAGATGTATGGGGATATAAACATTTTGAAACTTGTTTATTTTCGTTGCATTTATTCACACTTAGCATATGGAATTGAAATTTGAGGCTCTTTTGTAAAAACTAATGTGGATAAAATATTTATTCTTAAAAAAAGATGCATCTGACTGATATGCAAATTAAAACCAAGGGACCATGCAGGTACGTTTCATCAGTAATAAAATATTTACTGTCTGTTCTGTGTATGTTTATAGGACTATATTGTACATAATTGATAAACAGAACTTAATAAGAAATTGTCAACTACATGAACATTACACAAGGAACAATTTTGATTGCCACAGGCATAATTTAAACAGAGGTATTACGGAGAACAATGTTAGCATAAGAGGTATAAAGCTTTTCAATAGATTACCATCACAATTAAAAACTGTTGCAAATATTTCAAAGGTGCAATTTAAATGTAAATTAAAAGAATACTTAATAAATAGGGGTCTGTATAATTTAAATGAGCTATAAATGCACAAAATTGTAGAAATTTATAATTTTATATAATCTAAAAAAAAGGCTGACATGTCCAAAATCTATGTAAAATTGATAGCTGGATGCATTACATTACATTTTGTTTGCAGAGGGACCACGATTTGTTGAAAGAATGAAACCACAGGTGGTGACCTCTGTGCATGAGACTGTGAGGCTGAAGTGTGAGGCTGAAACAGAGGAAATATTGGATGTGGCCTATATTTGGACTCACAATGGCCTTCGCATACAGGACTACTATTTAACACATTCAAGAGTGGTAAGTTTGTATATAAGCAAATAAAATAAAAATGACCTGCATTATTTTGTTTCACTTAATACTGATTGACACGGCTCAGTCTATGTGCCTGATAGCTAGGGATCTGTAAAAGTTGTGCTTACTCTTTGGGTTATTCGTACCCAAAAGTGAGGTTATTTTTAACAAAAAACAATGTTATTTTCAAATGTTTATTTGGACATCTATTAATGTGAATGGTATACCTATTTTGTGCACCCATTACACCTAGTCTTCAAATATAAAACCTGACATTAAAGTACAGATTAGGATAGGGAAAGTCAGACTGAAAAATTCAATGCCATAGCCAGGATGTGAACCACGGATCCCCTGGTCTCTAACCAGTTGCTCTACCACTGAGCTACCTTGGCAACATGGTGGCATGGCATTAAACTTCTTAACTGACAAAAAAGTTACAAAGTGGAGGTTTGATACCAATTAGGCACACTAGAAATTTTTGTTGTTGTTGTTGTTGTTATTAATGTTATGAAAATGTGTGAGTAATAATAATGATACTTATAATAATGAAACTGATGATGATTGTGATAATAATAATATAATATAAAATTAATGATGGTAATGGTGATATCGATGGTAACGATAATAATTATAATAATGAATGTGACAGTATTTTCAAATGCCTATCAACGGAACATATTATAACATTTTAATTATTTCATCAGTTTGTCTGTCATAAATAAATGGAACTAAAACAAAACTTATACCTCGCACTGAACACTGCGATACTCATATTGGCTATAAATAAGCTTCGCTTTTCATCGCCTAAATAAATCTAAAGAAATATCTAAACCATTTCTCAGGGTGCTATGAACTTTCCGCCTTGCAATGAAATTTGTTGCCAAGTTAGGGACAGATTGGCTCATACTATCAAACGAATGGAGCGCACAGTTACCAACTGAAGAACAGATAAGATTGTTGCATTGCTATCCATTGAATTGTTGCAGGTTGAAATCTTGTATCCCACATGCTTATTTTCTGATGTTGAAAAATAACAATCTATTTAATACTTTGAGATTATTATTATCAGGAATGGAGAATCAGATTGAAGGCTCTATTCTTGACATTCAGCTAATTACAACTCCATTGTGCTCTGTTTAATATACCATTAAATACTTTATTTGCTGGTGTTTGGTACTTTTAAGAATGCTTTTTTAACCATTTAACCATTATTAATTTCTTGTCTACACTATGTAAAGTATTAAATTCATGTGTTTTGAATACTATGAGGCCTATTCTCACATAGTATTGTATTTGTGTTGCATTACTGCACAGTTTACTATATAAGGAATGTAATTATGCTGAGCTCACTCAAAATCTCTAAAATAATTATTTTCGTGCCTTATGCATGAAACATTTGAATTTCTTTCTTGTTGAGCAAGACCTTCTAACATGAAGATATGTTTCCTTAATCAACTGTGGGTTAATGTAAACATTAACAGTGCATGACCGAAGTATTTCTTTAACATTGTAATAGAATTTGAGATTTATACAGGTGTCGTTGAATGTGGAGGTTGAAAGAAAATATTAATTTTGGGAGGAATGATTGACAGTTGAGGTAGGCGTGTTTCCCTGTTTCATTTGCAGCATTTGCAATTAATGTTTTATAAAACATTCAGTTCTAAAATTTCAACAGTATTGCAGCGTTTGTATGTAACAGAATGACAATATTAAAATGCTATGCAAAATAAAAAACCTTATAATTTGCTGCTATAAAGTTCTTCTTTTTATCAAAAAGAGGTTCCATTAAACTGTAAAATGTTATATTATGCATAAGTTATATAAATAATGCAGTTTCGTTAAAAAGAAAAATAATTATTACTCAAAGGGATTCAAGCCACTTTTCAACTCCTTTGTGGTTTACTAGAGTTGCATTTCTGCTTCAGCTATCCTAATCAGAAGCTTATGTCCCCTCTAAATAAGGTTACGTTTGTGAGTAGAGTACTCAACACTGGAGTCGTTCTTACTTCGGCTACACTGCTTAACTGAAACACAATACCAGCTCTATTTCTACAGATGTATTGAAATCGCATTTATAATATTTGCTCATTAGTTTACAATGATTGCTGAGGTGAGCTTTGTGAGGTGGGCAGATGGGTGCCATTGGCTCTGAATAGCAAAGGAGCATAGTATGGCAATGTTATTCTGATGCCCTCTATGCAAGAACGCCCTTCATGCACTCCCAACAGAACATTAGTATTTACTTTTGTGAGAAATACGAACATGTGTGGTGAAGGGAACCATAGTCTTTTCTAAAGTTATGAAAAATCAAATATGGGAAAAACCCTATTATTGCACTGGATAATTAGTTGCACCAAAATGGTCATGCCATAATGCTGTATAGATAGATATATATATCTCAAGCACTATTGTATGTCTATTAGGAATATGTATAACTAACCTAACTTTAGTCCTGGTTCCAGAATATACCTACTTAGTATATTCAGCACAAGTTGAACAAATGCAGTTCCTGAATGAAATAAAATAAAATTCAGTTAGTAGCATTGTTAATTCAGATGCAGAACTTTTACCAAGCATGTTGTTGGAGAATTTCTGGCATCATAAAATTACAGTAGTGTAGACAGATTGGTGGGATGAATTTATGAAATAATTGGTATGAAATGAAACGATAAATATGAAAGGACAAGTTCCGTATCTATTACAGTCCAGATTCTGCACTCGCATGCAAGGTGCCATATTCACTTGGTACGCTGTGTTGGTCTTAATGGAAATGTGAGTGAGAATGTGACTATTGTTAATGAAATGTAAAAATCTAGCTTTTCTCTTGCGTTTTTTAATCTGAACATCAATTTTGTTTTATAACACTGTTGAAAGCGGTAAGAGTTAGGGAACCGACAAGAGAGTATGTGTTGCATTACTGTAACACCTATAACTGAGAAGGTATCTTCAGAATCTAGTGTAGACATGTAGACACTGCCCTGTTTCATTTGGGAAAAGAGCTTTCCTCATATGAGGAAAATTTAAAAGTGAGCCAAGCAAGAAATGAAGGCGCGCAGAATACATACCAGTGTGCTGTGTGGTGATATCACTGATTTGGACCATCTGTTATCTGTTGGAGGTTTATAATATTTGGTTTGTGCTGGCATCTAGTGATACTTTTACTAGCTACCGGAGCATATTCCTGCTAGTTCGTAAGGTGCCCTTAGGTGTCTGTGATAGGCATTTGGCATATTTAAATATTGACATCAGCACCACATACCATACATTTCCATACTTCCCTCTCTGGCAACTGCTTAAAATGTGAATTTCTGCAAAAACTCAAATTAAGTAAAATAAATAAATCAATAAGGGACTTAATCTGCTCAAGTGAGCCGGTCCCCATGGCAGCGCTCGCTAAAGCGTCTCGCTTTGGTGTTTCGCAGCGCAGGGGATTGTGGGTTCGAGTCCCGCCTTGGGCATGGGTGTCATATGTTTGTGTATGTGTGTGTAAAAAGTAAAACAGAAATACGGTAATCACAGTAATCACATTAGGTGAATAAAAAGGAGGGTATACAGTGTCTGAGTCCCGATCAGACTCCGGAACTGTATTAAAAAAAAAAAAAAAAAAAAGTGCCCATTAGTTTGTTTAAAATATATGGCAAACCTTTAAATTTCATTAAAAATCCTTCTTTTTATGTATCTATATCTTTTAAACATGTTTTGTGTAGATGATATTATATATTCCAAATTAAGTTCTGAAAAATAAGAGGTCGTCTTGCATTTAAGGTCGTGTTGTATTCAGATAAATATGGTAAATTGAGTTCCACTAACATTTTATATACAAACTGCATAAAGGAGGCTTTAACAGCAGCTGTTTGTTTGCTGCTAAGAGATATAAGTGCATATGTCATAGTATTGCAGAAGACACCCTGCTCTATGGTTTTCTGTTGTGTCTCCAATTTTCCAAATTTTACAAAATGATGAGCAGTAGGATATTTTAATTCCTTTTAGTTTGGTTACTGCTTCAACAAGATACAGAAAGTGTACCCTGATGAGGATAGCCTGGGAACAAGTGGCTTAGAACTGTACGGTACTCATAGATACAAAGTAGCTCGCACTGCTATGGGCAATATTGTTAGTTCTAACAGAACTCAACAGTATGTGAAGATAGTCTGCCAAATAAAATGCTGTGACAATGCTGTCTGTGTGCTGCCTCTCTTGCATTCACTCTGGTATGCAGCAGTGGCACTGGAATGTGAGATATCACAGCTGGTGAATTTAGGAAACAAACTCTTGTGTAAACAAGACCAGGAAGTGTACTGAGGCTGTAACTGGAACCTTCTGGAACATGACTGTCAGGCCTTCTCAAATAGTCAGCTTTGACAAGTTTTTAGAAAGTCTGTAGCATAATTTTCTTGCTCTAAAAAGGAGGAAGAATTGCAGTATTATCTCAATCTTAAAAGATAGTATGGAGTTAAACAGGATAGCTTTGTCTAAATCTAATGCATACATGTTGCCATTATCGTCATCCTTTTCTACTTTCATGATGTCGCCAAGCTACTAATAATATGTGTAAATATTGAGCTGTTATAATTTGCAGGATTTTTTTCTGGATCACATTTCATTATTTTTAGAGCCTTTTAGATTTTTGCGAGTCCAAATTTCTAAAGAAAGCATGTATCCCATGAAAATGAGTGTTAGGATGTGAACAAAACTGCTAAAGCTACCAGGTATTCAGAAACAGTGGTGTATATGATTTAAAATAATAACAATACAAAACATAGGCCCTGTAAGGACACCTTAAATAGAAAGCAAAAAAGTTGAGGGACACAAAAAATGCTAGTTTAAAGCAAATACCTAATTACAATGGAATAGTGTACAACACAATGTGGTGCATTGTTCATTGTTGTTTTAAAACATTTTACCCATTTGAATGTATTTTTGTCAAGAGTAAACAAATTGTCTTAAATAACAGTGCAAATATTTCACTATTTGGTTATGTATCATTCGCAAGATCACATTGAATTGGTAAACCTATCACAGATAAGCACCAAAGTTCTAACATATGTATAGTACATATGGCAACAATGTACTCCATTGCACATGTACTGTCTTCTAAGGTTGAGATGCCCTTTAAATATAAAATAATCATTCCATAATATAAGTTTTATCTGACATTCTTGCATTTCTTTTTTTTTTTTTTTAATTAAGGTTGCTGATGGAGGTCAGCTAGAAATAATAAATGCAACATTTTCTGAAGGAGGAGACTATGAATGTATAGTCAAAAGTGCTGTTGGACAAATCTCAAGTAAAACATCTGTAGTAGTTGAAGGGCCTCCTGGACCCCCTGGTAAGTGCACCTAATGATGATAGTAGTAGTAGTAGTAATAATAATAATAACAGTAATAATAATAATAATGATGATGATAATAGTAATTATAATGATGATGATAATGATACAGAGTTCTTCCTTTAAAACCTAACGGAGCACACAGCATTTTGCCTCTCCCGAGATCTTGCTGGATTGCCCCACTACCGGCTGCCTTTGTGCACGCGGGCTAGCGTCGGCAGGCAGTATTTTACCGGCCACCAACATGAACAGGCGATTGACTAGAGCAACGCATTTTTGTGGTAAAAGTCATTATAAATGGGAATCACCAAATCGTGTTTGTACAGAGTATATTGAGAAGTTGCCTGGTGAAGTGTCTCCTTCAAGATGTACAATTCACGGGATTGTGAAGAAATTCGAAACCATTGGTTTTGTGGCAAACAAAGAATGAAAGTGTAAACGTACAGCATTTACAGAGGAAAAGTTAGATGACAAGTCTTGAACTTTCACCAACAAAATCCATCCCAAAATTAGCATAACAGATGGGAATTTCAGAGTTTTCTGCACATAAAGCAACTAAATTATTAAAATAAAACCTAATAAGTTTACAAGTGTCCATTCTTTAAAACAAGGTGACCCAGTATCAAGAATGCTTTATTGTAAATGGTTTCTTTCATCAGTGAATGACGGGTTAATTAATCCACAGTTTCTATTCTTTTCCAACGAGGCATGGTTCCACCTAAATGGTCGTGTCAACACTCATAACACGGACTGGGCCTCTGAAAATCCACATCGCATTGGAGAAATCCCTCATTATGATCGGAAAGTTTGAATTTGCTGTGCTGTTAGTGCTAGTTGCATAAGTGGTCCAATGTTTTAGGAGCAGACTGTAAATGCAGAGTGTTGAACAAGCTTAACGTGCAGAGTTTATGTAGGAGCAAAGCCAGCTGTGGCACACCTAATTGCGCATAGGTGAACTGCCTTGCACCTGTTAGGCTTTAAATGGAGAACCCAGTAGTAGTAGTGGTGGCGGTGGTGGTGGTGGTGGTGGCGGCGGCGGCGGCGGTGGTGGTGGTGGTGGTGGTGGTGGGGGTGGAGGAGGAGGAAATTAAAATTCGCAGAAAAACAATTCTTCTTTTAACATTAAATGGCAGGACAAAGACCAGAAAGTATGCACTCTGAAAGAAGTTGGAACTAGCAGCATTTGATCTATTGGTTTGATTTCCAGTTAATGATAAAATAAGTTTCTGTAATACTGTTTTACAATCTCTTGACCATTGAAAGAAAATATAGCAATACTAGTGACTTGTTCTGCGGAGTAGTTTTGTAACTTATTGGCCTGCGTAGCTTCAACCTTGGGGTTATTCAACTATCAGGCCAACTTACATCTAGGGATAAACTCTTTATATGGATTAAGGGGAGTCAAAATGGGATTTTCTTAATTCTTTTACATTTTCATGTTTTAATTACCCAAGAATATTTTGAATCTCCCACTCATTTTGGTATAACTTTCATAGAGGCACACTAATTGTTAATAGTTTAAAAATATTGTTGAAAATAATCCTGTGTAGTAGTTTTTAAGTACACTCACGTGGTAAAATATCAATAACTTTGTGAATATGAAAGATCTTTTTACATTTTGATTAGAAAGTTTTACTTTAGCTATTGGCAGCATTGGCATCCTTTCCTTCATGTGTTTCGAAGTACTGCTAAGTTGTTTTGGAAAGTTTGGTTACATATTTTGTAAATTTTATGTTTGAAAGCAATTTATGAAGAAGTAAAATTTTTTATATAAATGCTCCATTAGTTCAGTAACTAATTGATGTTAAGGGCTGAAAGTTTTACCACACATTTGCACCTAAATAGGCTTTATTTTAACTAAAATGTTTTTATGTATATGGATAATTACTTTTTTAAATTTAAAAAGTATCATTTTTTAATAAAATTTTAAAAGCTTTATTTAAAAAAATTGTACCTTTTCTTCTAATATACAGAAGTATTCTACTTTTCATCAACAGTGAAGGTATTGCTGAATATAAGTTTTGCTCTTATTTCTTTAGTTTCTTCACATTTCAAAATCGTGTGCCAAAAGTTGCCTTTGATTCCATACATCGGACATCCCTCTATATGTAAACCTCCTTGTTACTTTTGAATTTACTACCCCTGTTTGGGCCCATGCAGGTCCTTCCCTGTTATTTTGTCACCTTTACATATATACATAGTTCTTTCTGCCCCATTTTATCTTTAGTTCCCTGTACACCATCTTCTAAATTTCCATGACATCAATTCTTTGTTTAACTCTTTCCAAAAGCCACTTTCCTTACTCTATCATGCTACACAGATGGTTTATTCCATGGTCGTGTGAATTCCATTAACCCAGGTATTTCTTTTACTTTCTTTTGTGTCAATACACAATGCTGTTCTCTTCTAAATTTTTGATCCTAAACCAATATTTGAGTTCTTGTTAACTATAATTTGATGAGCCACCCATTTACAGCATTTTCTCTGTGTTGTAAATATAATATAACAAAGTTTCTAATCTATTCTGCTAGTCCTTAGTATGTTGTACAGGTGCACTTCTATGTCTTGCTTCATTTTTAGTGGAAACATTTTGTGTTACTTAGGTGGTGTCCAGGTTGCAGAAGTGAAAAAGACATCAGCAACAATAGAATGGACAGATGGAGCAACAAATGGTCGGCAAATCACCCGGTATCTTATATCTGGCCGTACAAATTGGAACAGCACATGGGTCAATCTCACACAAGGTTAGTGTTCGAGGTTGCAGGCTCTAGTTGAGAGAGAATGACTGTTGTTGCTAGGCATTGAATGTGTTAGAAAAATGGAATAGCAAAATAGTATCTGAAAAGTACCAAGCAATTTTCGAGCAGAATGCAAGGGTTTAAATTTTTAGTAATAAAATGAGTACCAAGAGAGCTGAATCCTATTTCACTTTTAGTAAACCCTTTTGTCTACTGTGTAGCATGCATTATATGGATGAAAGGTCTCTTCAGTATTTTTAAAAAATTAAAAATCCCAAAATAATAAATAATTAGGCATACAAAACCTTACTACACAGAAAGTTCAGGCTAATTAAGTGAAAGTGCAGATATTTCTTTACTGAAACAGCATCCTATTTTGGTCTGGTGTTTTATTTAAAAGAAGAAGAAGAAATGAATTCATGTAACCTGAAGGCTGAAAAAAGAATCACCAAGTGTGCACGCACACACACACACACTGCACCCCACCGCACCGTTCCGCACCACACCATGCCACACCCCAACACCCCATCACCACACCACCCCACCCCCAATGAAAATGACATAAAGCAATACGATACAAATGTAACAGATTAATTTACAATTTAGTGCTTATGTTGTTGCATAGCTGAATGGTTGATTCCTATTTTATGCATTATGTGGTCACATCTCCGTAAGCCATTTTCATAAGTATACCAATTATTTGCATGTTTACAAGGGCTGTTGTTATCGAATGCATTTTCATTGCTGAAGCTAGAATGTATGTCTTCATCCCTTACGTCGATGGCAGAAACTCTTTCTTCAAGTTCTGAAAATTCAAAATCACTCTTTCTTCTAATATATTTTGAACTGCAGCTCTTATTTCCTGTTTGGTTTGTTACATTGCATAGACAATGCCATGTTTCAACCAACATAAACACCAGATAGGGAAATTAAATTTGGAGCTAATTTAACTCTTTGAAGTATAAAGATAAGGGCCTGAAACGCTTCAGAAAACCTTTCTTTATGACCATGTCATAGATAGTACTTAGACTTTGCTGTTGGAAGGAGTTAAAACATATGAAAATGCAACACAATTAGATCATGATTGGCAAATCTCACAGAATTTTCAGATCATGATCAGATCGTGATTGGCACTAAAGGGGTTAAGAGCCAGGGGCATTACGCCCATTGACATTCAGTCAGCTACATGAAGTCTATGGGCCACAGTGTATGGATGTCAAAAACATGCAAAAGTGGATCAGAGAGCTCAAGGGTGGATGTACAGACTCTATGATGAACATCATTCGGTTTCAGCCAAACCAATTGCAAAAATTGAAAAAGAAATGAGAGTTCACGAATTGTGTGAATGGTTCCATGAGGTCATTAAGAGTAAAATTGACAATATTTTGACTAAATGTTTGCATTATTGAAAGATAGGCTTACCAACTTCTGAACTCTGAAATCTGGGAGTAAATTAGATATGACAAACAGTAAAACTAGAAAAATTGATAAAAAGCCAGTTGTATGAACTTTTCCAGGCATCGTAAAATGTGCAATAGTATTTGTTTTTCATTTTTACTCCTGATGAACTAGCCATTACAATAACCAACTTAGGACAATGACCTCTCCAAAGTCCTCGACTCAAAAATCTCAAACTGCTAATAAAAACTGATTTTGTGATTTATTTTTTTTAAATATAGCAAATGGTTCCCTTCTTCCTACAACCCCCCATGACTTCAACACTGCCGGCACACAAAACACTACTATTTCCTTCTACCCACTGCCAACCCTTGCATATAACAGATGAAATAGTCATACTTTATAAAAGTATAGTATATAAACAATACTAATAATAACAATAATAAAGGAATAGGGAGATGTATTAATTTGTTGAGTTGGTTTCTTTAACACTGCGTCACTTACATTTTTATTAAATTTTACATATAATTTGACCGTCACTGTCACTAAATTCCTCCAAACATCAAGAATAGGGAGATATCACAATTCTGGGAGGTTAAATTTCAGTTCCAGGAGCCGGGAGATTCCATTCAATTCCAGGAGAGTTGGTAATCCTATCGCAAGGTGGGTCCCCTAAATGCTCACCAAAGACCATAAACAGCAACGTGTTGAAGTGGTCTGCAGATTCCTGGAGCGCTATGCAAAACAGGATGAGGAATTATTGGATTCAATTATCACTGGACTATAATCTGGGTGCACTTCATGACACCTAAAACAAAGGAAAAGTCTTGACAGTGGTGGCATTCAGATTTGCCAAAAGTGAAAGTTCAAATATTGTCTGCTGGCAATGTCTTGGCCATTGTGTTCTGGGACAGAAAAGGTGTATTGTGTGAGTTATGCATATTGGCACAACAATAGAAGCTGCTTGCCAATGTAAGACTTTAAAAAAACTGCATCATGCATTCAAAGTCGAAGGAGGGGAATACTGATGAAGGGAGTGAATTTTCATGATGGTGGCAACGCACATCCCCATACTGCCCATGCAACAGCGAATAAACATTCTCCTGGCCCATCCTCACCAATCTTTGCTATAGCATAGTCTTAGCACCTAGTGATTTTGAACTGTTTCCTCAATTGATGTCATACCTGGGTAGAATATATTTCCAGACCAATGACAAGCTAAAAAATGAGGTCAAGCATTACCTGCGCACCTGATGGGAGAGTTCTACAGGGCAATTTAAAATTAGTTCTACTGGGGAACTGGTTCCGTGCATCAAAACAAGAAAAAATGTCCAATAAACAAATGTCTCAAAATCCTTTATTTTCGATTTATCAAGGTTCAAAATGTTATGATCAATAACATTTTAAAGTGGCACATAATACTATTTTTGACGTCTGTTTGTTAGGTGTTTTTTTATAGTGTTTAATGCCTGCTTTTACTACATATGGCACCACAGGCGATGACACTGACACATGGAATGAAGTTGGAGCAATGGTGGGGAAAACTGGAGAAAATCTGCCACTTTGTCCACAAATCTCGGATGCGGTCAGTCGTTTGGGATAGAACCCAAGCCATGGAGGGTCTAACCATGCGACCTTGTTAGGTGTTCAACACAAACGCAGCTCTCAGCCAATGGCCTCCTCTTGCATCTAGACACGCATGCACGCATGCGTCAAATACTACCTCTTACTCAAATTGAATTAATTAAAGTGGTATTATTAACACACACTTCAAATTTTAGTTGAGTCGATTTTGTAACACTACATCACTTACTTTTTTATTTCGGAAAACATGTTTCAGAAGCCATGTGCTTCCATTGTCAATTCCTTTTGTCGACTGCCGGCATTGCTTGCTGTGGTGGTTGTCTCTGTCCCTGGTGGTGGTTTGATGAACTTCTGGATGAGTAGATCGCCTGGTGGGATTTCAAAATTGAAAACCCGGTTCTTGTTTTTCCAAATATATATGTTTTCCCAAACTTTTAATTCTGTCTTCCTTGTGATGTTTTTGAGGATTTTTGGGCTTCTATTTATAGTGTGTTTCTCTTTCCAAAAATGCCAAGCTACTGCAGATTTTTCTTCTTGTTTGAGTTTAATATTTCTGTGGTGTTCTTTTGCCCTGGTTTTTATATTTCTTTTTGTTTGGCCGATGTAGATTTTTTCACAGTCATTACAGCTGAACTGATATATTCCTGATTTGTTTTCTTGTGGGATATCATCTTTTAATTTAGAATTTAAAATGTTTTTTATAGAGTAATTGTTTTTAGGGGCTAGAATGATGTTATGTCGTTTGAAGATCCTCTGGAATTTGTAGAAAGTTGTAGGGTGGTATGTAAACTTCTTGTAGATCTTGTTTTCTTTCTGGTTTTGAGTGAGTGTGCTGACTTCTTTGATTCTCTTTCTATTTTTGGCTTTATTAACTTTTTTTGTACACCAGTTCTGCCCGAAATCCATTCTCTGTAGCTATGTCCAATATTTTAGTAAGTTCACATTGGTATTCTGTTTTTCCCATTGGTACATTTACCAATCTGTGTGTAAGGCTGTTGAGTAAAGCATGCTGATGGGGAATGGGATTGTAACTCTTTTGTTTTATATAGCTGTTGGTGTGGGTAGGTTTTCTGTAGATGCCAAATGTAAGGTGATTATTAGTTTTGATGATTTTTAGGTCAAGGAATGGTAGTTGTCCATCACATTCCTTCTCCATTGTGAACCTTATAGACTTTTCTCGCATATTTAGGAGTTTTAGTGCATCTTCTAGGTGTCTTTCTGGGACTATTGCAAAGATGTCATCTACATAGCGGTACCATATTTTGAACATCCAGGGGAATGCCTTTTTAATCCTAGTTTCCATAGTGCTCATGAAGAGATCTGCTAATATTGGTGACGACATAACATCATTCTAGCCCCTAAAAACAATTACTCTATAAAAAACATTTTAAATTCTAAATTAAAAGATGATATCCCACAAGAAAACAAATCAGGAATATATCAGTTCAGCTGTAATGACTGTGAAAAAATCTACATCGGCCAAACAAAAAGAAATATAAAAACCAGGGCAAAAGAACACCACAGAAATATTAAACTCAAACAAGAAGAAAAATCTGCAGTAGCTTGGCATTTTTGGAAAGAGAAACACACTATAAATAGAAGCCCAAAAATCCTCAAAAACATCACAAGGAAGACAGAATTAAAAGTTTGGGAAAACATATATATTTGGAAAAACAAGAACCGGGTTTTCAATTTTGAAATCCTGCCAGGCGATCTACTCATCCAGAAGTTCATCAAACCACCACCAGGGACAGAGACAACCACCACAGCAAGCAATGCCGGCAGTCGACAAAAGGAATTGACAATGGAAGCACATGGCTTCTGAAACATGTTTTCCGAAATAAAAAAGTAAGTGATGTAGTGTTACAAAATCGACTCAACTAAATTTTAATTGTTAGAACACATCACTGTCTCAAAGTCCACCATATATCAGGATAACATACACTTCACTTACTTTTATTGAGTAGGACAATTGTTTCTCGGACTGTTGCCCGCATCCTCAGCTGTTGAACCACTACTGTTTGGGTTTGGGTTCCAAGTTGTGGTTGTGGATGTGTTGGTTGTGGTGACATCTGTTGGGCGGGCAATGAGACTTGTTAAGCAATCCTTAAGGGGGAACTCCATGTTCATCAGTGTGTGGCGGTATTTATGAATATAGATTTTTTCCCAAGCTGATAATTGATTGATAGCTGATTTCAATTATCAGCTTGGGAAAAAATCTATATTCATAACTACCACCACACATTGATGAACATGGAGTTCCCCCCCCCCCTAAGGATTGCTTAACAAGTCTCATCGCCCGCCCAACAGATATCACCACAACCAACACATCCACAACCACAACCACAACTTGGAACCCAAACCCAAGCAGTAGTGGTTCAACAGCTGAGGATGCGGGCAACGCTCCGCGAAACAATTGTCCTACTCAATAAAAGTAAGTGAAGTGTGTGTTAATAATACCACTTTAATTAATTCAATTTGATTGTGCCTTCACTGTAAGCAGCTTCAAAATCATAATTTATACTGCCTCTTACGATTTCACATGCCTCCATGATACATAGACTAATAGTTCCTTCATCCGAGATCTCTGCAGTATAAACAAATTGTTTAAGTTGTCTCCAAAGATAAAACTTCGAAGGACTGAGGTTGAGGGAATGTGCAGGCCATGGGACTGGTCCTCTCAACCTATCTGTCTGTCATGTGCACCTGGAACAATAATGCTGAAGCTCCATATGTACAAACAACACATTTCTTCTTATTTACAGGAACACATCTTCTAGAATGTCTGGAATGTGTGGTTAGATAAATTGGGCCTGGAAAGTCATTAAACATAAACTTTCATTAATATTAATACTGCAAAAACAAAGGGTTTTAGAAATATCTTTATATGAACCCATCTTCTTGTTTGAATGTAAGGAATCCAACTGCAAATGTTGTACAGGTGTTTTTGAATCATCCTGTATAACAAGAGTATACGAAAAATGCTACAGCACATACAGATGTGCACTGATCACAATGGTGATTATTTAAAAAAAATAGCTGAATGTCTAGCCTTTCCATCATTGTGACATTCAATATCAATAAACATATCAAATAAGTAGTAGTATTTTAGACGGTGAAGCGCCCTAATTAAATTTAAATGTAATGAGTCACCTTTTTACACTTTTTGCTCCAACTTTGCCTTCGTTTGGAAAGACCGGTTTCAGGGTACTTTAACCCTATCTTCAGTTCTGGGGAAAACTGGCGCTACATACAACAGGTGGTTGTGTGCAGCCTGGTGTAGTGTTGCCCTCTGCTCTTGTCAACAGGATGATGTCATCAACAGTGGGGACCTCAAAATTCATAAGAGAGTCTTCTTCTTTGGTGATAAAGATATTTTCCCAAATCTGTAATTCCAAAGGTTTCTTTACACATTTAGTTAACTCTAATTCTTCCTTTATGTTATGATTTTCAGACCAAAAATGATGTGCTACTGCAGATTTGCCTACCTATGCTTCTCAAGTGTTCTTTCATCCTAGTTTCCAAATTTCATTTTGTTTTTCCAATATAAATCTTTTTGCAGTCCTGTAAGCTTATTTTATAAATTCCTGATTTTTTTAGTGTTCAGTGTGGTATCATTCAAAGGGTGATTCAATAAGTTCCAGATATTATATCTATTTTGAGGGGCCAGTTTTATATTAAAGTCTTTAAAAATCCTTTCGAAGTTCCAGTACACTTTTGGGTGAAAAGTAAAAGGTTAAGGTACCCTGAAACCGGTCTTCCCAAACGAAGCCAAAGTTGGAGCAAAAAGTGTAAGAAGGTGACTCATTACATTTAAATTTAATCAATAAACATGTTTTCTATGTGGGGGAAAAAAATGGGAATCTTATGTTACGGACATGCCTCGTTGAATTGAAGTTGGTCAGTATCAGCCACAGTCCTGTGCTAATTCTAATGTTGAAATATTTTATGAATTATTATAGATGTGAGAGCTCGAGAGGTTGATCGATACAGCGGTAGGAAGGAGGCTGAAGTGGAAGGGGGTCTGTCTCCATGGTCCATCTATGAATTTCGGGTGACTGCAGGTAATGAGCTTGGCTATGGGGTGGCCTCTGCTCCATCACCTCAGTACAGCACCCAGCCTGACAGGCCTTACATCGCACCTGCTAACATTGGTGGAGGTGGTGGCAAGATAGGAGACCTGACAATTACTTGGCAGGTAAGTACTAGTGTCGGCAAAATCAAAGGAAATTGTAAGGGAAGTTGGATTGGGGGAGCTAGACATTCAACCAACAATAGGTCAAAAATTATGGAATAAAGTAAAGTGAGGATAGACAATGTAGGAAACAGGAAATAATAATTAGCTTAAAGAACAACACTACTTTAATATTATATATAAATGTTAAGAAAGTATGGGAAAGAGAAAACTACATTGATGCCTATGGAAAGAGAGGTTATAACATGAGCAAGGACAAAAGAACAGGAACAATGTTACTAAAAGGTCTAAAAGTAGATAAAAATCTATGCACATTATGTGGTAGTGTCGATAACAATTTGCACTGTGTAATTGAGAGTAAAAATACTAAAATGTGGAGACAAAAAATATGGAATAAAAACTGTGAAAAGTTACCACAGAGAAAGTGTACTTAAAACTTTTTGGATACAATAAGAAAGAATTTTTGAAACAACTAGATAATTATACAGGGAAAGAAAGAGAGAAATGGGGGAGGAAAATTGCCAAAGAAAGAGAGGATTTTAGTAATAAAACTGATGATGTAAGTTATAATAGAGATAAACTGATTAATTGGTGGGGTATAAAAATGTGCAATTAGAGGAAACTGTATATGATATCAAATTCAGCAACTCCACGAATGTATGTATGAAATTTGTAACTGAAAAATGAAATAAATTTGTGATAGTTGAAAATGAGTCGGAATAGTAACACTCACCTCACAACAAAAAGACCAACTGATGAATTTTGAAATACCGCCACATGATTTTGAACTTCTACTGAGAACACCAGATGGCTCCACCGTAATAGACCACAGAGCACAAATTCCAGCCATCAGTCGGACTTCAACTGAAGAAGAGGGCAATTGCCCTTGAAACATATGTTTTGAACATAATTACATATAAGTGAGGTGAGTGTTACTATTCCGACTCATTTTCAACTATCACATTGATTAAAACTTCACTTGTCTCAAACTTCTGAGTTATTTAATATGAAATAAATTGTCTAGCCTCCTATATATGAGGGTCATTAGATAAGTATTGAGATAGCAAATAATGAATACTCATCAAAACATTTTGTTCATCTCAGTTTCTCAAAGTATTGTCTTTGCTAGTGTATACAGCATTCTATTCTCTGGAATTTATTTTGTTTAAATCTAGAAAGGGGAGGTGACCATCTTTTTCCATTTCCAATATGAATTTTATAGCTTTGTGCTGCAAATTCAAAAATTTAGAGGCATACTTTACATGATTTTCCGAATGAATCATGTCATGAATTTCAAAGTACCACCAATTGGCTCCCAAAATTTGTTTTACCTCCAATAGGTGGCAATAAGGTACAACAGTCCATCACCCAGTGGCAGTAACTGTAACACTGGAATTTGAACACAACCATGGGAATATGAAGATTCATCCGAAAGTGGATACGAAACATGTTCTTAGTTTTGGAATATATTTTAGAAGATAAGTGAAGCAATGTCAACAAAATTATTTTGTATCAAAGTATATACCTACATTTTGTCACCCAGATGGATCGTTAATAAACAATGGACAAGATGCAGGGGCAGGTATTCACTGCAAACAATTTTCACAATACATAGCCCTCGATAAGTATGGAAGTCATTACGATGGTGAACTGATAGCAATTGAAATGTCACTACACGATATTCAATATAGCACACAGTAGACATAAAATCGTCATTCAGATTCAAAATCAGCAATAGAGGCTATTGGAAACTATAGTAACAAGACAATAAATATTATATATGAAATAAGAAACTTAATAAAAACAATTAAACTAAGGAATAAAGCAGTGATGTTGTAATGGATACCAGCCCATGTGGGAATTAGTGGAAATGAACATGCTTACCGTTGGCTATGAAAGGTGCCAAGGTGGTAAGGAAGCCAACAATAAAACCAGAGCTCCATAAACATATAAACCAGATAAATCATCAGGTTACAACTCAACAATAAATCGTGCAGAAGGAATTGTTGAGAGACAAAATATACAGCATGGATAGAGCAGACTTGCTCAATATGCCAAGGAAAACTGCGGTGGTCCTATTTAGGATGGAAACTGGCCACAATTGCCTTGCTGAACATTTCCCTGACTCCTAGAAAGTGTGAATTATGTGATGATAATATAGTGAATAGAAGCCTGTAAAGGCTTAACCAACCGTGACATGTGACATTGTATTGGAAGTTGGGGGGAAAATGATGAACATCAATTAATCCCCAATGCCATTAGAATACTACCATAACATATTTGAAACCTGGCGAGACTTTCCACAGTAAATCTTCGCAGTATTTCTTGGTGCCATTCCACCCTAAGGAGTTTCTGTGCTGCAGATAAATTATGGGACACCCATTAGAAATATTTCTTTTTTTGCAGGATGGTGTTCATGAAGTACGGTTGAAACATTTGGTGAACTAATCAATAATGCCAGTAAAAAATCTTGGATTATTTATAGTCATTGCTTTCAAAGTGGTGATGTTTTTCTCCTAAACTACTGCTGTTGGCTAGCCACTCTTCTGGTCATCTTTAAGAGCTTGCTGCCCCTTCTTAAACACATGATGGAGAATAGTCCCCAAAAGCCCCTTCAAATGCTCAAGTGACTGCATTTCATTTAAGCCTCATTTGAAATTGCTCTCTCTGAATCTCCATTTCGCTTGCAAGAATGTTCATACTTTCCAGACTTTCCACATGGAAAATGAGTGATGCAACAATGCTCTGCTTTCACCATTGCAGTACCAATGAGTCAGCAACAATGCTCTGCCTATCACCATTGCAGTACCAATGAGTCGGTAACAATGCTCTGCCTATCACCATTGCAGTACCAATGAGTCAGCAACAATGCTCTGCTTACCACCATTGCAGTGCCAATGAGTCAGCAACAATGCTCTGCCTACCACCATTGCAGTACCAATGAGTCAGCAACAATGCTCTGCCTATCAGCATTGCAGTACCAATGAGTCAGCAACAATGCTCTGCCTACCACCATTGCAGCAACAATGCTCTGCGACTACCATTGCAGTGCCAATGAGTCAGCAACAATTCTCTGCCTACCACCATTGCAGCAACAATGCTCTGCAACCACCATTGCTGGTCCAATGAGTCAGCAACAATGCTTTCCCCAAAGGTGGCTAATATTCTCATTCTCAATACTTATCTGATGACCCTTGTATATTTTAATGGCAAATAAGGTAAAATGAGCTACAGATATGCAAGATGATGTTCACCTGTTTGGGACCTGTTTTGTTGAAGTAAACCAGAAAACTGCAAGCCTCCAAATACAGCCACACTGCACTTGGAATTTTAATCAAAGTGGCTTTATTTATAAACTATCTTCCAGTATGACATTATCAAGAAAAGCAGAAAATTCAAAAGTTGCCTTAGTTCAGCCATACACAATGCAACTCAAAGTTTACAATAGATGTGGGACTTTCTATCAAGACAACTCTAAATTTGTCTTCAGGAAAGAAATGCCAGCCTGAAAGTAAAAGAGGATGTTGAAGATAATTGCCCTACAAATATCTGGAGGCTATTACAATGTAAAAATGTTATATAAGAAAACTTAAAATTCTTTTTCTTGAATGTGCTTTCCAACAACATAAAAAAATTAACCAGAAGTATATATGGTGAGCAGCATTCGGAAACTATATACAAGTATATATATAATCTTTGTTTTTCCCACCACTATTGGCTGATCTATTCATGAGTAACCTAGAAATAAGAGTAACAAGCACCTTCCCACATATATTTAAAACTTGACATATTTGCCATCATCCCTACAAAACTTGCAGATGTCACTTTTAAGCTATTATACCTACAGAACAATGCAATAAAATTCACTGTAGAAATAGAAAAAGAAGGTTGGCTTCCATTTTTTGATCTAAAAATCATAAGACTGAAAACAGAATAGAATTTGGTATTTACAGAAAACCCACACACATACACAGTCACGTCAAGAAAAACTTCAACCCAAAAACACACCAATATGCAATAATATGAAAGTTGCTACCAAAAATGGTTTCAAAACAGAGTTATTGGACAAACTAATACAAAAGCAAAGAAACAAAAAAGGATTAAAGATATCACCACAGGAGCCAACCCAAACCAAAAATACAATAAATTCACGTTCCACCCACATTTGCACAATAAATTCAAAAAGCTGTTCCAAGATACCAATGTAGAGCTAGCACCTCAAAACAAATGCAACCTCAGAAACGTACTAAACCACCCATTAAAAGACACCATACCAAACAGATCAAAATCTGGCATTTACCAAATAAATTGTGAGGATTGCCTCAAAATTTACATTGGACAGACTAAGAGAAGCCTTCAAACAAAATTGAAGGAACACCTCAGGAACATGAAATTCGAGCAAACACACAAATCTGCAGTATAACATCACCTCTGGGCATCACCACACAACATCAAACCAGACGTCAAACTTATTAAATGTGTAAAAACTACAACTGAACTAGCAATTTGGGAAAGGATACATATTAGGAAAAATGTGCACAGAGTTATGAATTTTGAAATACCTCAGCAGACAACACCTTAAGCTTACCCCCAAGAAAACTAGATGGTAGCTCAGAAGAAACTACGAATGGAATCTCCCCTTCTGAAGCCCCGACAATGAAGATGAACATCTTTGAAATGCATCCAGGAAAAAACTAAGTGAAACTATAGTGTCCATGTTTGACTCAAGTTAGTTACATAATAAACATTAGGAAAGTTTAGTAGTGTTTACTTTTGCTTGAAGTGCTTTCAAAATGCAGTATACAGCACCACAAAGAGTGTTATGTACAATACATACATGCTTACATCATCTTGTAGGGATGAAACTAAATTTCCTGGGAGTGTGTTCCAAGTAGAGAGGTCATTCGTTTGCTTTAAAATAATTCAGGGAGACAGGATCAATTTGTGATAGGAAAAGAAATAGTTGTCTGCTTCAGTTATTGCCCTAGGCAGTCGAGTATCAAGACTGATTGTGAAATTGTATTTTCAGCTCAAGAATATGATTCTGGAGATTGTTCAGATATTGTTTTTACCTGTGCCTATGTGAAGATCCACATTTTATTTATGTCTTTGATACCCTACATTAAACAAGCTATGACACAAATGCTTCACCACCTTAATCAAAGTAGTATGTAAAGCTTCTAAAAAATGTAATCCAAAAGTTTTTGTTTGAACCGAGAGACATACCTTGAAAGTAATTAAGTTGAATTGTGCTTGATAGCACTAATAGGAAACAATTAGAGAACTACATCAATTGTTACATTAAAGAACAAATGGAAGTGATACACAGCAAAGTGTAATTAATAACATTAATGACAGTGAGATTATAAACTTGATGCTTCACGTTGATACAACACATGGTGACTAGCGATGTGTAAAACTGATTATAGAGCAAACATAATCCAAGGCTATTCCCAAATATGAAGCATGTAACCTCGACTGTTAATGAAAAGTGGTTGCATGCAAAATCATTTGTTAGTTTATAGGCTTTTGGAATTAAGGTGTTTATACTTTGAAGAACTTTTCTCACTTCATGTAAGTTTTTCTTCTATAATTTTCCTAATGGTATATTAATTTTAATATGTTTTGTTTTTTTCCCGTCTCAGGCATTAACACCTCAAGATCAGAATGGTCCAGGAATATACTACAAGATTTTTTGGCGCCGCTCTGATCATGATTCAGAATTTCAGTCACTATCGCTCAAGGAATTTGGAAATCTTGGAATTCATGTTGTTCGTATTCAGCCTCAGTTTTACTACACAAGATACGATGTGAAAGTACAGGTAATTAGTGTAACATGCCTTTTTAAGACCCTGGTATATAATTCTATGTTAAAATACGCCTTCATTTTAAAGCATAACTTCTAATCTTGTTAGCTTTGTAAAATAAAACTTACTGTTATAGTTGGACAGATCAGCAAGTAAATTGGGAAGTGTGCACTCATGTTAGGCATCCATAAAATGTATTAGAAGGAGAAGAAACAATTGCTTAAATAGCTTAAATAAGTTCATTCAGATTAAATAACTCAGAAGTTTGAGACAAGTGAAGTTTTAATCAGACTTCAACTGAAGAAGAGGGCGATTGCCCTTGAAACATATGTTTTGAACAATTACATATAAGTGAGGTGAGTGTTACTATTCCGACTCATTTTCAACATCAAGTTCATTCAGTTTTGATTACAGGGTAAACAAACCTTAATGTTGAATGGGTGGAGTCAAGCTGAAAAATTCATTGCCAAAGCCAGGATTTATTTAAAATTTCAGTCTTGACTCTAGCTATCCAACTTCTGTCCTACACATAGCTTGTGTGAAAAAACAATTAAATACACATAAACTTTTATGTTCATGAATTAGGAAATAAAACTAGGAGCTGCTTTATTAATATAATAAAATATAAAGTTGTTAGAAAACAGGTTTGGTTATTAATTTTAATTGTTTTCTCACAGAAACCATGTGTAGGACAGGCATTGGATAGGTAGAGCCAGACTGAAAATTTCAATGCCATAGTCAGGATTTGAGCCATGTATCTTGCGGTCTGTAGCCAGTTGCTCTACCACTGAGCTACCATGGCAACATGTCGACACTGACTCGCATGTTTCCTGGTAAACCACAAGGTGATCTCAAATTATTTTGAGATGACAACTCCAATGGTGACTTACAATGTTGCAAGTACTTTTAAGTCCCAGGATTCATAGTATAGCCAGTTATTATGGACCATTGTGATAATTTTAATTGTTTTCTCATAGAAATCGTGTGTAGGACAGGAGTTAGATAAGTTGAGTCAGACTACTTATATCCATAGCCAGGATTTGAACCACGGATCTCCCGATCTCTAGTCAATTGCTCTACCACATCACATTGTACATGTCGGTTGTAAGTGTGTAGTGAGAAGTAAACATACCTAGAACAAAAGGGTTACCCAGCAAATGTGCAGTGCATGCTGTAAACCTATTTCTTCATGCGGAGGGGTTTAACTCAGCTGAAATTCACAGATGAATGAGTAATGTGTACGGTGAAACATTCATGAGTGACAGCAAAGTGTGGCAATGGTGCAAGGACTTTGAAGCAGGGCATGCAGACGTTCAGGGAAGGAAGCGAATGTCGATTGATCTCGTTCAGCAAGTGGATCAGGAGGTTAGAAAAAATTGTCAGTTCACAATTTCTGTTGTATGAGTTGTTTCCCAAAATTTCAAGCTCAGCTCTCTACACCATCATGAGTGATACACTTCAGTACCACAAACTGTGTGTGAGGTGGGTTCCCAAGATGCTGTTCAACCATCACTAAACTCTTAACCTTTCTCCAGCGCTACCATGAGGGAGAATATTTTTTGAACAAAATTGTCACAAGGGACGAGACATGGGTCCATTATGAAACTGAAGAAATAAAAGAGCAATCCACACAGTGGATGAATTCTTCTTCCCAGTCAAACCAAAGAAGTTCAAGCAAACTTCTCCAACAGAAAGTGTATGTCTACTGTATTCTGGGATCAAAAAGTAGTTTTCTTGGTGAATTCATGGAACATGGCATGACCATCACTGCACCCTCATACTGCGTGACTCTTCAGAACAGGCGAAGAGGAATGTTGTCATCAGACATTGTTCTTCATGACAATGCCCGGGCACACACTGCAGCTGCACCAAAGAACCTCCTGCAGAGTTTTTGATGGAAAGTGTGTGATCACCCTCCATACAGCCCAAACTTGGCTTTTTGGATTTTCATCTCTGTCCTCGCATGAAAAAGTGGCTAGACAGCATTTTGGCACAGACAATGAGCTGCAGACCAGCATACAGACTTGGCTGAAAGCACCTTCAATGATGATGGGATTGAAAAGTCGATACCATGCTACGAAAAATGCCTAAGTCTGAGCGGCAACTATGTAGAGAAGTAGCCAGTAGCCAAATGCTGCAAATAAAACATATTTGAATTTCACTGTGGTTTTGATTTTGCGTACGACTGGACTTTGAAAAAAAAATAGCCCTCATAATTTGTGATGAAGGATGCTAGAAACGGTGATTTGCTCTTTAATTTACTTTGAATGTAACATGAGCTAATTGTCACTAACCTGAACATGCTTCAAGAACAATTTTAGGTGCCTCATCTTCCACTCGCAAGGAACTATTGTCATGTTGGTGTTGCAGGTTGAACTTGGAATTTTATTTTAGTGAGAATAAAAAGATTAGTGTCTTGGTCTTCTTTCCCATAGGACCAAGTTTGAGAGAAAAAAAATATTATTTAAACTTTAGAATACTCATCAATGTGTAATTCTTTGCATATATTGATATTTAAAAGTATTAAACAGAACAGTAGAATTGATGGTTTGCCCTACAGCTTTCTTAAAAATGTGGTGTGAGAATTCAGATAGGTTATTAGAGTTGACAAGACTAATTAATATTATTAAAAAAAAGAAGGTTTTGGAAAGTTAGTGGATAGCAATCATACATCCCCTCTATAAAGTGAAACATTGAATCTTAATACTAATAATTTGGAGAAACTGCGTTGCTGTCCAATTTCGGAAACATTTTACAGGAATTATTGCAATATTAGTTCAAAATGGGCTGAAGAAAATAAAAGGTTAACCCTGTACCATGCCAGACTCAGGAAAGGAAAACAAACAGTGGATAATATTTTCATAATTAAAACAATGATGGATAAATATCTAGAATGTGATAAAATCTTTGATCACATGTTGTGATCACATTAAAGCTGTCTAGTATATTACACTATGTCAAACCTTTTATCACATTTTTTATTACAAATTTAAAAAGCATATCCAACTGTTAATACCATCAGCTGTAATAATAGATCCTATTTTGTTCTGTTTAAAATGTTAGTTGTCATTTTATTTAATATTTATAAATAAATATACTTTAAGTTTCTGTTGTATTCATCTGCTACATTTTTGTATAACCTGACCTAAAACTTAACCTCAATAAGTCCATTTCTTAAAACAACATTAATACTACTACATATGTGAATATGAATAACAAAGCGAGCAGCAAAAGTGGTAATTAATGGCTGTCATAATAATGTTCATTTTGTTCTTCTAAATATTGGCTTCCCAATGCATTAATGCTTTTCCTCACATCATTATCTGTATATCCTTCATGCACTTCATGATTTCTACTATGCTTTTATGTATTTTAAGTATTTTGTTTATCTTTTTGTAATAATTAAGTTTTGAATTGTACAGCATTTCATGTGATTCATAATAGGAAATTAGGTTTGACTGTAGCCACTGAACATGTGTAATGTCTGCCATTTCATTTTCTAATAACAGATGTAAATCACAGATTTAATCACAGATGTGATGGTGGGTATAACTTTTATCACAGAAGTGTGTCACACCTAGATGTGGTCAAAGATGCTATATTACACTGTAAAATGTTTTATCACATCTATTTGATCTCATTGCTGTGACACAGAAATGTGATAGTGTAATTTAGGCCTGAGAAAAGGGAGTGGTTGTACGCTAAAATTATTGATCTAGAAAATGTGTATGATAGGGCAGATAGAGTAAGGCTAAGGCCCAAATTAAACAACAAGGGCCTAATTTTGAATATGATTGGTATAGTGAAGGAGTTGTGTTATCAAAATTAACTCTGTGTTAGGTGTACTTTTAGGTAAGTAATAAGGGCTGTTGGACAAGAGAAAGGGCTTAGACAGGGTTGTAATTCATTGATGTCATTTTTGGTTGATTGTACGATGCCTGTACCTATATGCCTGCAATTAAAAATGTGGATACCCCTAGGTTGCTTTATGCAGACGATCTGGTGGTGTGCTCAACATCAATTGGCCTAAAGTTAGCTATAGGGGAGATTGACAGATGTTGCAAAGAATGGGGTCTGAAAGTAAATGAGGATAAAACTAAAATTACGCTAGTAGTAGCAGTAAAAACACCTCGCTCTTCCAAAACACTCTTTCATTAAAATTGTTGGTGTAGTAATGATAATTTAATTGAAATAATTCACAGGTTGATACTTATAAAATGCCTGTAGTTTCTGTTCCATATAGTTTAATATTGCTGTTTTTATTATAAAACTGTAACCATATTATCACTGTTGCAAATCTGTTATTCTTGCTATTTAATCTCTTTTACAGATCCTCCTCCCCTCTGCTTCATATCCACCTCTTCATCCTCATGTTCATTGTCATGATCTTGATCAGCCACTCTTCCTACTCTTGCTACTCTGTTGTCTTGCACCACAGGAATATCTTTGTTATCATACTGTATTGCCAGGGCCATGCAAGAACTAAATGAAAGTGCTCTGTAGTTAACTTTACTTTTATGGAAATATTGGAAAGCCCCAGTTTGGCTGTACTGTAGCATGTTCCTTGGTGAGATATATATGTTGTCCTTAGCCTACAATAACATGTTGATATCATCATTACTATTATTGCATAGTGGCCTGCTACGGTCTGATTCCATCTCTTCATCGGACAGCCCAGCAGTCTTCTCCCTGTGATCTGTAATTTAATATTTGACATGGATCTCTTGACGCAGGCATTCTGAGTACATGGCACCACCAATTTCGATGATAACTTTGAATGTTTTCTATTTTTGGATCAATTTTCAGTTCGTTCATAATATCTATATTCTTTTTCTTGTCCAGTTTAGTGTATCCTGCAGTTCTTAAACATTTCATTTCATTAACTGTGATACAATGTTGGCCTAGTACTGGCAGGAAGATGATGATGATGATGATTATTATGTGGGATTACTGGTGGACAAAGTGGTATCTGGGCAGGTCTTCTCCATGTCCTCCAGTTTCCCCTGCCACTCATTCCACCAATTGCTCCATCATCACGTTTCCTATCATCCAGTTTGCTTGCATTTCATATCATCCACTTCCTCACACTCATGCCTGTCTCTGGGGTGACCACTTGTTCCAGGTTCTCTATTCTGTGGTTTAGTGCTGTTGGCTCCCCGACAGGCTTCTGACCCCTAGGCATTCGCTTGTAAGTCCTAGGGGTGTCCTATGGGGAGGGTAAACAGACTACGAAAAAAAAAAAATTATATTGTTTGTTGTTATTATTATTATTATTATTATTATTATTATTATTATTATTATTATTATTATTATTATTATTAGCACAAAGTTACAGCTAAGACTGTTCAATGAAACAGAATTTGCATTGACTTTGTCACTTTTATCATTGTGTCAATATGTAAAAGTTTATGAAACGTGCTCTAGGTGTTGAGATTTATGTACTAATTCAGATAATATTTCATTGTTTAACATTTCTTGCTTAGTTAAAGGGCATTAAAGTAAAAAAAGAAAATAGGAAAAGAGGAAAAGATGAAACTATGGTTTGTTCCACGTGTATAAAGCATATAACAAATCCACTTATCCCATACTACAGTTGTCAGTCAGTGAAGAGATAAGCAGCTCTGCCATATACAGGTTCACTCAAAAATACTTTTACAATGTTTGGGGACTGGTGTGTTACATTGCAACAAGAAAAAAGTTCATATAATCGGATGTTCTAACACCCTTCATTTTGGGTTTATTGAGGTTCAAAATGTTATTAATCAAAACATTTTAAAGTGACACATTATTCTCTTTTACACATTATCCGCTTGTTAGGTGGTGTTCAATACAAACACCACCCATAACAAATGATCAAAATATTCTCCTCTTGCATTTAGTGAAGCATGCACTCTTCAAAGCATGAACTGTTAAATACTCCCTGTCGATGTGTATGGTTTCATAGGCTTCTACGACATGCAGTTAAAGGTTGTTTGATGCATAAGCAATTTTTTTAAAGTGCCCCCAAAGATAAAAATGCAAAGGATTGAGGTCGGGAGAAAGTACGGCCCTCTTCTGCCTGTCCATCTTAGATACCAGCCAGTCTCGAACAGTGAGACTAAATTGTGCTGTGCCCCCGACATGCATAAACCAGATGCTGCTGCTTATTTGCAGGGACAGATGTTCAAGAAGTGTGGCAGTGTGTTCTGAATGAACTCCCTGTGCAAAGCATCTGTAGTACTTGCTGGCAGAACAAGGTCTTTGTGTACAGCTAATGACAAATGTAAACAAGTAGCCATAACACAAAACCAACTCCACAGAATAAAATGGGTCAAAGCCTTTCATGAATGAGTACATAGATAAATTAAGTTTGTTGGGACTTAAAAAGCTGATGAATGCAAACTTTCATTAATATATTTGTAACACAAAATTGAAAGTTTTTAGAACATATGTTCGTATGAACTTATTTTTTTGTTTCAATGTAAGGAATCCATCCCCAAACGTTGTCCTCTATGTCTTAATTGTAGATCTACTGGTAATGGTATCATTTGTAAATTATGCCATGGCACTCCAGTTCACAAGGGACCCTGATCTATCGCCTGGCCACTGCAGCCCCCATTTCATACCGAAGGCATCCAATGGGGTGCAGTGCTGGAGGGTGAGATATGATCAGCACCTCGAGTTCTCCCAGCCGGTTGATGCAGTCTTCTTGATCTGGAGGCGCTGCTCCTCAATTGGCCCCCAGGGACCTCACGAGGCTGAGTGCACCCCAGACCAGGTCTCCCAGTGGGGGTAAATTCCTCATGCCAGTACCAGGAATCAGGTTAAGTCTCCCACTTGGCAAGCAGCTGCACTACCACTGCACTAAGGAAATTAATGGTAGCTTAATATTTTGTGGATTTGAAGCTTTCTCAGTGTTGGTTATTAAGGATAACTTCATGGGACAACAACCGAGTTAAATTGGAGCTGTAAAATGCAATTTAATTCAGTTGTGGTGCCATGAAGTGGTCATAAATATTTTGTGCTTTGGAACGTTTCTGTTATATTAAATGCTTCTTTTTCAGGCTGTCAATAACATCGGCTTTGGGCCTGAATCAGACATTGTAACTATCTATAGTGCTGAAGATATGCCACAAGTTGCTCCAGTTCAGGTTGCTGCTCGTTCTTTCAACTCTACTGCACTGAATGTTAGCTGGCAAGCTGTCGAACAGACAAGAGAGAAAATACGTGGCAAGCTTATTGGTCACAGAGTAAGTAGCACATCAAAACATGTAACACTTCATAGTGATGTTCATCTCTTCCAGGAATGATTTTTCTCCTATATTTGTCACACAGATTATGATCCTGAATTAGTTTTCAATAAAATGTGTGTGGAGAAGGGCGCATGGGCTCAGGAACTTATATGTACCTTTTAAGTATCATTTTCACATATTTTTTATTCAGTTAATGTTCATATATTTTAACAGTTAATCTCCAATAGAAATTTTTCTTTCTTAAAGGAAGAGCTGTACAGTCATGCTTGAAAAACTGAATGCAGTGTTTGGATCAAATCTTCAGCATGCCAATGCTCTGTAATTGAGATATTATCAGGCGGTCGTTGAACAAGCAGAGAGCTTTAATTTTAGACTACTCAATGTGAAAGAATAGTTTTCTACATATAAATTAACCCTAGCGTTCTGACTGGAAGGGTATTAATAATATAGTGAATTATCTTAACGGTTATGAGACTCAAGCAGGCAAGGTCACTGTGAGGATCTGCTGGAAGATCAAGTTACAGCTTAAATTCCCAGCCTTTTTAGTTGCAGTAGATGCAATATCTAATAACATATTTAACATTATAACAGTTGAAAGTTGGATTACCAGTATGATCCATAAACTAAATGACAAGTCATTGGTCTGGGTCTTCCCAGGAGAAGATCCCCAACAAAAGTGAAGCGAACAAGAAGTGTTGGCAAGATGATGATGACGACCTTTCTTCTCAGCAAGTGGCCACATTGTGATGATTCCGCTTGAGGCAGAAAAGGATGCTCGTGCCAGATGGTACATGCTGTCTACACAAGTGTTGGAATGAACTGAGAAAAGAACATCCTAAGATGGTCTATGTGGAATTTTGTTGTTACATGACAGTTCCTCTGCCCACACTGCAGCCCAAATTCTAAAAGATTCAGACATTTGTGGCGTCCTCGCTACAGTCCAGATGCTGCCCCTTGTGACTTTCTTCTACTCCTCAAGATGAAAGAAACTTGAGGTCAATGATTTGAGCCAACTGAAGCTGCAGTAGCTGCTTATGAAGAATATATTGCACTCTCTCCAAGGAAAAATGGCATTCAGCATTTGAAAAATCTTTGAAAGAATGAAACTGTATATAGAGTGCAACGGAGGATATCTTGAAAAGATGCAATGATCCAATCTAAAATTGTAATATTTTATTACGTGCATTCTGAGAACTTTTGGAGTGATCATCCTATGAAGTTTCCCAGCTAGAATGTGTTCTTTCTCACTATAGATGCATAGGCTAAGATTGTTTCAATGATTCAAAATAATTTGAATTTAAAATTGTGAATTGTTCTGCAGAGTAATGATGGTATGAATGAATGAATATTTATTTTCACAAATTTTATAAATTATTATACATTTCCTTATGTTTTTATCTCTCCACTGAGTTGCTGTATACCCTGAGGCCCAACAGTCTCAAACCCTGTGATTGCCGAGCTATTGGGTCCCACTATATCTTAAATCTAATATTAGGGTCAGCTGATAAGTCCCAGGCCTCTCAATGAAAACATCATTTAAATTTGTTTTTCCCCCTCAACATAATCTTCAGAAAGGCTAATACATTTGTCATATCAGTGTTCTAATTTAATTAAACCATCTCTGTAGTGCAATTTATCAAGGTCCTCAAAATAGATGTTTACCATTTCAATGACCTCGTTGCTGTGAAATTTTTGTCCTCCAAGAAATTTTTTGAGGTTTGGGAACAGAGTAGTCACTGGATGCTAGATCTTGCAAATAGGGTGGATGTTCAAGCAATTCCAACTTTAAATTGCACATTTTTCCCATTGCAATGACTGAATGATAGGCCGGAGCATTGCTGTGATGAAACAAGATTTTGGTTTTTGTCAAATGAGATCTTTTTCTTTTCACCTCATCACTCAAACATTGCAGTAAGCTTGCATAGTAGTCACCAGTAATACTTTTACCCTTTTCCAAGTAATCAATCAAAATAATTCCCTGTGCATCCCAGAAAACACTCGCCATAACCTTGTTAGCTGACGAAATTGACTTTGCCTTTTTTTTTTTGAGTTGGTTCACCTGGTGCAATCCACTGTTTTGACTGTGATTTACTTTCTGGAGTGTAGTGATGTATCCAAGTTTCATCCAGGGTATTAAGCCATCTCAAAAATTTACTGGGATTTTTATGGTAGAGCTCTACATTCTTAACAGAAACAGTTTTTCTTTGCAACTTTTGATCAGGTGTCAACAAACGCGGCTCCCATCTTGCACAGACCTTGTGAAAGCCCAAAACATTACTTAAAATATTACCTGCACATTCTTTAGATATGTTTACTGCCTCTGCTATCTCAAACAATTTTAATCTGCAGTCTTCCAGTACTAAACGATGAATTTTTTCAATGACCTCTGGAGTTGTCACTTCTACAGGGCGTCCAGAGCGAGGCTCATCACTAGTGCTCGTATATACCATTTTAAACTGTGCAACCCACCTTTTAATCATTGAATATGAAGGGGCAGAGTCTTTCAATGTACTGTCCATTTCCTCCTTGATTTCTTTAGGCGTTAAGCCTTTCAAATGGAAGTATTTAATCACTGCTCGTTTTTCCAAATCCTCCATTTTTGTGAAAACTCTATGGTTGTCTTGTTTAAAATGCTGTCATTTTGAAAACTAAACAAGCTATTGACCTGTAACTATGGATACAAGGTAGTCTAGAGTTAAACTATACGATGCTTCCATCTAACTGGTCTAGTGGCACCATATATGTGTGTGAGGCCCAGGACTTATCAGCTGACTCGTACATACTACCTGTAACTCTAATTTTCTTCATCCTGCTTACTAATTCTCCTTATCCATTTGGCTCTTACACTATCCAAAAAGTTCCCAATTTCAATTAAATTTCTCCTAGATTTTACATTCATTATCTTTCTCGCTTGGCTTTCTATTGGTAACATTGTCCATTCCTTAATCCCTATCCTCTCCCTTAGCATCCTATTTTCTTCACATTGTTTATCCTTGAGGTGGCACAAGGGACATTTCTGTATATCACTCTCTCTTCTGTCTAGCCCAAGCAAAGCCTTCTCTTGCTGCTTTATCACAAACATCAATATAATTCTCCCTGTTCCACTCCACTTTTATCTCTCCATGCCATGCCAATGAGCTTTTTGTATTGAAACTTGCTATTATTTCTTGTCTTTCAATATCCTCCATTCTTAACCTAATGTCTTTCCAGAACCCATTGTGTAGTGATTCCCTAGCTTTCCACATATCACCAAAACCAATTTTTAACATAATTTCCTTTACCTTATTTAGCCAAGAATGTTTTTGATTTAGCCTTCCTGTAATACAAAACATGTAATGTTGGTAAGCAGAAGTACTTAAGGTGTAAAACTCTGATTTTTATGTGTAGCTGAAATACTGGAGATCGAGTGACAAAGAAGAAGATGCTGTGTATTATTTGAGTCGCAGCACTCGACCTTGGGCCATTGTTGTAGGTCTTCAGCCTGATACATATTACCAAGTAAAAGTGATGGTATATAACTCAGCTGGTGAAGGTCCTGAAAGTGAACGTTTCTTAGGTAAGTTTCCTTACTTATGTTGCTCATAAATGGTATGCTAATGGAATAAGGTAGCCTCTGTTTGCACATTGTCTACACAAATTTCAAACTGTTGTAGTAGCTCTGTTTTTAAATTTCAGTGTGATGATTAAAACATTCATTTATATTCCTGTTATGTTGTTTTTTGTTTTGTATGCATGGCGTTAATTCTTGATTGCATGATTTATTTTGCTACATGTACCTTCCTCCTCTAATTTGTCAATTGGTATTTCACCGGCTCCACAATTGAAGGAACTTGAATTAGCATTGATCATTAGTGCGATACAAAGTGAACTGGCCACCCATTTGAAGTTGAACGTTGTACATTTGAGTTGCAGCGACTGCAGTCAAATGTACCTGTGGCAAAGGATGGGGAGGACCCGAGTAAAATATCCAGTGTGATGGTCCGCTTGGATGCAATTGACTGCAGTTATATGGATTTTGCTCTTTTGTATTTATAAAAAGAACACTACAGCTTTATTGCAAAAATATTAATAATTTTACAATAATTAAACATTTATAACTAGCCTAATTTTATTGCTGAAAGTTGATGTAATACAGAATTTTAAAAAAAAAAAAAAAAAAACTCCACTAAAAATAGAAAACGCTTTGATTATCCATGCTTGTTGCTTATGTGCTACACCATGCAAATAGAGTTAACCTCACTGTTTATTGACATACTCGTGTATGTGTCCATAGCCACTGTGTATGCAAAGTCATTGTGTGACATCCATGCTCTGTGTACCACTCTCACTTTTGTTATGGTGCTAAAAATGAATGCTTTATTAATGATTGTGAAAGGGGCATAATATTGCTGCACATGGAAGTTACAGAAGTAGTGGAGACGGGCAGTAACTAATTACCCATTAACTGTTGCGAAACTAAGGAATAGTAACTAGTTACACAATAATGCTTGCCAAAGTAATGCGTTTCTAATGTCAGAAACCTTCACTCCCTGTTTTAAAATACTAACATTGTTCCAAGTTTCCAATTGGCTTAGGGTATATTTCACTCCTATGACTCCAGGATTCCTTGCTGAGAAGTGTAACATTGATATGTTTGAATTCTGTAAAAGTTTCATTGTCATCAAGGAATCAGCAGCAGACTGAATATTGAACATATTTTGTTCAGTTATGGCAACGACTCCATGGCATATGTAGCAGATCTTACAATATCTTGTAGGTCTTAAAGTCCAAATGCCTCTTCTCAATCTGGGTGAAGTCTCTATCACACGGCAGGTAACTTTTCTTCAGTGATGCCAAAGACCTTAAGTGAAATCGGCAATAATTTCTGGGTAAACAAGCAAGCAGAGCTTCCATCTTGTGATGAATGTATGAACTAAAGTAACCACTTTGGTACATAGCCATATCTTGGGTGCATTGGCAATGGAACATAGATGGGTGGTAGTGCAAAAACTAATTGTTTTCAAAAATGGCACTTAGGAGGTATTTGGGTTACACTCTTAAATTGACACTACAGTCTCGCTACACTCAATGCCATGTGCATGTGACATCAAGCTTTCTGTGCACATGTGAGAGATCTCTGGAAACATGCTCCCGCACCAGTAGTTCATACCTTATACTAATTTATTCATCTCATTTTTAGATTTTTTTATAGTGTTTTAACACCCACATTTTACTACAAATGTTGCTGGAGGCGATCTTTAGATTTTGCACACTACTGTACTTAGGAGACACTTTGTATTTAGTTTTAGAACTTATTGAAAGAGTATTACACTTTCCTCTGTACTGCACTGTTTTGTTTTTAGAGAGAACCTTCAGAAAGGCCCCACAAAAGCCGCCATCCTCTGTCCGTATATATGGAATTGATTTTTTAACAATAAGGGTTGTCTGGAGGTATGTGGCACCCAGTCTGGAAGAGGAGCCTCTTATAGGCTTTAAGGTGAGTTGTATGCTTTGTTATTAAAAAATCTGATGTGATTCATTCACGCGACTTTTCTACACCTCTGCAACAAATTATTGTTAAAAAGCTTATTCTTCTATTTACTTCATGCTAATTGAGAAAAAAATTAGCAGAAATGGTCTTATTACTTGCTTCCATGTAAGTAGAAGGGAAATAAGGGAGCACCATTAGCGAAAGTGATAGTCAAAAGTTGGTTGCTATATAATTGAAGTTCCTTTGTTTATATGGACAGAAGTTGACAAATTTCCATATGAGAAAAGTATAAGTAGTTTAAAGCTGAAGCCAATAACGAGGAATGTCTCAAAAACAATGAACTCCAGAGAAAAAAATTATGTAAGTTAAATTGTGTGTTTTAACGAGATCTACATATTCTATTAAGTAAGTTTTTGTCTATCTCTTACAGTTTACCAATTATGCAAAGTTCATCCTGAAAAAAGATATCTTCAGAGGCTATTCTCAGAAAATTGAAGATATACATTTTGTCATGTAAATATCTTTAATATACAATATTTTAATCAAAATCATTAGAGCCATTTTTGAAAAAAATCAAAAAGCTTTGAAATTTTCTCCATGTAAAGCATAGTTAGCACGCACACGCACACACACACACACACACACACTCCTAAAAATGCTTTCTTTTGTCTCAAATCATATACATCTGGTGAAATCTGTGTATCAAATTTTTGGGTGCAATATAATACCATCTCTATACATGTGCATAGTGTGTGTAGAGAAAGTAAGAAGGGGAGGAAGCTAGGCAGCTCATAAGAAGTTTTTTTTTTCTTACAGTCATACAATTTTGTGCCTTTGTATTAGAGTAAGAAGGGGAGGAAGCTAGGCAGCTCATAAGAAGTTTTTTTTTTTCTTACAATCATACAATTTTGTGCCTTTGTATTAGAGTAGAAGAAATGGAGCATTGCCTCAGAACATTGTAAATCCCCAAATCCTCTTTTTAGAGGTATCAAGAAAAACATTGCTGTGCTGTACTTTGATGCTGTTATTTAACATTTTTTACCTTGTGTACAATGATATGGACATCTAAATCTCTTAAGGTGATGCATCTGTAAAATTGGATCAAAAATTGTGAAAAAATTTTCACAGTAAAATGATATGAATTCTAATCTTTAAGAAAATATAATTTTCTCCTATTTGGCAAACATTAATGACCAATTAACTGAATCTATAGATGGGTAGACACATACTTACTAATAGCCACTCCCAACTTAAAGCTTTTTCTCGCAAACTTTTTTCCAACATTTTACCATACTCAAAATTTTCCACACAGTGGAATTTTTCAGTAATTTTTTTTTTTTTTTTAATGTTATACTGCCTCTCAGAAACACACAAAAAAAATGGCAATATTACATTTTGAAAATAATATTCTAGTTTTGATAAATTATTAAATTTTGAAAAATCAAGGTTTTGGAGGATATGAAAAGTAGTAATTTTTCTTCACTAATTAGGGTTGATATAAAAAAATATAACATGACAGATCAATTTGTGAACTCATTTTCTGTGAAACCAGATTTTTTTTATGTGAACATTCTTAAAAATGCATTATGTGGCTCATTTTTATTAGAACAATAAATTTGGACAGTAAAAAATTATAATTTAAATAACCACCAAGCTAGAATTTTGCTATGTGACAAAATTATCACTATTACTGTGGATAATAACTGGTATAAATTTCAATAAGATATATTGCATACTGCGGATGTTCCAAATTTCACAGATACATTTTTTTTTCTTTCTTTCTTTCTTTCTTTCTTTCTTTCTTTCTTTCTTTCTTTCTTTCCCCTTTTCACTTTAGTATACTTGTTGTACCTTTTATATTTGTTTTTATTAAGTTGTATAGAATTGTATTTTTGTTCTTTATTCGTTGTATCAATGCTGTATTGCATTGCCTGGCAGAGTGGAAGAGAAGGTCTTATGGCCCTAACTCCAACCAGGATAGATAAATATATAAATAAATAACTTTAATGACCACTGACATAATTACAATTAGCATAATTTACTTTAAAATTGTTAGTTATTAAGATTAAATTTTGTTGAGATGGAGTTGACGGAACACACTCACATACAATTAATGCAGTGTAATGTAGGCTTTTGCCTACATTATCAACAGGCTCAAGTATCCAGTAATGATAATGGCTTGGTTGGTGTACACACACAACATTGTAATTTGTAGATCCTATTTTGAGATTAGACTCTATGCCCAACTCTACAATGTAGATCAGGTCAGATTTACATTTATTTACAAATAATAACTCTGACAATCAATGTTCAGAGGTGTCAGTTTTGCATAATTTACAATTACATGTCTGTTTCCAAAAACCTACTCGTATACATGCATTCTTAAAATTTTCATGTTTTTATATTTTCAATGTTACATTATTACCAGTGTTTTTTGATTGAATGAAATCCTCTTCTGTATAGATGGTGTGAGTACTAATGTATCTTTTTAATTCTGATCTAAACTTGTTTTTGCTCATTTGCAATTCTTTTATAGGAGAGGGAAGTGAATTAAACAAAATTATTCCTCTGTAGTAAACCCCTTTTTGGAATGACTGCAAATTATTTGTTGGTCTATGTAAGTCCTGCCTATGTCTGGTCTCTTTGTTATGAATATCTGTGTTTTTTGTGAGCTTTTCTGCTTTATTTATTTCAAATGACAATATAGCTGAAATTTATTCTCAGGCTAATGGTAAAATTCCAAACATTTTAAAAAGTGTTTGCAGTAAGTTCATCGTCTTGCTTCTACCATTGTTCTATTACCTTTTTTTGCATAATGAACACTTTTTTAGCATTTACTAAATTTCTCCTAAATATTATTCCATAGGATAATCTGTTTATAGTATGCTTTTATTTATAAGCTGAGTTAAAGATTGGATTGCAAAACATGCAGAGCTCAGTTTGGGTAAGATATAATCAATATGGTATTTCAAATTCATGTTATGATCGATTATAAGGCCTAGGAATTTTGTATTACATGCTTCTGCAATCTGATTATTTTCATATTCTGTTCTTAGGTCTGCAAAAATTAATGTAGTTTGTTTTTTCAAAGTTATTTTAATTATCCTTTATGCATTCATTGGGGCAATTGGAGGATTTAATCAAATTTCCATTCGGAAAATATTATCCTTTTCATCAATTAATCATATTGGTTGAATATTAACTACTATAATTATAGGTATAAATTTGTGATTAACCTATTTTTACTTTCAAACCAATTATTTTCTGTGTTGAAGATTTTATTAGATGAATCTGGGAGCTGACTGATGTTGTGCTCTTTAATTATAAATACTTGTGTTATCGGCAAAAAAAACTGGATAGGTATTGTATCACCTGGCAACGTAGATTGGAACCATTTTGAATAAAGTTTAATTAAATCTAACAAACTGGACAAAGCACAAGTGAAAAACCAGGGGTGTATCAAATTGAATATTTCGCTTGTGACAAGGTCTACATAGAAAAGGCTAACAGATGTTACATAAAGAACACTTTAGCAACATTAGATACAAACCCACAGACAAATAAGCAACAACCAACCATGACATCAGTGAAGATATCAAACTCTTAAAGACCACAAGAAATTTTGAGATGTTCTCCTATAGAAGAATGAAGGATGAGTCATGAATTTTGAGATTCTGAAAAACATAAACTTTTATTCAAAATAGTTCCAATCTCCTCCACCAGGTGATATACCACCAAACAACCATTACCAGATACTTGAGCACGTTGACAGCAGTTGATAATGTAGGCAAAAGCCTACAAAAACATATTCCTGCATTAGTTGTATGGTGAGTGAAGCTTTTGAGTGTTCAGTCGACTCCATCATGACCAAATTTAATCTTAAATTTTTTTTTAACCTCGTTACTTGCAGCAAGATCTTTAATCTCAGTCAATTAGTCTCAGAGAGGACACTAAGGAATGATTGTGTAATACAAATAAACAAGATTGCCTCTTTTCCAGAATAAACTGTATTTTCCTTTATAACTCATATGGTATTCACATGGATTGCATGTTTTACACACATCAATCACTTACACCATTATTCTAATGATTATACTTTGTCCACGCAAAAAGAAAGTCTGTGATAAATAAATAAGTAAATAAATAAATAAATTTGATTTATTTATTTATTTATCTATCTATAGACATGAGATACATATTTCAGGTTTTGTTTCAATTTGTAGTTTATACATTGTCTTACGTATACAAATATTATTTATAAAATTAAGACTATAATTTTAAAACTTTTACAAATACATGCTACAGTATTTTTTATGTTTGGAGGAATTTAGTGACAGTGATGGTCAAATTATATGTGGTATTAATTTGTTGAGTTGTTGTTTGTTTGTTTGTTTGTTTTTTTTTTTTTGTTTTTTTTTTATATATATATATAAATGTAAGTGACGTAGTGTTAAAAAAAACCAACTCAACAAATTAATACCACACATGCTACAGTACTTCAGCTTGGATATTTTAATGCATCTTAGGTACTCAATACTACTTTGTTTTACTGGTGCTATGGTTCATCAATTCTGTATATACCTCTATCAGATAAGTTTTCAACAACATTTTAAATGTATTACCCTGTGCAGGTTTTATATGTTCTGGTAACTTATTAAACATTAATATATCTCTAATGCTGCAACTTTTGTGGCAAGTGTTCTGTATTAGTTATTAATGCCTATAGTGTTATATGAATAATAATCTTTGGTTAATGTGCCAAAATTTACATTCATTTAGTTAACTAGACAACTTGTATAGAATTTGATCCATCAATTTTTCCCTATCCAGGCAACATAAATTGCATCTCTTTCCATTTGGTACAGCTTTCGTCAGTTTTGTGCATTCCAGTAAGTCGTGTTGTCAGCATTGCAGATGTTACATAAAACCAAGCCTATGTAGATGTTCCACCAAACAGTTATGTCTAGTGGGCAACTGCTTGGGACATTTTTTTATTTTTTGTACTATTTCTTTTATGTTGGAGTAATTGTTATTAGAAATTTCCTTTTGAATGTTATGTTGGTAGTTTTGTTGTATATTAATTTTGATATCTTTTAGTTTTGCATCTAATCTACAAGACTTTATTTTGGCCAGAAAGTCTGCAGTCTCATTACCAATCACTGCCATATGTGCTAGTATCCACTGTAATATTATCTGTTGAAATTTTGTTTGGAGTTGGCTACAATAACATCTTAATATTATAAGATTCACGTGGACTAAATCATATTATATTCTATTGCTTGAATTGCAGAAACTGAATCTTTAACAAGATAACTTTATATACATATAATGACACTACTGTTAAAATGCGTTGATTTACAAAAACTGCTTCTACAGACTGATGACTTCTGGTTTATACATACACCTTAAGCTTTTTTCTGCATTACTAATACCCTGTACAAATTTGTGACCCCAAATTTCAATGCCATACTCAATAAGTGATGTGCAGACAGAAGTGCGGATATGCCTACACATTGAGAACTTTTACAAATACATCAAAGATCATTACAGAAGCATCGTCCAATCTGGCTTCCATCACATTACCCAGCATGCCTTACTTCTGAACAATCTGAGCATCATTTTCCATTTAAATTGAGTAATATAACATTTACACAACACAACATATGCACAGTAATATACAATCTGTCTACATTATAAATTTTCACAAGTATTGTTTTTCTAATTGGTTGGTATTGAAACTATGTTGCAGCTTATGGAGGGACTTTGTGAGATGTGGCGTCATCTCCCCCTATGCTTTGTGCTTCCTTCCATCTACATGCACAAATCACACATTGTTTAAACGTCTACGTAAAACTAAACTTTGCCTTCGGCATATTCATATCACCTCAAGTGATAGTAAAGTAGCCATCTTAAATTTTCTTTTTATCACTTCTTCCATTTTAATGTACCATATTTATCCAAATACAAGACAGTGATTTTTGCCAAAATATTGTTTAAAAGCTGGGGGTCATCTTGCATTTGGAATATATGTTTTTCAAATAGCATGTGGGAAAAGTAAGATTAAACTTTGCGGGTGTGGCAGTGGCAAACTGTGGGGAAAATGGTAAAGGTTATTGCCAAGGTCTGGCATATGCAGAGGACTTTTATGCATTTCCTTTTGTGCTACAAATTCAACTGTTAACGGCCTATAAGCTTCTAATTACAAAAAATACTTCTCTCCTCAGTGGTTACATATAACACATTCGAAGCCAACAGTCAAGCAGAAAGAAAAGAAGTTCAGCTGTACAGTTCCCTTCTCCCACTGCACATATACCGTATATTTTTATATTTTAGTGCAGCCCTTTGAGTCCACAACATGAATTTATGCGCAAACTCAAATTAGCTAAAACTTTATATAACAATATTCTATGTTTTAATAGAAAATCATATCCATCAACATGATTACAGCTAAGCATGCACCGCCATCACTGCTCAGCACAGTCACGTGGATGCATTTCCATTCTCCGTGTCTCTCCCGCTCACAATGCGCAAATTTGAAAACTCAATGAAGTGTTTTATTTGGTGTGTTCTCTAGTTAGAAAATCACATTCATCATTGTCGTTACAGCTACGCTGCTGCCACTGCCACCGTTGTCATGTTGTCCCACAGCACAAATTCAAATTAAGTAAAAAAAAAAAGTCGGCTTAAATGTACCTTAGTTCATTCAAAATGTACAGCAAAACTTTATATTTAATTTAAAAATTATGTCTTCTGTTAATATAGCTGAAATGCTAAATTCCAAAATTAAGTTCTGAAAAAGGGGTCGTCTTGTATTCAGATAAATACGGTATTTATTTATTTTTTTAATTGGTTTTATTTTACCGCATTCATCATTCACCTGAATGCTAGCATGTTAATGTGTGTTAATAGTGAATATGACTTTTACTTTTAGCATATTGTATTGATTTTGATTGAGTATGGGAAAAAGTGAATAACTTAATGTTGTATTCAGGTGCGTATTTGGGAAGTGGATCAGGACATGAGTACAGCAAATGATACCATTGTAAAAGTTGGTTCTAAGTTGGAAGCACAAGTTGCAAACTTGTCTCCAGGAAAGGCATACAAACTCAGAGTGCTGGCTTTCTCAAATGGAGGGGATGGTCGCATGTCTTCACCAGCTCTTACTTTTCAAATGGGTAAGTTCTTTAAGTATATTGAATAAGAATTTGCATGAATTACAATGTTAGCAGTATAGTTTATAAAAATGGGAATAAGCTCAATAGAAAAGAGAGATGATGCTTAGAAGGAAGTGAATTCAAAGTTTTAAAAAAGTTTGATTACTTAGGAGTAAGGCTAAATAATAATGGAAAATGGACAGAGAAAAGGAAAAGGGTGCTAGGTAAGGGGAAATTAACTCTAAATAGCATAAGAACATGCTTAAAGAAGATAACTAAATATGAGAGTAA
The DNA here is from genome assembly GCA_030762935.1 of Hymenopus coronatus. Taxonomy (NCBI): domain Eukaryota; kingdom Metazoa; phylum Arthropoda; class Insecta; order Mantodea; family Hymenopodidae; genus Hymenopus; species Hymenopus coronatus. The sequence goes on from CM060900.1 coordinate 12,348,632, forward strand.
ACTGGACAGAGAGAATATATACAGCAATAGTGGAACTGTTGGGGAACCGTAATAGGTGGGAATGTATAGGTCCTTTTGCAAAATGATATTGGGATTACCAAGAATAGCTGCAAATGGAGTAGCATTAGTCAAATTAGGGAGAGCTGGGAGGAGAGGACCAGCAGTCAAGTGGATAGCGAAATACTGGAACAGGATCCAAGCACTAGAGCAAGGAAATATTGTCAAAAGTCTGTAATAGACACAAGTATCAGCAAAATGGGAAAGAAGTTGATTATGTCAATTAAAGGAAATTGTAAGAGAGGTTGGATTGGGCGAGCTAGACAATCAACAGACAGTAGGAGACAAAATTTATGGAATAAAGTAAAGCGAGGATAAATGATACAGAGAAACAAAAAATAATAGATAGCTTAAGGGATAAGAGCGCTTTAATATTATCTAGGAATGTCAAGAAAGAATGTGGAAGAGAAAAATACATTGATGTCTCTGAAAAAATGGAAAGAACAGGAACAATGTTGTTAAAAGGTCTAAAAGTAGATAAAGATCCATGCCCACTATGTAGCAATGTTGATAATAATTTACACTGTATAAAATGCAAAGAAACAAAAATATGGAATAAAAACTGAAAAAAGTTACACAGAAATAATGTACTTGAAACGTTTTGGAAACAAAAAGAATAAATTTCTGAAACAATTAGGTAATTATACAGGGAAGATAAGAGAGAAATGGGGGGAAAGGATCTTAGTAATAAAACTGATGAGGTTGTTAGTATAAAAGAAATAAATAGGTTAAGTAAATATGGTATAAAAATGTATAGAGGTAAAGGTGCATACACATAAATAACTAGGGTTTTAACTGCATATGATACCAATTCAGTAGCTCCAGAAAGTAAGTGTGCATGAGAGGGAGAGGGAGGGAGAGAGGATGAAATAATTTATCTATCTGGGGGGGTTCACCTGCAAGTAAGGCATGCTTAATTGTGCAGAAGAAAATAGTTCGGTCCATGGTAGGGGCAAGCCTAATCACATCATGCAAACCTCTGTTTAAAAAATTAGGCATTCTGCCCTTCTCTTGCATTTATTTATATGAAATAATAATGTTTATCCATAAAACCAACAACAACAAAACAGATTCACCTTTGTTAAGAATGTATGTGTGCATCAGTACAATACAAGGCAAATCACAAATCTACATGTTCATCACTATAAGACCTCCCTATTCCAAAGAACCATATTGCACTCTGGTCTAAAGATATGCAACTGCCTTCAAAATTCTTACAGGAAATATAGCAAGAAAGTAGATTCAATCTTTCCCTAAAGGCACATCTATTTAACCACTGCTTTTATTCCATTCCAGACTTCCTAGCTAATAATCATAATTAACTGCCTTTACGTGAGTACATATTCTTCTTTTAAATTCATAAATTTCTATTTCTGATAAAACCTTATATTGCATTAGGCTTCTCACATTTTTAATCTTGTAAATGTCGTATCTATGTCATTTTGGCATGACCCTTATTGATTATACTAAATTATTTTCAGTACTTTGTTTTTTATTTGTAATGTTTACCTTTATGTTGTATTAAATTAATATTTTTATTAATAAGGACAATAAAATGTTGTAAATTGTTTAAACCGATATAATCTAATCATAGTGCCTAGACTAATGTTAAATAGTTATAATTGCAATATATTGAGTAATTAAGACTTTATAAGTGTAAGTACAATTTTTATACAGTTTTGACTTGTCATACCTATGCATGATCTACAGGATGAATAAAACATGTATGTTAGCAGAGTACAACTACATAGCAACTTGAAATGTTTGCAGGTGATGCAGAAGCATTCAAGGACACCGCAGTGCAGCATTCTTTGCACTCCACTCTTGGAGTACTAGTGTTCCTGTGTTGGTTGCTTGATGTCATGTGATACAATAACTCATGTGACATTAATACAGCAGCTATACTAGGATTGCAGTAAGACAAACACTTGCCCTTAAGTTTGATATCACAGTATGACTTTGAAGAGGATGCAAGTCCAAATCATGTGCATGTTACTTCTCGACACCTTTTGCCCAAAATTGTTAACATTTTCAGAAGATGAAGGAGGCTTCAAGCATACAAACTCTACATATTTAGCCACTGTGATACTTCACATGTGTACACATATCTGAAAGTGAGCGGGTGGATAACTGTGTCCCATCCTCCTTGTTCTCATCAAATGAGGAAAATAATGCATTGCGGTACTTCCTGAATAGCATCAAGTTAACAGTGCAAATTGATTTTAAAGTTGTAAACATTACTCATCTTGTTAAAAACTGAACTCCTTTATTTGGCAATGTAGTTTTTAACAACTTTCAGAGAATCTTAAGTTTTCTATAGCTGTTAGGGTTACAGGTCTGTAGCCAAGTATTTCTGTGTTATTAAGGTCAATTGTAGAACTTTAAATATGTGCAAAGCCAGAAGGTCCTTTAAATGATATTATGCATTCCAAGAACTAGAAATGTCTTCAGTGAATTTTTTCTTTTTCTCTTTAGAAATAAGAATAAGCTATACTATAAAGTTTTGATACCAACTAATTAATAATCCTATATTATTGGTTGGCATTTCATCCAAAGTTCCCTGAGAAAGAACTTCAAATGGTGGCTATCAAAGAAAGACAAAAATAAATCCTTCCCATTTTTAGGAAAGTGTCATGAATGGGCATAAATTATAACTGGATCAGAGATAATTGAAAAAATTACCTTTTAAAAAATGACACGCTACTGCCGATTTCTCTTCTAAAGTTTGTTAAATATTTCTGAAATGTTTCTAAGAAATGTTAAAACAAGAGCAAAAGAAAACCTCAGAGCAACATACCATAAATAGAAGTCCAAAAATACTCAAAAATATCACAAGGAAAACAGAATTAAAAGTTTGAAAGAACATCTACATTTGGGAAAAAAAAGTATCGTATTTTCAATTTTGAAATCCCACCAGGCGACCTACTGATGCAGAGGTTCATCATTACACCACAGCAAGTGATTCCTGCAGTCGACTAAAGGAATTGATAATGGAAGCACATAGCTTCTGAAACACGTTTTCCAATAATAAAAGTAAGTGATGTAGTGTTGCTAATTAATTTCAGTCGATAGAATACTTCACTGTCACAAAGTCCACCATTTATTAGTAATAATGTAAAAACTTGTTCCTCCAATGTATTACCAACTCAATACAATTAAAAAAAAATGGGCCCAAGCAAACCTCATTTTTCATTTATGAAGGCCAGTAATATAATTTTGTTTAGAGATGTTTTATCTTCTATATGTGCAGAAGACTAGAAATAAAATGTAATGAACAGTTGGAAAACAAGCACAAACTTTTTCTATTAAGACCTCTTGGCTCAATTGATTAAATTACAAATGTATTTGTAATAAACCTAGAAGGTATAATTATTACACACGAGAAAGAGGCAGTGTCTTTCTAATCCACTTTGCAGAGTTTGCTCTTTCAATTATCTTGAGATACATGTTTGAGGAAATGACAAGAATATAAATGCAATAAATTACAAATGTATAATATAAAACAAAAGGCAGACTCAAAATATGTAACTGGTATGATCATTGATCATGTAATAAGGATTATGATAACTGGATCCCAAAATTATATGTTACTCAAATCCTGCAGGCCATAGATTTCACCCCATTTCTCAGATTCCTTATTTCCTCTCACACATTTCATGTACTTCTTCCACTCCTCTAAATCTCTCCTTTTTTCCAATTATCTGCAGGACAACTCCATCTACTTATTTATTGAAAATGACTTGTATGCACAATTTATGGACTTTAAAGAGTTTTATGCATATATAGGATCGTTAGATTAAAAAGTAACCCCTGTCGCAGCCTCTCTCCATTGCGCGAGAGATCCGAGAGTCTCCAGGAAAGTGCCGGCAAATGCGCACTAAAATATGTATCTTAAGATAAATTGTGAAAATGTTGACCTTCTGTTGACATACAGGCAGCACAATTTATGAAAATATTCTCGCTCACTTGTCTAAGCTTAGCAGTAGGAATTCTTGTGATTTATTGCATGATGTTATCACTAAGTTTCTGTGGATTACACAGGGATTTCTGCTGCTGAGCGAGAACATCTTTAACTTGTTTATACTGCCTGTTTGGGAGCAGATGGTCAATATTTTCAGCATTTATTTAAGGTAAGGACTCCAGTGCACCTTTGCCAGGACCACCTTCCCAGCAACTCTCAGATCTCTTGTGCAGTGGAGAGAGGCTGCGAGAGGGGTTACCTTATAATTTAATGACCCTATATATAACTATGTTATTTTCCAAAACATGAAGGTGTGCACCACCGAATTAACTCAAAATTGGAGATATTAAATGGGAAAAATGTTTAGCCACATAAAGAAGTTGCCATGTGATACTGGAGACCAGATACCTGATTTTGGAATGAGTTATGCATACATGTTTTTATTTATCTTTGTTGTCTTTCTGTGAGGCTAAAGGAAACCATAGAGAGTGACTAAGACTGCAGAGCTGTGCAGAAAGTATTGTGTTATCAACTTTCAAAGGTAATAGGTGTAGTATAATATGTATTAGAAAAGAGCAAACTAGTTTACCACTACTTTTGTTTTGTAACACCTGTATGTGGCTTCTTTTCAATACTAATGCTGTTTCCATTATAAATGCACAAGAAACAGGAAACAAAATTTTGAGTTCTGAAATATTTAATAAAAAAAGATATGCAAAGAATGCAATATTGTGTGTAGGTAGCATATATTCTCAGATTTTTTAAATCCATGTAATAATTTTCATCAGTGATTTCACATGAAGGTATTTATTAATGTATAAATGCCTCCTTTTATTGTAACTATAGTAATTTATAGCCATGCTGTCCATTTTCCATCCCTAATAAATAAAATTGGATTGTTCATTTTTAAAAGGGGACATGTAGATATCATTTTGTAGGAATACTTCATGGGATTTCAGCTGAATGAAAACTTTTGGCCATCATTTCTCTATAACCTTGAGGGTACTGATTAATTTGGGCAAATATTGCTCAATATGCATCTGAGTTTTTATTTGTATTGGACATCTTAAAAAATGTTATATAAATTTATGTTCAATCTTATATCTTCTCATACTTTAGTACAAATTGAGTTATATTCCACCTTTCCGTTAATGCACCCTGGCCTTACGGCTTTTGATTAGCCCTTATTTTTTTCCCTGCTTACCCGTCATTGATTCCTCCTTTCTCTCACCCTTCCTGCTCCACCCCCCCCCCCCCGTTTTATTTTCCTTGACTATCTTCTCTTTTTGTAAACTCGCCCATATCCTTAATTCTTTTCTCTCCCTTAAATGCTAATACTTTTGTACCTAACATTTCCTTGCATATTTTGTCCAATCCAGACATTATGTCACACATGCCTGGTGTGGAAGAAACAATTACTTCTTAGACATGCTCACGTACAAAATAAGAGCAAATGTAGTATGTGGTAAACTTAAAATATTTTGTCGTGTTTTTTTATCTAATCATTGGTGCTAAAACATGTTCCCTTTTAACATTGAATAATTTAATTTTCTGTAAAACAAGAAGCTCGTAATAAAATAGTATGTGAGCCAGAGCTGTAGTACACTTCCAAGATACTTTAATTGTGTGTGTTAAGGGGACCGGGTACTATTGCAGTAGTTCAGTTAGATTTCTACTGCTCAGCTTAAAATGTTCAGTAATTCATTGTGATTCCAGTGATAAGAACTACTACATAATAATAATAATGAAATGAAGCTGCGAAAATGATAAAATGTTTTTTAAGAAACTCCAGAGGAATATTGTGAAGCACTTTATTTCAATATTCATACATACATATGTACGTACATTGCAATCTGTAGATCCTATTATGAGATTAGTGTTTGTCTATGTAAGTCCTGTCCTTGTCTGGTCTCTTTGTCACGAATATTTGTATTTTTTGTAAACCTTTCTGGGTTATTTATTACAAATGACAATATGGCTAGAATATATTCACAGGCTAATGGTAAAATTCCAATCATTTTGAACAGTGGTTATTATTCTTATTACCTTTTTTTTTCATAATGAATACTTATTTAGCATTTACTGAATTTCCCCAAAATATTATTCCATAGGTCATCAATGAATGAAAATATGCATAATAAGCTGTTTTTAGTATGCTCTTATTTATAAGCTGAATTAAAGATCGGATTGCAAAGCATGCAGAGCTCATTCAAACATATGCCTTGAATATTTTTAGGCCACTAAGCAATATAAATAATTAATTTGTAACCCCAATTTAGTTAACCTTTCTGTCCTATTCAGTATAAAAATTTTGAACTTTTTTTTTTTTTTTTTTTTATTTTTTTAATAATAATAGGTTACTTTTATAGATTGCATGCTACAGCAACAATAGTAAAATTTTCATTAAATAGATTCAATGGTTTAGAAGAAAGTGTACCCAAGTTTGAAAAATTTGAAGTTAAGAAAAACATTTAAAGAAAAACTAATTGGGCATGCTGTCATATTTAAATGGACCATTTATGGTGTATATGTACAGACACCCCTAAAAATATGTATATCATTTTATAGAGGAAGAGTCCTGTTTTTTTTTTAACATAAAAAAATGAATTTTTTGAGAAATAATAAAGTAATATTGTAGAAGTCAAGGTGTACACACTTAGTGAACAGTGTTAACAATAAGTGAAGCAATAAGTGTCTACACCTCAACTCGTAAAATAAAAACTAGCCCAAATCAGTACCCTGTCCCTTTAATAAATGCATTCCAAGAAAATGATACTGTCTTGATTTATCAAAATATGCATGAAAAATGTATGTATAAACTTTGTTATTTTCTGTTTTATCTGCACTAACAGATGTCAAATATAAACTTAGTTTAATGCCTGACATAAATGGTAGCTATCGAGTCTGATGTGAGGTTCCTTGCACATATGAATTAATGAGGAGTTGAGAATTACTGAGAAGCACCATTTCACTTTCTTTATTTTACTATGTATGTAATATTAGTAATATGAGTGAGTGTGTAACTTTCCATTCTGTGAATTTGTTGACTCTTAAGCAAAAATACATTCACCATCTGCCAACCGTGGCCTTATCAAGATTCCGTCCATAATGATAATAGTTGTAGTGGCCTTGGTGGTGGGGTTCTTGCTGCTATTAAGAGAACAGCACAAGTAAATAATAATGTTTTGCTTAGCAATATGGTGTAGCATTTTGGCATGGAATTTTTAATGATTTATAGCATAGTTAAACAGAGTAACAGCATTGCATTTAAATGTAAAAATGTACATAACAGCTCATTAAGTTAAGTAAAGAGATTTGTATAGTATTAACTATGGCAGCATACTGCATAGTTTGTTCACAAAATATTAGAAAAGGTCTAAAATGAAATTAATTTTCCAAGGAACATTATTCGTTACCTTAATGTAAAGTGGAGTTACTAAAGAGAGTAGAAAATTAAAGCATAGAATGTTGGAAACTATTCTAATATGAGATGTGGTTTAGAAATTAATGTCCTGCATCATACATTGGTATTGAGGAAAGAGGAAAACTTGAGCCAGTATCACCAAAGCACAAAAATTATGCCTCTGAATATCAGGATGTGTGAAAGCCTTGGCTATAAGTGCAGTTTAACAAAGAATAAGGGCATAATTATTAGGGCCTGGATTTTTAAGCAATAAAGACTTTAAAATATTTATTTTTATGCACTAAAAATTCTAAAAATGTGTCCTAAAAACTGAAAAATATTTTTAAAAGAATTAAAACAAAACTAAGGTAACATCTAGCTTGATAGAAAAATGAGTATTGGAAGTCAGCAATTTGTAGCTAAACATGAGATTTAATCATGTTGGAATTGCAGTGCACAACATGTCATTGCTTTATTCGAGTAATGCCTTATGTTGGGAAAAGGAACGTCTACTACACAATGATGTTGAAGAGGAGAATATCGCCGAGTGTTACAATTTCAAGCTCACTTATGTGTTGTTGCCCTTCCAAAATTTGAGTGACTGTACACAGCGTTTGGTAGCCTTTGTTCTTCTCAAGCAAAGCCTGAAAATTTTTCTTAGAATTTCTGCTTGAAATTGTGTAAAGTTGTTTTTCAACAAACAGTATTTCTTTAACCAATTTCTACTTTGTTTATTGAACAAATCAAGAAATCAAAATTTGAAAATGTGAATATTTGAAATTAGCATCCCATATTAAATTCTGGATAAGCTCGATTGCAGAAGCATCATCTTGCTGCCAAGTAATAGACCTAGTGGCTTGCTACGGTCTCTTGCCATCTCTTCATCAGACAGCCCAAGTCTTCTCCCTCATGGTCTGTAATTGAATATTTGGCGTGGAATTCTTGATGCAGGCATTCTAAATATGTGGGACCTCCAATTTTGACAATTATTTTGCAGTTTTTCTATTATTGGATCAATTTTAAAATCTTTCATAATATCTACATTTTTTCCTTTTTTGTCCAGTTTAGTTCATCCTGTGGTTCTTAAAAATTTCATTTTATTAACTGTGATAGGATGTTGATGACTTTGTCACGTGGTCTAGCATTAAAACTGGCCTCACTGGTGCCTTATAAGCCTGTATCCCAGTGTGTCTTTGAACCAGACGTCGTTTGAAAATATTACTAATAGTAGTCATTGCATAATTTTAATGTTGTACTTCTCTGTTTCATGTCTTAAATAATAGCCTAAGTACTTGAATGATAACTGTTCCACAGGTTAATTGTAAAGGCATATTGAAAATGATGTGTATGTGCTTTAAGCCAAGTACCACAATGGTGTAATTGACAATGGAATGTAGGGAAAATATCAATTGGTGATGGGCTTTTATGATCACTTTTTTCCCATTGGAGACTAGCTTGTCCATATTAGGATAAAGGGTTCAGATTGCTTCACATAATCTATGTAGAGCATGGATCATGTTCAGGAAGCTTACACTTAGACCTTGGGCAGCTTTCTTTGCATATGCTGCATAGTCCATAAGCATAAGTACTACATTATCATGTTACATCGAGGCCTTGCCATGGCCAAGTGGTTAGACCTATCGCCTCTCACCAAAGCGGCCTGGGTTTGATCCCAGGAGACTTCATATGGGATTTGTGATGGACAAGGCAATGCAGGGGCAGGTTTTCTCATTGCATTCCACCACTGCTCCATCTTCACCAGTGTCATCGCCTGAGATACCATGGTAGTAGAAGCAGGTGTTAAACACTAAAAAAAAATATATATATATATATTTTTTTTGCATCATTTGGCCACAATGTTTCCAAAGCTTCATTAAACACCCAAGCTATTTATACTTAAATTTGCAGCTGGAATTTCTTTAGGTTCTTTCTGTTGAGAATTTTTCATTTTTCAATATGCCTACAATTACATTTCCCACTTTTCTACCACTGACCTTGATAGTTTCTTCAATAGTGACCCAGATATTTGCAGTTTCGCAAATGCACCTCATAGCAATTTGAAAGAGAACTTTTCCACAGTGTAGACCCCTCAGAAGGATTTATATTTGTATATCTGGTAAGAAACACTCTGGACTCGGGATGGTTCACCCGGAAATGACTGCTGAAATAAATGCTTTACACATAACTGAATAAAATTGTGAATGTTGTGGTGTGCAAGAAGAGGAAGATTTCGATTCTCCTATAAGAAATTGCCTCGATGAGGTATGTAATGCAGCTGCTATGTGCTTAATTCCTGACAAATGTTGCACTACCTGGGAGCATTGATTTGCACTAAACTGGTAAAATAGTATTTTCCCATCAATGTAAAAGTGTTTTAAACTCTAGTGTTAGATGCAAGCATTCACTTACACTTTTGGCATTTTTAATTAAACTACTGTTGTGATCTAACTAAAGTAATAGGGTACATTACGTCACTGCGTAGCCAGATTTAACAAACATCTCGGGGCAGAATGCTGACAGGCAATTGAATCAGCATGACTAATGAATTCTTATCATTCTGTGTTGTAAATAGAATGAGAGAATAATGACAAATACGTGTATTTGTAGAGAAATTATCCAAAATATTTAATTTTCCAAATGTGAAACGTAGTAAAGTATGTAAACAAATACTTAGACTTTCACAGCTGGCATTGTCAACTTGATTTATATGGTAGCTGGGTTTGTAGGCTGTGGCCCAAATGATTTTATTACTGACGTTTCACTGAAATCTGTGCCTGGCATCTTCAGAGAGCAAAGCTATTAGTCCAGTCTTGTTGGATTCCAGAGCTAGACTAAAGATACTGGACACAGATTTCAGTGAAACCATTTGGACTACGGCCTACAAGCCCAGCTACCATATACAATCAAGGTTACTAAAGTATACATTTATGAGGAAAGTGTTGAAAATATTTACTCATACATTTGGGGGGGGGGATATGTATTTTTATGCAAAATGAAAGTTTGAAATACACTTCTTAGACCTAGATTGGGATTTTAAACCTTTAGTTTTGTTTTGTTAGAAAAAAAACAAAAAATGTTTATTCACATACAAATCCAGGCCCTATTAATTATAATAAAAGATGAACTTGAGCTTAATTAAAAAATTTTAACTTTCAAATGTTTTAGTTTTCTAAACATAATATTTATTGTGAAGGATTAATACAGTATATGTTAATAAGGTTTATATTTAAGGTGATGTATCTGTGAAAGGTGAGTTCACAAATAGATCTGTCATATTATATAACACTAATTGGTAGAGAAAAATTATTACTTTTCATACTTTCCAAAACTTGAGTGTTTTCAAGATTTGATAATCTATTTATAAAAATTGAAGCATTCTTTGGAAAAAGTATTACAACTATTTTCTTTCATGTGCTTTTCAGAGGCAGTATAAAAAGTTTGAAACATATTAGTGAAAAATTGCATTATGTGGAACATTTTGAATATGGAAAAGTGTTTAAAAACGTTTGCGAGGGCCTATTAATAAGCATGCACCTACCCATATATAGTTTCACTTAATTTGTAGTTTAAGTGTACCAAGTGGCAAAAATCATATATTTTCTTAAAGTTTAGAACTTATATTATTTTATTATGAAAAACAATTTTTTAATTTTTCACAATTTGGATCAAATTTCAGAGATGCATCACCTTAAAAATGTGCTTTGGTAAATTATGGGTATTTAAGGTTATAAAGCTTGAGGTTTAATTTGAAGTAATGTGGCTGTGTTACCAGTCAGGGGTACATGGAAGAATGACATTTCCAGCTATGTAAAACAAAGTTTATTAGCATTATTATTGATGGTTAAAATGATACTGGTTTTAACTTGTGTTGCATACAAATATAGACAGATGTTCACCAAAACTTGTGTAAATAGTGTTTTAAGGTATTAGCAGAGTGGGTTTAACATTCCACAATTATTTAAAACATACACAATGAGTAATCTTCATTTTCCATGTAAATCTCAGTGCCTTACATTTTGTACTTGTATAAAAACTTTGTTCAGAAATATATAAGTTTTTTAATGTATATTTTGTAATTGTGTTAATGATATCTGGATTATGTACCCGTCTTGCCAGCTGGTTTTTCCCCTCCTCCTGTTCAGTATCAGAAAGTATCTGCTCCAAAAACCATTAAGGTCAATATGAGTAAAATATAAATTGAAGAAGTTAGATCATTTATAAGCTGAAATAGGATAAAGCTCTTGCATCATTTAACCCTTTTGTGCCAGCCCACTGTCTGAAAAGTGCCGAGCAATTTTAAAGCAGAAAGCGGGGTGTTAATTTATTAGTAATAAAATGAGTACCAAATAACATATGGAGCTGAATCTCTCTATTTTTAGTAAAACCATTTTTCTGTTGTATATGTATTATAAGGATGAGAAATTTCTTTGATATTTTTAAAGAATTAAAAACATACGATAATTTGGAAAATAAAATAATAAATCCCAAAATAATAATTAGGCATACAAAACTGCACTATGCACAACGTTCAAGCTAATGAAATGAAACTACAGAAATCTCTTAATGAAAACAGCAATTGTTCTAGTCTAGTGTTTTATTTTTTGAAATACAAAATATTAATTCTTGTAACCTTCATCTCAAAAAAAATCACTAAAACACCCACCCATACACATGCATGCGTACACACACCAGCGTAATATACAACTAATAATGAAAATGGCATAAAGCAACAGGATACAGATGTAAAATATATTACTGTACAATTTAGCACTTGTGTTGCTAATAGCTAAACACTGCATCACCTGACACTTCCATTGCTGAGCTAGAATATATACCTCTCCTCTCTTACATCGAGCCGTGACCTTTTGCTAGCCAATGCCATTTTCCCAAGCACCAGCTTGGGAAATTAAATTTGGAGCTAATTTAGCACTTTGGAGTGTAAAGCTGAAATGCTCCAGAAACCCTTTTTCTGTTACATAGGAAGTGCACTGGAACACGTGAAAATGGCATCACAATTAGATCATTGTTGGCACTAAGAGGGTTTATTTCTATGTGCATTTTCATCCCAAAAGCAAGTTTGTATTGAAATTTTAAAAAATGAGCTCAGCTGAACACTCTTGAGCTTTGTTATTTTCAGTGTTTACCTAGACGATGTTTCACTGGTTGTTTCTTGCATCATCAACTAGAGTCGAATGTCTTAGTCTGTCAGAATTGGATTTGGAATCCTGTTGTGGTTTTGAAACTATAGCTTGATTTTCTTTCATGTTTCCTCCAAAGTACATTAACCACACCTCATGCTGAATGTGGTGCTGTATATTTTTAACAAATGTTTAATATCAGGTGAGATTGAGCACCATCAAACTACAACCAGAGAAGGCTGTGATTTTAACTCAAGTTTCTCAGACAGTTGACTCCAGATGACGTGGGAAACATAAAGTAAATACCTAAAATAACAAAGCTTATGAGGGCTAAGTTGGGCTATTTTTTAAAATTTTAATTTTCACATGTCATTGTGCGGATTCACATTCTTAGTTTTTCAAGTTGTTAGCTTATTTATTTTTTAAAACACAAAAGAATTTGAGTCTGTTTTTGTAACACAAACATCACTTATTTTTACTTACTGGGGCCAATTTCCAGAACACTTGTTCCCATTTTTAACCCTTAATTCTGACTCAAATTCTTTTGTTTTTTATTTAATCACACCACTGTCACAAGCTTCTACTCAAATTTGCAAGTTTTAAATTATTTATTATTTTCAATCAAGATTCAGAAAGGCTTTCTTGAACATATTGATGAGATAAGAAACAAATATACACCTTAAGCAAAGGTAGAGATACTGCAAATGCTGGAAAATCCACTTGACTATAGATGTGAAGTGCTCACTGAAAGTGCAACATGTGAGAAAAGGGGAAACTCGCCCAGAGTTATTCAAGAGCCTTGCTTTGGAAACTGTACACACCTTACTACACAGCTGACGAATGGCTTCATATATTTACTGACGGTTCATTTATGAAGAAAAGTGAATATGCAGGTGCAGCAATTAATTATAAACTTTAAATTTTGCGCCTCACATGGTAAATTTACAAATAACTTTGATGGTGAAATAGAGGCAATTTACATAGCACTCTCCTTTCTATTTGTCAAATTACACTCATTCTCCAAACTAGTTACATTTTATGACTCAATTTCAGCTCTACAAGCCATCTGCTCTGTAAAATACAATATTACTTCAAAAATCAGAAAAATAAGGAAAACAATAAAAAATCTGAAATATGCAAACAAAATTATTACATTTCAGTGGATTCCTTTCCATATCAGAATAGAAGGGAATGAGAAAGCTGATTATCTGTTGAAGAAAGGAACAAATATTTCTTCTTTTATAAAACACAGTGTCCCATTCCTCTCAACAAAAATGCTTGTCAAGTCCAGGTTCAAGGCTGAGAGGCTTGAATATCTACAGAAAATAAGTGAAGAAAAACAATGGACATCAGATGTACAAAATGCAGATTTACAGTCATCAAGAAAAGAAACAGAGGCAGCATTCCAACTGACTGTTGCAGAACACCCAAACTGCATGCTGCAAACAGCAACACCACAATGAACTTCCAACTCCTGAGAAAATGTAACAGGACAAATGGACAGATATGTTGGGAAGCAAGAAGACAAATGGCAAAGTCTGAGCACTGGCTTAAATAAAAAAAAAAAAAAAAAATTCAATTTCATTTAATATTAATTAACATAAATATTTGCTAAAAAATGTTTACACATTAAGTTATACTGCAAACGAGTGATCAAAACCAGTTTTGGTGCTTTGCTTTCTGATATCGCAATGCATGGTTGCATGTCTGCATTTTTCTTTACACTCACTGTGCATCATCTGGGGGTCGCTGCCCAGTCGCATTGAGACTTTTGTTCTGTTTCAGCCACACGAGCAACAGAGTGACTGGTAGTAAACATTAGTAGTCTACATCTGGAAGTCTGTTTAGCCTTAGTAGCACCATATTGCACTGTATTGCAGTGATTAACTTCTGTAAAACAAAATTTAATTTTATTTACACATGCTGTTTAGCTGCTGTGGTTCTCAGAATTCTATTCTGCAGGTTATAACTTTAATACTGGCAACCATTTATTACAAATCTACAAGTGAGAAATTTCTACAATCCTTTAATGTAGTAACCAGCATTGTCTAGAACTCGTTGCCAGCATGTGCAAGGTGTAGTATTCCTGTAGCAGCTCCTGTTCTGTTGATGCTTCTGATGAACCACTCTATTGCCTGCAGAATATTGGACGTCACAAAGGGATTCCTTCATCTTTGGGATTAAGTTATAATCATAGTGGAGTGGTTGTGGAGTATTTCCCAGCCCCAACAAGGGTACAAGGTGTGTCACATGTGGTCATTATAAAATGACAGGATCAACGTCGCTCTGCCTCCATCAAATCCCAAGGATCCCACCAAGATGGGTTTTTTTTTTTTTTTTTTTTCATTTTTAGGTGTTTCTTTAGAAAACAAAACAAATTTGTATTTCCTGTGCTAACTCACATACCGTCTATGGCCGATTGATGTTTAATAGCGTGGAAACAGCATTCACATCCTCTTCACTCTCGGATGGCCTGGCCTGAGCAAATTTGCCACGTCCTTCGTTGAAAGCTTGAACCCACCTCGCCACAGTTTTGTATGTTAACACCGCCTCAACAAAACCTCATGACCTTGTTGGACTGTATGACCATGGTTAGATTAAATTTACAGCCCAGATTGCTATTCTTGCTTTGTGAGCATGGCGAAACAGAACCGTTTCAAGTGGACACTAACAGGAGACTAACTTTAAGCTCTTCAATGCGCATGCTATGAGTTGGACAGAGGAGTCCATTTACAGGGGGGGGTGGACAGACATAGATTAACATGTGGTAGAAATGACAACAATTGGTTTCCTGTTGTTTTGCTTTTACAGCAGTGTTGCCATTATTAACATTTGCCTTACATATATTGGGCCTGAAAGACCACTCAACTTTATCAGAGGCCTCTAACAGGCTTGAGGTTCTCTTATGTGCTGTAAATTTGACACAAGACCATCAGCTTTACTTCCCTTCCAAAGGAAGTGTAGCTAAGAATTCTCATGCTGGAAAAAATTCATTGCCCTCCACTTGGGGGCCAGAAACTAGCATTTGTGCTTATCATGCTAGAAACTGGAATTCCATCTTCCATAGTAAACTATTTTTTTTTGTTCTGTGTTTTGCTTTTTTATTTAGTGATGTTTAATCTGTTCATGTATGAGGGCCATGCAAATATAAACTGGGATTTTGATCATATGACTCGCAGAATGACATGAGAATTGCACTACATTGTTTTCAAGAGAATGGCTCTCTGTTGCACAGTGCATTATTATTTGTTATCTCATCAACAAGGAGTGAAAACAAGTAAAATTTTGAGGCACAGTTCAGTGATGCAACTCTAAGCAAAACCCAAGTAATTGTTTGGTCACAGATATTTGCAAATTGTCGCGATAAGGTAGAAAATCAGTCAGAAAAAGTGTCCAGCAAACTAGCAACGTTCAGCCACTGCATGAGCTTGTGCAAGTCAATCAAATTACTGTTGCCAAAATTGCATTTATCCATACATTGCATCTTACATACTTGGATGCTCCATGCTTTCTTACCAAGGCACAAAAGACGTATCGGCGACTTTGGATCACTTTGAAGGAGGTGAGGTTTTTTGGACCATATTGTGGCCTGAAATGAAAGATGGGTCCATCACTACACCACAGAGAAGAGGAGTTGAGGAAAGCTGGAGAGGGGATACTGATCAAGGCCTAGACTCGACTGTCAGCGGGAAAGTTTTGGCTACTGTGGTTTGGGACTCCAAAAGTGTATTGGACATTGACTTCTTACATGAACAAAAGTAAATGCAGTGTACATCCATCAGTGCTGGACTAAACAATGCCTGCAATCCACCCACAATGTCCTGCATGATAATGCATGGCTACATATTGATAAACTCGCTAACCCACCCTTTGTTGCTATATCAGCATTTTGCCCACACTTGATTTTTTTTTATATACAGTAACGACTGCTGACTGCAATCTTTGTGAGCAGTTTCCTCATCAAGCGACAAACCATGCTGTTCAATTGTTGTGCTGTCTGCAATCATCCTGGCTTGAAATTGAAATATAGAAACCCTATTTTGTGTTCATTAAAAATATTCCTTCCTTTGAATTGTTTTCGTTTACATTCAGTTAGGGTTTTACAATGAGTCGAGCAAAACCATTCCTTCTGCAAGCCATAACAGGATGGAACGGATTCTCAAGGTATATTTATTTTCACTATTTCTTATAATAAATGTGTATTTAATTGCCATATTTTAATGTTTCCATCGATATGGGTTCAAATGTGGCTGTTAGGAATCAAATTTAAGTTAACATTAGATGCTATAGTAGTCGAACATTTTCTAACTCTATTATTATTATTATTATTATTTATTTATTTCAAATGGATGAATACATTTTTTTTTTTTTTTTTTTTTTTTTTTTTTTTTTTTGGTAGTGTTTAACGCCCGCTTTAACTACTTATGGCACCGTCTGTTGTATTGTCATGTACAGGAAGGGATAGCATAAATCCTGATATTGGCTCTAACACAAGCTATTCACTATTCTTAAAACCAACATAAGAAAGTGAACTAATATCAGCCTCAGAAAGTAAAGCATCGCATGGTTGGCATGAAATAAGCCCCGTAATTTTAAAACACTGTTATTGCAAAGTCCGATTCACACCTCATCATTAATTCCATAGAGAAGGGTGAATTCCCCCAGTGTTTTAAAACCAGTATCCTGTGGCAGCCTGTGTATAAAAGAGATGAACAGGATATAAATAACTATAGGCCCATTATATTAACTTCAGAAATAGCAACAATATTTGAAAAGGTAATCTTAAACGGACTCTTTATCATTTCTGAAGAATAATAACACTATTCAAGGGTTCCAACATGGCTTCCAACAATTACTGCAATTGCAGAGTTTGCACACCAAGCATCCATGAAGTTAGAGAATAACGAAAAGGTTGGAGCCTTATTTTTGGATTTATCAAAAGCATTTGATTGTGTAGATCATGATATCCTCATTCAAAAATTAGATAATTGTGGTGTTAGGGGAATATCCAACAACTTGATAAATGCTTATTTAAAAGGCAGAATACAACACACACAAATTCTTTACCAAAATGCAAACTATCAAAATTACTATAGCTCAACATGTAAGACTGTAAAATATGGAGTATTAGGACCATTACTGTTTATCGTCTACATAAATGACTTACCTATTACACATGGGGCTAAGATCTGTTCTGCTGGCAATAACAATAAACTAATCCAAAGCTTTCGGGGAGAAACCCTGTCAAATTATTTTTACAGGAATAAAAAGATAATAGAAAACAAAGATATCTCAGTGTCAAGCAGGCTTTAGAAAAGGGAAAGGAAAGTTGACATATTCATAATTAAAACAGTGATAGATAAACATATGTGTATATTGTATGCTCTAATTATTGACCGAACATGTGACTCAAAAAACATCTGAACTGCTGCATAGTGTTTCTTTACTGCCCACATGGAAATATAACACCACACAGCTGCTGTACACAATGTCACAGTGCTGACTTGTTTTTCTCTGCTCTGAAAGTGCAGTATTGAGCTGATGGTGATATCGTGTGGTTGAGCTATTACCAGTGTTTTATTATTTTGCCCTGTACTTAGTCACAAAGTGTAGCTCAGCATTTGTTTTCTACTGCAGAGCGTGTATTTATTTATGTTTCATATGTGTTAACACATTTTGTGAGTGGACCCTCAATAGTGCATACAATGACAAAATTGACCCACATTTAATATTTTTCACCCATGAGGCTTGGTTCCGCCTTCATGAATATGTGTGTACACAAAATAATCGTTATGGCAGCTCTGAGAAACCTAATATTGCTTATGAAATATTCCTTCACAGTGAAAAAATTGGTGTTTGGGCCTCATTAGCAGAGAAAGATTTATAGGCCCAATTTTTTTTGACTCATCAGTTGATGCTCATATATACTCAATACAATTTTGTCCCCTTGTTTTGAGACACTCTTGCATCCAAAATAATAATTTTTAGAAAAATGTGTTTAAGTGTGTGTATCTGTGTACAGCATGGCTCAAAAACGACAAACCATTAAATACAAAACTTGATATTAAAGTTTGGTTTCTTCCAAGGATGCGACATGAAGATTTTCAAGAAAATACCCCACCCCAAACTACTCTTTACATGGAAAAAGTTTCAAAAATGGCTCCAACAATTTTGATTAAAATACCACATATTAAAGCCATTTCCATCACAAATAAAATGTACATCTTGAATTTTCTGGGAATAGCTTCTGAAGACCTTTTCATTCTGGTTGAGTACTAAATTTTGCATAACTAGTAAACTGTAAGTAATAGATAAAAAATTACTACACAAAAAAATGTAGATCTCGTTAAAACACACAATCTATGTCATATACATTTTTTACATGGAGTTACTGTTTGAGATATTCCTTGTTAGCTTGTTTTAAAAAATATTTCTCATGCAGGTAACTTCTGGCCATGCAAAGAAACAGATTTCAATTCCATAGGAACCACATTTTAATACATTTGACTGTCAGTTTAGCCTAGTGTATTCCCTTATTTCCCTTCTACTTACAAGGACCCAAGAAATACAACCGTTTCTGCTAATGTTTATAAAGCTCTTACTTTAATGTTTATCTCAATTAGCATGAAGTGGATAGAAGAATAAGCTTATTAACAATTTTTACAAAGATGTAGAGAAAGTCATGTGAATGGAACACATTAAATTTTTTCAATTTAACTTTTTACAGATAATGAACTCATTTATTCAAATCTAGCTTAACTTAAATGAAAGTCCTTTGAAAAAACCAATTTTCCTTACAAATGCAATCAGCCCCTTCATTCGCTTTATTCCAGGAACTGTCCTACTTAATAAGAATATAGTTAGAGTGAATTACAAATTATCCTTTCATACTGGTGATCGAAAAATGTCCGAATCAGCTGTGCAGTGTTTTTCCTGTCTGCACCCTCAGCACTCGTTGCCATCTGCAGCAAATAGAAAGGGGTGCATGAAACCATGCAGCATTTTTAAAGCTACTTTTACAGGCTTTACTTACTAAAGTCAATAAAGGAGATACTGAAACTGGCCACTGCCGTTGTCCATACATTTTTGGAACACCTTTTGGAAACTATCCATCACTTGCAGTAGTTCATGTTGAGAAATACTGGCAATTTCCTGGCAGATATTTTGTTTTAATTCTTCCAACTGTGTGTTATTGTTTGTGTGCGCACAGTTTTTGGGTCTACATTTTTTTCGAGTCAACAGTTGACACCCATATATACGTGATCACAATCCCCCCCCCATTTTTTTAGAGAAATAATAAGGAGAATGATTTTGCCCTTTTTCAACAAGAGACTGCAACAGCTGATACAGCCAATCTCTTGATGAAAACAATTGAAAATGTGTTTCAGGACACAATTATTAGTAGAAGTTTGTGGCACCCTTGGTCCCTCGACCTAACCCTCTGCGATTTCTATCTCTGGGGTAACTTTAAGCATAAAGTGTACAACACAAACCCACACACCCTAGAAGAATTAAAACCACCGGGAAATTGCCAGCATTTTTCAATGTGAACTACAGCAAGTGGTGGATAGTTTCCTAAAAAGGTGCCAAAAATGTATGGACAACAGCAGTGGCCAGTTTCAGTATCTCCTTTAATAACATCGGTAAGTAAAGCCTTTAAAAGTGTTGCAAGGTTTCATTTGCAGCTTACTATGATAGCTGCAGACAGCAACGAGCAGCCGGTTCGGATGTTTTTTGATCACATGGTACTTGTAAAGCCATTATGTCACTTTTTGTAATCCATTTAGTTGATATTTTAGTGAAGATGTTGTCAATTCCAGCACCAGAGAGAAGGCTGCTCACAACTGCAATGCTGTCCCTCATAAACTGAAGTGTAAGTGATGTTTTGTCACAACAAAAAAACTATTCTCTTCTAGTTCGCTTTCAGTTGACATTTGGATCTTGCAGATCCAAGAGAAAATCACTGCTGGATAACTATTATTACAGCACGTGCTCAGGGCGTACTAGGGTGAATCAAATATAAACCAGAATTTTTTTCAACTTTATTGAACCCAACAAAAACACAACAAATATCTCATTTTTTTACATAATCTCCCAAATTTTACACACATTTTTGCCATCGAATTGGCAGCTTTTTGATGTTACATTTTTGCCATCGAATTGGCAGCTTTTTGATGTTATCCTTAAAGAAGAGGAATGTGTGCACAGCCTGCACACGCACACCTCTGCTGCTGCATCGTCATCAGATAGCTTTCCTCCCAGTTCTCTCAGTGGCCCAAACAAATGGTGGTCACAGGGTGACAAATCTGGACTCTAAGATGGATGTTGCAGAAGTTTCCAATGCATTTCCTCCATTTTTTCCCCATGTTGAGACAGCAGTGTGTGTAGCTTTGCATTGTTACACAGCACAGTCACATCTGGGATTGGTTGTTGGCGTTGTCTATTGTAGCATATATAGCATATGTAGCTTTTGTCTCAACCAAAAGACAGCAGTAATAGTCCGCATTCACAGGCCTTTGTTCACAAAGAAAATCCACCAACAAAATGCCCTTCGAGTCCCAAAAGGCAGTTGTAAGCACCTTTCCAGCAGAAAGATGTGTTCTAACCTTCACTGCACCTCGCTCCTGCCACTGCTTCAAGTTCTGCAAAAAATTCTTTAGGCTGTCTTCCCCAAACTGTGCATGAAGCCTCCTCAAAATTACCGAAGCTTTGGTGCCATGTTTTGCCAAAAACTTGTTAACGATGCATTGCTCAACAGACACATGTACCTCTTCATCGCTCATGGTGTACTGAAGCAAGCGGTTGCTGTGCAGCGTGTGATGCAACAATGCCACAATTCCAGACATCCCCACCAACAACCTTTCCAAGCCCCAATTATTTCTGTTCACTACTAGAGGTGCTAATTTAAAATTCTGGTTGATATTTGATTCATCCTTGTAATACAGTATACATAAACAGCTTAAAATGTTTGCCAAACTGATTTAATAAGTCATCTTTCATACAAAAATAACACATAATGAAAACTAAATAGCAGCTTATAAGGTTCAAGAAAATACAAACGAAAACACACCATTAGTTTATAGACTTAAGATCACAGAGTACATTTAATAGCACTTGAACCATCTTTTAGATTCCATTACTTGTTTCTGTAGAGCTTTTATCCTTCCAGAGGCAGCAGCAATGTTCACATCACAAACTACCTGGCATCACAAGCTTTCATGATGAGCACCTGAGAAAAACAAAGAACAATTAACTTGTGTCTAACTGGGAGAAGTCAAATGTGATAATACACATATGGAGTGGGGAAATCACAAAAGTTCCATTTGAGGTAGAGAGGGAAGCATAGAAGAAAGAAAGTTTGTATCAAGTTTCATAATCTGATAAATTTTACCCATACAAGGTAAGCATATCAGAAGACTCCCACCATATTCATACAAGATTATGTATGTTTTTGTACTTCCTCAAAAGCCATTTTAACAAGTTTGATGAAGTCCATGTTTTGGCGAAGATATGCCAATGTGTTTGCTATCATCCCCTTAAACTAAAAGAAGATTCTCTACAGCTATTGAACCTACAGGGTAATAGCATCAAATTTACAATGGAAACAGAAGAAAACAACATCTAGACCTTAAAATAATTAGAGATCAAGATAGCTTCAAATTAGAATACACAGGAACCCACACATGTGGACTTTTCCATTGCAAGCCAACTTCACTTCAGTTTACAAGGAGGAGTTTCAAAAAGAATAAAAACATATACTAGAAATAGCAGTGCAAAATGGATTTAACCCTCATCTCAAAGCTAAAAATGAAAGAAAAACTCAAGGAAATTTTGCAGACTACAACACTGACACCACTATCGAACAGAAACTGGAAATACAAAAAACTCACCTACCACCCTTGGGCCTTCAGAAAATCTGAACGAATCTGCTGTGTCACACCATTTCTGAACAGAAAACCAAAACATTGGGCAAAATATAAAATTGTTAAAACCACTAGTGTCACCAATAGAATTGGACATCTGGGAGAAAATACACACAGTAAAAAACAGCAATTATGTAATAAATTTTGAAATCCTGCCACTGAATGAAGTGTTAAAACTTTGCAACCCCCAACACCAGATGGCAACAGGAGGAGGAGGAAGCAGAAAAGAAGGTGAGTTACCAAACTGCTGAAGACCAGGACGAATGTTCTTGAAAACATTTCAGTGTTTTTCAACTAATCAAGTGGAGGTGAGTGTAAATAAGTGTGAGTCAGCAAAACTCCAAGATGATGAATACTTCACTGTCAATAATGCTTCTGTTTTTAATATTTAATTTTTTTTTTTTTTGGTAGTGTTTTAACGCCCGCTTTACCTATGGCATCGCAGGCGGTGACACTGATGATACATGAATGAAGATGGAGCACCGGTAGAATGCGATGGCGGGGGAAACCGGAGAGCCCACCACAAATCTCACATACGGCTGCTTGGGTACGAACCCGGGCCATCTAGGTGAGAGTCGAGTGGTCTAACCACTCGGCCACGGCACGCCCATTTTTAATATTTAATGTGTAACAAATTGGAATAATGAATAAAATTAGAATTAAAATTTAGTTGAGTCGATTTTGTAACACTACATCACTTACTTTTTTATTTCGGAAAACATGTTTCAGAAGCCATGTTTTCCGAAATAAAAAAGTAAGTGATGTAGTGTTACAAAATCGACTCAACTAAATTTTAATTGTTAAAACACATCACTGTCTCAAAGTCCACCATATATCAGGATAATAAAATTAGAGTTTCCAAATGAAATTTTTCTGGATAATCCTGCACTTTAAGCATAGCTATTCCATCACAACTACTTATTTGAGTATACCTTGTTTGTACAAAACAGATGCATATCGTGAATTTTCCGTAAATAATTCTAGAAGCCATTATATTTCTCCTGAATTTCAAGGAACCAAACTTTAAGATATATGTGAATCTTGCTATAGAAAATTGTAAATCTTGTTAACAAATTTACAATATACAAATTTTGTGGCACTAACCATTTTCAAAATAGCTGTTGCTGATTATTTGAATTTGCTCCTGCTTTAAGCAGCTAACTTCTGTTTCAGTGAACATGTGCTCCACTGAACACTTTGAGGAGCGAGCCTTAAGGAGATACAGGAGTAAACTTATCTATTCAGTCAAAACTACCATTATTGTATTTTTTACAACTACATACATGTTTATACAGGCAGACATAGTTGTGTTCTGCAGAATCACTGCACATACCGAATGCTCATAAATTGAATAATTTTATATGTAAAATATGAGAACATGATCTCATTTATTCATATGTTGCGTTAAAAATATTGGAAATTCTTTGTAATTTTACAAAACATAACCAATGTTATAAAATTATTTTCTAGAGCACATTTTATTGCAAAATTTACACACTTAAAAATTTAACACTGAAACTCCAAAAAATACTTTAAAATGGTTTCATTAAGGTTGTATCTTCTGTGATGGATGTTCTTATACACATATCCTTTGTAACTGAAGTGTTCTCACTAGGCTCTTGACATTCATTTGAAGTGTCACAATATTTTACAATGAAAGTTTAAATGTTGGCTGTGTAGTCTTTTTGCCAGCTGGTTGAGCTTTAAAGTAATGCTCTTCACTATTGGGATAATGTTCTTCAAAGCAGTCATAGCAGTACTGATGCATGGTCTGGCCACGTTCTTTGTTGTCAGCTTTCTAACAGGCTGAACCTCCTTGACTTCTGTTTCTTCTTTATTACAATTCTCATTGAAAAATTGCAAATTTTCATTGCTCAGATCATCAGATTACTGCTTCCATATATAAGGATCGTTCAAATGAAAGTGGCACTGCAGTCAGTTTGAGAAATGGTTTATTGATATTAATGTACATTAGTATACAAAAGAAAGACAAGATGCAGATAGGCTAGACATAGTCAACGAGACGAACACCCTGGGTTGGCTTGGAACAAACTTTTTACCAGCAGCTTGGACCTCATCTTCACCATCCCTTCAGAGATTTCTTGAGTGAACTGAAGATGTGGTAGTCACACAGCGAGAGGGATGTTCGAGAACCTCCCAGCAGAATCACTGTAACAATGCCTGGTACGCCTCAGCCACATGAGGACGAGCATTATCGTGCAAGAGAATAACCCTGTGTGACAGTCATGCCCATAGCGGGCCATCAACGTCAAAGAAGCCTGTTAACATGAGTGGTGTGTGGGAAGTGCTTTCTTGCTCATTGTGTAATGTTCTTCTCCCTTCAATCAATGAGAAACCATTGATCTTGACACGACAACTGCACATCTCATGAAGAATTTCAGTCACACAGTAGTTTTTTTGCTGTCAAAAAATCGATTACAGCATGAACTTTGCAATTGGCATTAGGAGCGAGTGCTACTGCCTTTTTAATGACCAAGAGGTAAAGGTAGGCACTTAAGAATTTTAGTGCTGCCACTACACCCAGATCAAAGCTTCAGCTGCACCATGGCCAAGTGGTCAGGCCATTTGCCACTCACCTAGATGGTCCGGGTTTGATCCCAAGTGACTGCATGCGAGATTTGTGGTGGACAAAGCAGAATTTTCCAGTTTCCCCCACCATCACATTCCACTGGTGCTCCATCTTCTTTCCTTGTATCATCAATGTCATCGCCTGCGATGCCATTGCAGTAAAAGTGGGCATTAAAGACTAAAGTTTCGTGTGACTGCGTACCGCTCGGATTTAAAACAATTGTGTAACTAACTTACTTTTGAGACATACCTTGTACTTCTAGTACAATATGTTCTTTCAGCTCCTCTTCAAAATATGGTATGCACTTGGTATTCATGTTACCAGGTCCCATTTTTTGCTGCAGTAATCCATTCTCCTGCATTCACTGATAACACTTGTGATGATGTTTGTTCGAGATCCTTCCTTGTGCTATGAACAGCATTTTTGTTGGTGCTCTTATGTTTACATTCAAGTAGATACACACAAGTAAACATGTACTAAGTAGTACAGTATTGCTTCCTGCTTCCCCATACAAACAGTATATATCAATCAGCTCTGCAAAACTGTGCCAATGTATGCAACGGTATGTCTTTAACAGTGAAAGGTTGTCAATGATTGATAATCACGTAACACAATCACCTTGTTCAAAAGTAAACGTCTTAGACTATTTCTCCCATGTTTGCTTGTAATAAAATATAAACAGTATAGTAAACATGTACACAGTTGTAATTAAGTTGGAAAACAGTAATGATAAACTGTAATATGACAGATAAGTTTATTCCTGTAAATTGTTCAGCAGAACATCTATATGTGTAGTATTTTTGTACGCTTTTAATGAAACAGCCTGTATATTACTATAATCTTACAAATTGGAAACATTTCTTGCAACTTGTCATTATTAAATGGAAATACAAAATCACTTCTTATTCAAACTATTTGTAGAACTGGTATGGAAATAAAAAAATTGTTAAAGAATACCATATGAATGTTTCATTCTCCTCATTTTTCTGTTACATATATATGTGGCCTCAAAGGAGGCTCACCAAAAGACACAAAGTAACAAGGTTTCTTCTTCAAGGAAGTTCACTTAAAGAAACAAGATGATAAAGTTTACTCTCAAAGGAGGCTCACCAAAAGACACAAGACTGGTCAGTGACTTCTCTCCCAGCTGGGGCACATCAATTTTCTTTAACCAGAATTGTTCCCTATCCCTACAGAGTCTAGAAGTATGCATTCAGAGTGAACCTACTGGCAATAACCTACAGTTATTTCACGAGTTAAAAAGCCACCAATATGACTTACAAGTTAAAGGGGCTATACAAATGAAACAAGTTAAGTGCGTTTCAAATACATCACACCTCTTTCTGGGAACATGGGCTGAGAAAGAAGAAAGGAAGGAAGTGATGAACACAGCAACTTTACAGGATAAACACTTGCAAAAATTCATAAGGCTAAGCAAGCACATTTATTTAACCCTTTTAGTGGTAGCCTGAACAGCAAACTGCTGTCTGAAAAGTGTCAAGCAATTTTAGGGGAGAATGCAGGGTTTTAAATTATTAGTAATAAAATGAGTACCAATGACATAGTTGAATATTTTTAAATGGATAAGAATTCATATCGTTATTTTTAAAAAATTAAAACTGAAAGAAAAATTTGAAAATAAAATTAAAAATCCCAAAATAATCAATAATTAGGAATACAAAAGCTTACTAAACAGAAAATTCTAATTAAATGAAAGTGTAGACGTTTCTTTACTAAAACATAATCCTGTTTAGGTCTGGTGTTTTATTTTTTAAAATACAAAAAATGAATTCAAGTAACCTAAAACTGGGAGAAAAAAAAAAAAAAAAAAAAAAAATCCACACACATAAGCATGATACCACTATTAATGAAAATGGCATAAAGCAATAGGATACAAACGTAACATGAATTCCTGTGAAATTTAGCACTTGTATTATTGCATAGCTGAATAATTGATTGTCTGGTTACACCTCTGTAAATCCCTTTTAATAAGCACCCTGATTATTTGCATGTGTACAAGGTCTGTTATTATCGGATGTCTTTTCATCACTGAAGCTAGAATATATATCTTCCTCTCTTACGTCAAGGTCAGAAACGCTTTCATCAAGTTCTGAAAATTCAAAATCACTTGTTTTCTTCTAATACGCAAACTGCAGCTCTTATTTTCTCTTTGGTTTGTAATCTTCGGCTAGATGACACCATGTTTCAAACACCATACATAAATACTGTCTCCAGAAATTAAATTTGGAGCTAGCATTTTGGAGTGAAGATAAGGTCCTGAAACCCTCCATAAACCCTTTCTCTATGGCTATACACAGACTTTCCTGCTGAAAAGAGTTAAAACTTATGAAAACAGCATAATAATTAGATCGTGATTGACACTAAAAGGGTTAATTACCCACAGATAACTTGCTAGAATAGTCAGAATAGCCAAAGATTATGTACACTATAAATAAATAACAACTTCAGAATTTTTTTTTTTTATCACCAGCCCTTGTCCAACCCCAAGAAAAAAATGAGAAAAGCAAGAAGCAATCTTTGGCCCCTTGTCATAAACAGGGAGGATAAACATGAGAGACAAATTTTTTAAGGTTCTGCTCTATTTGCAGGGCAAAAGCAGGCCAGGGAACAATAATTTCAAGACATAATTGGCAACATGGGCCAGGAACACCATCTACATCACTTCTCTCATGCAAAGAAGAGAAAAAACCAAAACAAGGAAAACAATACTATAATATCTATGGTTAGGTACCCAAATTTTGTACACTCAAATTCTGTACCTTCGTGCATAGCCAGCTAAAATTATAGTTTTTTTTTTTATTAGTCAATTCTTTTACAAATTTGCAGAAAGACTTTGCATCGCCATTCTATTGTAATTAAATGGATTGCCCTTTCCCTGAATATACTTCGCACCCCTCTCAGACATCACCATCGCCCATTTCACCCCCTCCGTGGACCCAAAACATGGTCAAACGGCAGGAGAGACTAACTATAAATAGGACGACTTACACCCTTACATGAAACAAAGAAGAAAAAAAAAAATAAATAAGTGAATAAGCAGAAAGTAAACTGAAAAAAATACAAGTAAATAAGTGAAGAAGATAAAGAAGTAATAATGGAATAAAAGCCACCTAATGAAGAAAAATAAACTTGAAGAAGAAATAAAAAAAGCAGAAAGAAAGGAAGAAAAATCATTTAATCAACAAAACAAGGGAGAAAAAAAGATTGTCAATCTGCAATCATCAGGTTCTCACACCATAAGACCCAGAACCATTTAAAAATTCCCTACATCCCAGACTAGAACTTGTTTTTTCCTGCATCCTTCAGCTGTACATCCCACTTCCCCTTCGCTATTTTTTTGTTTCCTGTTCCATTCATCTGCGACAAATGTTCTACTGCCATTCTTCAAAATTTACACAGAACATTTAATGTTTGTTTTTTTTAATGCACTCAACACCTATATTTTTTGGACAGGGTCTTGACCATCAGAGGTATTGTAGGGTGCCTGATATATCATTTTGAATAAATTACATTTCATTTAGCAAGATGTAATGCTGTACCAGTTTCAGCAATCGATACTGGTAGTGAGATGTCAAAATGCTGTGCCCTCTTAAAGCAATGCTGGCACAAGTATAGGTTTTATATAAAAGCTCCAATAACTAGGTCACAAGGGCCATGTTCATCTGAGCTGCTGACATCTACTTTATTTAAAAAGTGCAAACTGTACCAGGTGAGTTGAATGAAGTTTGGTAACTGTTGGGTTTTCTCATCCTTAACCCTTTTAGTGCCAGCCCGAATAGCAAAATGATGTCTGAAAAGTAGCAAGCAGTTTTAGAGGAGAATGCAGGCTTTTAAATTATTAGTAATAAAATGAGTATTAAATCACATAGAGAACTGAACATTTTTTCATTTTTGTAAACCCTTTTGTCTACTGTATAAAGTGCATTATAAGGATGAGACGTCTCTTCAATATTTTAAAAAAATTAAAAACCAAAGGAAAATTTGAAAATGAAATTAAAAATTCCAAAATAATCAACAATTAGGCATACAAAACCACACTACACATACAGTTCAAGTTAATTAAAGGAAAGTATAGATGTTTTTTACTAAAACAGCATCCTGTTTAGGTCTGGTGTTTTATTTTTTAAAATACAAAAAATGAACTCACATAACATGAAAAAAACAAAAAAACAAAAAAATACAATCGCACACACAAACATTATACCACTATTAATGAAAATGGCATAAATCAATAGGATAGAAATGCAACATAGATTACTGTACAATTTAGCACTTGTCTTATTTCATAGCTAAATGTTTGATTCACATTGTATTCATTATCTGGTTACACCTCCGTAATTCATTTTGATAAGCACACCAATTATTTGCATGCTTATGAAGGCCATTGTTATTAGTTGAATTTTCATCGCTGAAGCTAGAATATATATCTTCCTCTCTTATGTCAATGTCAAAAACTCTTTCATCAAGGTCTGAAAATTCAAAATCACTCACTTTCTTCTAATACATCTTATTTCTTCTTTGGTTTGTAACTTTTGGCTAGACAACGCCATGTTTCAACCAACATATACAAACACCGGCTAGAGAAATTAAATATGGATTTAATTTTGTTCTTAAGGTCCTGAAATGCTCCAGAAAACCTTTCTCTATGGCTGTGATGTAGAAAGTACTGGAAAGAGTTAAAACATATGAAAATGGCATCACGATTAGATCGTGATTGGCACTAAAAGGAATAACTATATACTATCTATAACAGTAAGAGCCCTGTGTCTCCTAGTACTCTTGCATATCTATTTATAGGGTCTGATCCTTTTCCCAAATGCACACCCTCCTGCACCCTCAACCCTGAAGTCATTTGCTTCCTTCTCGCATGTATGAGCAGCTATACCTCTGAATTACTACCCTCTAGTATGTGCAGTGTAGGAGTGACTCACACCCCACACTGGGTATGATACAATAGGCAGACAAAAAGGCATGATAAATGGCTAAAAAGGCAATATAGAAAAACCTTATATTATGTATATTTGTTTATTAGATTGCACTATTCAATCACATAATGAACAAATTTATGTTAACATTGTATTGTAAAGTGTGTTTGTTTAAAGTAATTTTGTTATTGAAAGCCAATGCATATGATGCCTTACATGTATATAATGCAAATTGTGATTTTCTACTCAATGTGACAATTGCCATTGAAAGCTTAGGAAAGCCTTACACTCAGTAGCCTTGAAAAATACATTTGTGTCTTTGGTTATATTAATAAACTTGTGAAATGAAACGTTTCTTTTCATAGTTCACTGACTGCTCACATATTTACACAGAAGAATTTTACATTCAGTAGAACATACCCAGATCCAAAAATATTAATGCATAAAGGAACACTGCATTTCAGCATGTTACTAGCTACCTTGCACAACAATGTTGCAATAGAAACTGAAACAATATATTTAGAACAATACTGAAAACAAGTTTTAGCTCCAACACTTATTGTGGCTTTTGAAGGAGGAGGAAACACAAGCAATAATCAGAAACTTTACCTGCTTTTACCTCTTTTTATGGGGGACACGCATCCTTGCTGTAAGAAAAACAATAATAATAATAATAATAATAATAATAATAATAATAATAATAATAATAATAATAATAAAAGGCCATATAAAACTGCAATATTTCACTCTGAAACATGTAAATGTTTAGAATCACTTTCAAATTGAAGACAGATTCTGTCAAATTTCTGATGGTGAATGTATAATTTGTATGAGAAGTCCATGTGCTTGAATTTAAGGGGTTTGAATAACCAATAGTCTGCTTTCCAGTGCCAAGAAAATAGCTGTTAGGCTGGCCAAAAATCCAAATTCCAAATTTGCTGCAAAAAGTTTTTCAAATATGTAAATACTTACTTTTGACTAACGTTCATTGCAATATCCACCTTCACCACACACAGTACCTTGTGGACAGCAATGCATTTTGTCACTACAACACACAGCATCAAAGAGTGGACAACAGCCATAATATCCATCTTGTAGCTGGCAGCAAGTGTTTCTTTCAGGACACTGTGATCCATCAGGGCAGCGCATGTCATATTCAATAGCTGCAACAAACAGTGAAGAACAGCCATAACCTCTATCTGGAGCTGCGCGCAAGTGTGGTCCATCAGGGCACCAACAAACAAATCATGCTCTAACTTACAGATTGAAACTACAAAACAAACTTTGTTAACCATACAATTATACAACAGTGTGAAAAAGAAATTATTGTGCTTGGGAAACATTTGGGAAATTTAAACCGGAAACAAGGAATATGAAATGGTTTACTCCATAAAAAAACAATATTTTAACAAAATCAAAACTTTGTATAGAAAGATATATCTCATATGCTTTACCTAGACTTATACAGAATTTCCCATATTCGAGAAGGAAGAATCATGTCCTATATTAACAACATATGGGTAGAAAAAAGTCCTGTATTTCATTCCATATTTAAGGATTGTATTTGGAAATTCATGCATGTTTAATCAGTACATTGGTATTGGTAACTTCTAGTCACTTGTGTGCAGGGGGTTGATATCTGTTATTTATTACAAGAAAATGAATGATTCCTTTCCTAAGAAAAGTTGACTGTGTCTATTTAAACATGTTGAAAATATAGAAAAGTAACAACAATGTATATTCTGAATGGTGTGAAATAAAGCATGGTGTCCCACAAGGATCTATTCTGGATCCCTTATTATTTTTAGTTTATAAAAATGATCTACCTGCAATAATAAACAACAACGCCTATCCAGTTTTTTTTTTGCGGATGACACAAGTATTATAATTAAAGAACACAATATCAGTCAACAAGTATTATAATTAAAGAACACAATATCAGTCAGTTCCCAAATTCATCTAATAAAATTTTCAAAACACTAAATGATTGGTTTGAAAGTAATAAAATCCACATAAACTTTGAAAAAACTAACTACGGTAATTTTTGCACAAAGCATAAAAACATGGCAGACCTAAGGATAGAATATGAAAATAATCAGATTACAGAAGCCTGTAATACAAAATTCCTAGGTCTTATGATTGATCGTAACATGAATTAGAAACACCATTTTATTTATATCTTACCCAAACTGAGCTCTGCATGTTTTGCAATTCGATCTTTAACTCAGCTTATAAATAAGAGCATAAAACAGCTTATTATGCATATTTTCATTCATTGATGACCATGGAATAATATTTTGGGGAAATTCAGTAAATGCTAAAAAAGTATTCATTATGCAAAGAAAGGTAATAAGAATAATGGCAGAGGAAACATGATCAACTCACTGCAAGCCACTCTTGAAAATGTTTGGAATTTTACCATTAGC
This sequence comes from Hymenopus coronatus, assembly GCA_030762935.1. Classification (NCBI taxonomy): domain Eukaryota; kingdom Metazoa; phylum Arthropoda; class Insecta; order Mantodea; family Hymenopodidae; genus Hymenopus; species Hymenopus coronatus. The sequence goes on from CM060900.1 coordinate 12,381,076, forward strand.
CTGTGAATATATTCTAGCCATATTGTCATTTAAAATAAATAACCCAGAAAAGTTTACAAAAAATACAGATATTCATAACAAAGAGGCCAGACATAGGCAGGACTTACATAGACCAACAAATAATATGCAGTCATTCCAAAAAGGCGTTTACTACAACGGAATAGTTTTGTTTCATTTACTTCCCTCTTTTATAAAAGAATTGCAAATGAACAAAAACCAGTTTAGATCAGAATTAAAAAGATACCTTATTACTCACACCTTCTATACAGAAGAGGATTTCATTCAATCAAAAGATACTGGTAATAATGTAACATTGTAAATATAATAAACATGAATATTCTAAGAATGCAAGTGTATGGGTAGACTTTTGGAAACAGACATGTAATTGAAAATTATGCAAAACTGACCCCTCTGAAAATTCATTGTCAGAGTTATTTGTAAATAAATGTATTAATAAGTATGTATAAATGTAATTATGGACATGATCTACATCCTAGAGTTTGGGCTCTGTATCTTAGCTCATAATAGGATCTACAGATTGCAATGTGTGCGAGCGTGCGTGTGTGTGTATTGCCTATGAAAAACAATTTCAAAGCTCATTGTAACATTTGCCTCAGCAAGTTTCTGTTGCACTTTGAAACATGCTTCTACAATCTTATCATAAATGCTCAGTAGTTTTCTTCTAAATTGAAAATAACCATTGCTTTGTGAGGAAGAATAATAGTTTTTTTTTTTTTTGTTTTTTTTTTCCTCACACAAGAGTTACATAATATGTAAGATATTTCTGAATAGTAGGTAATGAAGAAAAGTCAGTCGCAGAGTAAAATACAATTTTGGTTATAATAGCTCCGGTTGTAACTCACTTGGCACATGTTGGGTGACGATTCCAGCAGCATAAAATAAACTGGCTTTGACAGAACTGAAGTAGTACAGAATGTATTGGGATTGAAAATTACAATGAGGTTTCTCTAACAGAGAGAGTTTAAAGTCATTGAATAGTCTCAAATTTGTAAAGAAATTATCATTTTTCAGTGATTGGCATTTAATTAGAATTTCTCAACATAAGTATGTTAATGTCATAATTGAGTGCTTATCGCTTATATGAGAGGGAGTATTTCAAATTTGGAATAAAAGAATTGAACACTGAAAGGAGTGAATTATCTGAATGTTTGAATTTAATAAGTGTGAAATTAAAAGCACACTAAATTATAGTGTGGCTTGTCAGGATTTTAGGACCTTATTAAGAATAAGTTAAGTTTTTTAACAATGCAACGAAAGATTGCAAATATGAATATGATTATACATTAAAATATACAGATCACTATTATTGTATATTAGAGATAATTTTATGTGCAAAAATAAATAAATAAATATGCTGTAGTGTAAAAGTATTGTATTAATATATATATTTTGGGTTGAAATCACCCTGGGCCTTCTTTTGAAGTTATAACAAAAGAACATGTTTAATTAATGTAAATATGTATTTTTTGCAAGTCAATATTTATAGTACCACCTCTGGCCTTCAAAAGCACAGGGGTGAGTGTCCCTTCTATCATTCTAAAAAACTGGCAAGTCTAGGTTTACCCGTAATGTAAAAGTCATCCAGAATGAGCATATATACATACACACCGACACATACATGCAGACCATTTACTAAAAACATTTTTTTTTTAAATACAGGCATCCTCAAAACATGTAATTGTTGCAAAATATTAGTATAACATTTTTGGCTGAAACACAATACTTCCTTACCTGCTTAGTATGTTGTATGTGGTACAGAAAGTCAAAGTTATATTTCATTGATTTCATATGGATTTTAATTTACACTTTAAGACGCACTAACACATGTGTGCAAACAGGTATTTAAATTAAATTTTGTGAGATAGCCATGCAGTAATTAAAATATGTTGCCAATATGTTAAAGGTAGTTGAAAATGAGGTACAGAGTCTCCTTTAGAGGTTTATGGGATATATCTGTCAGATGACAAAAATGTAATGCATGTTGGAATATGTAGTAGCATGTTAAGCTTAACTTCTACTAAAGCCAAAATTTTTTAAAATTTTTTAAAATATTTTAAGTAACAGATTGATAGGTTTGTTGAATAAATCTAATATATTTAACACACCTCAGAATGGTTTCAGAAGAGATTTTTCTACCACAACAGCTTTCACAGAACTTTATCATGAGACACTAGAAGGGTGATAAAACTGCAGCAATTTTCCTTGATTTATCCAAAGCATTCGATAGCGTATCACATTCTTTATTACTGCATAAGATACAGAAATACTGTATCAGGAGGAAATTCTTTGAAACTGTTTAATTTTATCTATGAAATCGGAAGCAATGCACTGAAATACTTTACAGGTAAGGTGCCAGAAGGATCTGTACTTGGGCCACTGCTGTTTCTCTTGTATATAAGCAATCTTCCAAAATCTTCAGAATACAGAATAATTTCATACACAATGTTATTTGCAAATAAGGACATATATAGTCTACGGAGCCTAATAACAACAAAAACAAAAGATATGTTATTATTTAAAACAAAATAATCTGAATGTAAATCTGAATAAAACAAAATCTCTTATGTTTCAACACTGAAAAACAGGTCAAATAATGAAACTCTACATGTAAAAATTCATGATGAAACTATTGAGCAGATAGAGAAATTTCTGGGAATAATTATGGATGAAAAAATTACTTTTAAATACCATGTTGAACATGTATGCAAGAAAATAAGTACATATCTGTACCTATTGAGAAATCTGAAAAGATACCTAAACATTAACCACGTAAAGCTAGTTTTCTACAGATGAATTCAGGCCCCACAGTGGCCAAGTGGTCAGACCACTGGCCTCTCACCTAGACGGCCCGAGTTCAATCCCATGCGACCGCATATGAGATTTGTGGTGGACAAAGTGGCGCAGGGGCAAGTTTTTTCCAGGTTCTCCGGTTTCCCCCGCCATCACATTCCACTGGGGCTCCATCTTCATGTATCATCAGTGTCATCGCCTGCAGTGCCAGAGCAGCAAAAGCGGGCATTAAACACTACCCAAAAAAAATACAGATGAATTCACCCCTCCCCCCTACAATGTGGAATCGAGATCTGGGGCAGAACATGCATAACCAATATGAAGTGTGTTAATCCTTTAGAAAAAATGTACAAGATGTATATATAATGTAACTAATAGGGAATATGTAAAAATATCTTTTGTAAAGGAGAAATATTGACTGTTGTATCAATGTATGTATATAAAGTGATATTGTTTGTACTGGGTAAGGGATACACAGTGCAGATAAAAGATAGACATAAGTATAACTCAAGAATGCAAAACAACTACTATAGCGGAAATTTAAACAAAAAGGCCACAGAAAAGGATCCCCTTACAATGGATAAAACCCTTTACAATAAACTGCCCAATGAACTAAAAACTCTCAGAGGTTAATATGTTCCAAAGACAACTAAGAACAATCTTAATAAATAAATGCTTATATAGAGTAGATGAATAATTCAATTTACAATTATTGTAAACATTTTGTGAAAATATATTTAATTTTGATGATGCTTGAAACTTGTACAAGTCTACAGGCTAATAAAGATTGTTATTGTTATTTTTGTTGTTATTATAATTACACGGTGTGTTCCCCAGGGTTCAGTACTATGGCCTCTGTTGTTTCTAATATACATATATAATTTACTGAGCATGCTAATGTAGTCCTTTTTGCAGATGACTAATATTCTTGTTAAAGAAGGCAATGAAATTATACTCCAAAATAAAGTAAACACCATAGTGACTAACCTCAGCAACTGGGTTACAACAAATGAAACTATTGTAATGGCTTTTCGTACATGGCAGTGTAAAAACAGCATCAAACCTCAAATTTCCTGAGATGGAAATAATATTGACTACAAAGGAGAAACAAAATTCTTGGGTATATACGTGAATGAAAACCTTAAATGGGATCGTCACACTCGTCAATTAGCTACTAAACTCGGCTCCATGCTCAAATGTCTAAAAGGTACACTAAATTTAGGAGGACTGAAAAATGTATATTTCGCACAGTTTCATAGTCAATTAAAATATGGTATTAAATTTTGGGGAGAAAAATGTGAGAGAATATTTATAATACAGAAGAGAGCTATAAGAATAGACAACAGTACATTCTGTAGACCCTACTTTAGGACACAACGTTTTACCATTAGCATCTACATTTATAGCAGAAGTTGTAAAACATATTAAGAAAAGTCAAGGCAAATTATGCACAAATACAGATATCCATCCTCATAACACAAGAATAAAATGACCTTCATGTTCAGATATGCAGAACAAACATTCTAAAAATAGTCTCACTAATTTAGAAATTAAACTATATAATAAACTACCAGCAAACATTAAAAAAGTCGCAAACATGAAACAATTTAATAAAGAAGTCAAATTCTTTCTACTACAGCATACCTTTTATTCAGTAAGTGAATATATGACAATTCAATTGTAAATAGTGTACGTTATAAACCTTGTAGAAGTATTGTGCAAATTGTATATAATTACTGTTCTGTTGACGAAGCCCATATCATGTAACATGATCTAAATGGTGAATAAATATTATTATCATCACCCATCATTATCAGTGCTGTTTTTCTAAAAAATTGTTTGGGGGTACTCTCAACTCGATAAAGTTCAGCGACAATTACTAACGTTTTCAGTATAGCTAATAATTGATATTATTATTTTAAATGATCTTGGAATTAACAAGTATCAAATTACTTTGTAATTAGCATTACCTAGTACTATAACAGTTTCCAAATTGACATCAATTCATGGCTGTTGTAGTCTTCACGTCTTCCTGCTTTACTCTTGTGATCAGTAGCAAGATGTCTGCCTTTCATAAACCACGAGCGTACATAGGTTGAAACAACTTCAATGGAAGACCAACCAATTTGATGAGCATCAGTTTGCTGACAGTAGAAAGATGGAATGAAGCTCTTGTAGGTGTGATAATGAGGTTCATTTGTGAAAACCCATGTTCACATTCACTAGTGGCTATGGGAACACATTTCACTGCATTGAGAAGAGGATGGAGGGATGCTGGCATTTTCTTCTCCATTAAATAATCCCGAAATCCTCTCAGTATCCCAAAAAGATGACATAGGGTCTTTATACTGGTTTCACCATGTTCGCAGGCCAATTCGATGAGTCCAGCATTTCCGCACATTCAGAGATAGCAATATCCTCGGACTGCAACAGACAATTATCCATCCACTGTTTAAGACAATCATAAAATCTGCTGGGCTGACTCCAGATGTCCTTTAATTCCTCTGATGTTTACCTCTTCTACTGCTTTGAGAGTTTCACTCAGTTTCCTTTCTTCGAACACCAACAGCTGATTTCTGATTTTCTGCTGGGCCGAATAAAGTGTGATGTCGCATGTCTGTAGCTCAAGACTTAGCTCTGATAATTCTTGAAGGACATCGCACATTAAAGCTAAGTTGAGAATGAAACCAGTTTTAATGATGCGCTTTAGTAAACCATCATACATGCCTCTGTCAGTTGACTCCCTACTTTCATCGTCTTTAGCAGCTGAGAAGTGTGCAACCAAAGCTTTAAAGTTTTTCCATGCTGCTGACAAGCTTCTGAAGCTCAATGTTACCCATCTGGTGCCCAAGATTCTGCCTATTTCCAAAATTTCAATTTCAAGGATCTCTGCATGCTGTTTTAACTCCTGACTATTCTTTGGTGATTGGTGGTACACTGTATATAGCTTGTCTAACAAATATCTGAAGTGATTCACATGTGATGGGAAATCTCTTTTAATTACATCACCAACTGACAATTCAAGTCTGTGGTTAGCACAATGACAAACCAAAATTCTGTCTCAATAATGTCACAACTCCTTTTTTCTTTCCCATCATAACTGCTGCTCCAGCTGTTGTAACTGAAATAAGATTTTCTTTCAGGAACTCATTAGGAAATCCCATGGATGCCAAATAATTCAACAATATGTTACAAATACCTTCAGCAGTTACATTATTTAGCTCAACTATATCAAACAGAATGTTAGTGGACTCTCTCATGTAAGGGATCTTGGTTCGCAAATAAATTACTAAAGATGATAAGTGGCTAACTGTTGTGCTCCCATCGATAATGACATTTTTGATCTAGTTTCAATAATTGTTTTAATCACTATAGTTTTCATTTCTAACGCAATGTTATTAATGTTAGCACATGTATTTCCGGAATGTAAAACGCGGCCCATGTCAACATCATTTAGTTCTCGCAGATCAACTTTGGTCTCAAAATCATTGAACGACTGATTTTTTTTCGTGACTTTATAAGCAGTGCGAAACATATTTGCTGTCACTTCCTGATTGTTCTCAAATGCCTTAGTGCAAGCATTTTCCAGAGTCTTCTCTTTAGCACAAAGTAGCACTTAGCCCCAGCTTGATGAGCAGAACTTTCTTTATGTTCAAATATTTTTTTCCGCAAAGAAACCATCTGTTCTTTTCTTGAAACACCAGATGACGATACAGAGACTGTAGCCCAAGGTTGTGCAATGTTCATACCTTGTTTATTATGTTCTACACCCAAATTTCCTACTTCTTTCAAAATTCTGCAACCAATTTGAAACATTAACCACTCATTTCTCTCACAAAATGCACTTTTTTGATTCAAAGTCCAACATTCTGGAAGATCATCTGACTTATTATTATACAAAGGTTCATTCGCTTGGTTCACTGTATTTTCACACATGGGTTCAATGTTCAGGTTTTCTCTTTCACTTTTATCACCTACTAACGTCACAGTTTCTGGCTGTTTACTCGCACAACTACCATTTAGAAGTTGTAACTTTTTAGATGCAGGAGAACAAGTAAAATAGTTGACTATTTTGCTGCTCATCTTATCTTAACCTCAAAACTAACTTGCAGCAAAAGGCTTCAGTCACACATAAAACCAATGTAAGAATGCAGGAACAGGAAGTACATAGCCACTTCACAGGTCTCTCACAGACTGTGCTAGCATCATCCATATCGTGATTGCCAACACAAAAAAATGAAATAAATCTGAAAATCTGATTTATGCCTGTAAGATAAATCGGTGACAAACTTTTATTTAAGCATCAATAAACCAAACACCATAAATAGGTACTTTGCGCACAGAAAAGTTTAGGGGTACGCATCCCCCAGCGTTCCCTCAGAAAAAGAGCACTGATTATTATCATCTGTGGTTCTTGTCCTGGACATGATAATGAACTTTACAAATTTCATTACATTTTCAATTAATGAAACACTTATAAGGAATAGTGAAAGTACAACTACTGTAGTAACTATGTTTACAGCGAAACACGCTAATTACTACTCTTCGGGAAGTGGACCATGCTGAGATTGCAGAAATGTTATGTGCTTATGTGGCATACATGCATTTTGTTGCCTCTTGATAAACCTTTCATACATAGAACAAAGCTTTCTTTTATTTAATTGTATTATTCTTTGCACACAAGAACTATGCTGCTACCAAGAAATTTTTACAAAAGAGAAAGCCAATACAAATTAATTAATCAGCAACAATGTACTTACAGTTGTTCTCTCTTCTGAAATCCACCACGGCCTGTAAGGTGGTCCAAGTATTGTTCTTTGAAATGCAACCACCAACACCACTGATATCACATTTCTGACCTGTTGAGATAAAAGTAAAACTAAACACTTCCATAATAAGAGCAGATTCTCTAAAGTTATGTAAGTGGACTAAAGGCTGGTCCTCAAAGTATAATACAAAACAATAAATAAAAGGACTTATGTGTTGAGTGCCAAATTCATCAAGTCCCACATAGCCCCTGTGCCAATATGATGATAATGTTATACAGCGTCTTCACTGTGGCACACCACAGGGTACTTTGTGATGAAGGTCTCAGGTTCACTTCTTGCAAGTAACAAACACTTTTTTTCTTCCCTTAATAAATTGATCAACACATAAAGACTACTTATTCTCAATATCCTCCATTTCATAATTCACATACACTAAAGTTAACAATGGAATAGTTACTATATTGCAGGGTGACACTTAGGAACCAGACTGTACTTGACTGGTAGGAGTTGCAGAGGGAGAGGAGAGTAGACATTCTCCTTGACATAGCACACCATTTTATGGAGCAGTGGACCTTGCAATATTCATGCATGAAACTTACGTGCTAAATGGGAGTCTGTTATCACAACTCAGCAGATCTTGGAATGGCACAGTTCCAAGCCAGAATATTATCCTGAAGTTCTACAGAGCAACATGCACAAACTGCGAGGATGCTTGAAAACTTAGAGGGGCACTCATTCGGAGCCCCACACATCAACATGTGCATGAATTACAGTGGAACCGTGAAAGTGTGAGAAGAATTTTAGGATTAGATTTATGCTTCCATCCATACAAAATGTTGGTCATTCAGCAGCTCAAGCAGACTTTGTTGTGTGTATCCAAGTGATTATGGAAGAGTACCCAAATGCAGTAGAGATGATGAGTGATGAAGCTCATTTTCACTTGAATGGTGCAGTAAACAAACGACACTTCCATTACTGGGCCTCCCATCAACCTCAGGATGTTCATGAAACACCTCTTCATTCTGAGCGTGTCACAGTTTGGGCCCTTTTTTGGAGTAATTGGGCCATATTTTTTTTTTTTTTGAAGAGAACAGCAAAACAGTCACAGTGAACTGGGGGAAAATACATCCACATGCTGGAAACACTTTTTTGACCAGCACTGCGCAGACGACAAATACACATCAGTGATGTTTATTTCCAATGGATGGTGCCACAGTGCATACGTCAAAACATCGTTGGAGAGGTTACGAGGAACATGTTCCCTGGTTGACTCATTTCACATTCCAGTGACGTTCCAAGGTTGCCAAGATCCCCGGACTTATTCTGTTGTGATTTCTTTCCTCTGGGGTACTTAAAGGAATGTGTCTATGTCCACAAACCCTGTACAATAATGCATTGAAAATTGCCATTATGGAAGAGGTGTGTCAAATTGACCAAGCGGTGTTAGGCAGTTATGAATGCGTTCGGTCGATGACTTGAAACCTGTATTCAAAAGGATGGCTGCCACCTGAGTGACACAATTTTTCACGCCTAACTATGGTAAATGAAATGCTAGAAATTGTTCTTTAACTTGGTAAAAATAGAATTAGTTTTCCTTTAAAATCAACTGAGTCCTGTTCATTTATTTCAAAACCATGCAGTTCCTCTGTGCCACCCTGCAGTTCCTCTGTGCCACCCTGCACTTCCTTAACACATTGAAGCCTGGGCGTTTCGGTAGTTGAAGTGCTAAGAAACCCAGGGTTTTTATGCCCACTTTGAGTTATTATTTACAGTACATCAATTAAATCTGCCGAAAAGTATTGGGTCAATCTAAAAGTATGGCATTCAAGGATTTCTCAACATGTAAGAAAATAGTCATAACTTCCGTATTGATACTTTATTTTAAATTTACAAATATGAGTTTGAAACAAAACTGCGTAACGCTGCTTACACTACATTTATTCGAAGTTTGAAAAATTCTCCCTCAGAATCAGAATTTTCCACAGCTTCATTTGTATCCTGAATTTCAACTTCAGTTCACAGAAATCGAGGAAAATGCAGCATTTTAACATTTAAGAGCACAAACATAACAAACAATCACCACCTTCAAAGAAAATGGTGTGACTACCTGAGAGCAGCCAATATTACTAAATCTCCTAAAATTCTTAATAGTTGACTAAAGCAAGGACAGATGGCAGCACAAATCAGACAACTAAACGATAACTGATGTATATAGAGTTTGTTCTACCTAACCCGCAATATACTGCACATAAAGCCATATGATGTGCAAATGCCTCAGGCATGAGGGTTCTCTTTCAGTGAATCCTATCACATTTGACAATGGCAGAATGTGCACACAAGGAACTCTCACCTTGCAACAGTCAATGCAGCAGGTTTTTCTGCTTGTGAAGCTGCAGTTCGTATTGCACACCTCGCAACTACAGTGCAGAGGTGGGTCAGATTATCCAGAGAAGAAATAGAATGCCATTATCCTGGTTCAGGAAAAAGACACATGAAATGGATTCAACTTTAATTGCAATAGCAGAAAGGAGCCATTTCCAAATTGCTTCTGAAATGAAGGCACCATCACAACTCCCTGGATGAGCTTTAACTGCTCTGCAATGTGTGAACAATGCAGGACTTCACGTGCGAACACTATCTAAAAAGCAACATCTGACAGATGTTCACAGATTCTTTCGCCTTACATTTGCAGAGGAAAATGCCAACTGCAACTGTAATAACATGATATTCTCAGATGAGGTGACATTTTCTTCCGAATACAAGGGAAAGGTGATTTTCTACCATCCAAAGTGGTCTTGATGAGATGCAAAATATGAGAGCCATCCAGAAAGTGATAGACGATTTGGTATTACGTAACAATAAAGAAAGTTATCAATACAAAACTTTATTTACAAAGCTACAGTACCTTACCCTATTTTTCAATATAATCGTCATTGCTATCAAGGCATTTATTGTCACATGGTAGTGGTTTTCAATGCAGATGCTACTCTACCGCTAAAGATATGAGCCAAGATATCACTGTCACTTTGAGGTTGGGAAATTTTTTCATCCAAAAAGTCATGTACGTGTCCAAAAGGAAACACTGATTTTTCTTAATTCTTTTATCAACATTTGCTTTCAACTCCTCCATAATGACTAATGAACTTCCACTCTGGTGTTTGTCATACACACTGGTTCTTCCTTGATTACTTGTACATTATGCGCCATTTCCTTGCTGAAGATTCATTCATTGCATTATCACCAAACACTTGTATTATTTGCCTACAAAATGCAATTGATCGAACATTTTGTGCATTCAAAAAATGAATAAGTTCTTTGGCGGTAGAAAAGTATAACATTGGCATTGAAAAACTGGTACCATGTGACAATAAATGTCTTAACAGAATGGAGATTATGTTGGGAAATAGTGTAAGGTACCGTAATTTTGTAAATAAAGTTGTTTTGATATCATTTATCATCATTTAGTTATGCCGAATCGTCTGTCATTTTCTGAATCGCCCTCGTACATGGCTTCACAATTTCCTCATGGTAGCGTGTCTATCCTATTGGGGTGGATATCAAGGGATGATCTAGGTGTATTGTGGCAACTTGGTGAAACACTGAAGAGTGCACAATACACAGTAATACTTGACAGCATTTTTATTCCCCCTGTGAGGATGAGATATCCTCATGGAATTGTTGAATTTTTATGGGATAATCATTCTGTTCATACATGTCAAAAGATTTCAAATCGGTTCTCAGAGAGGCAGGATATCGGAGAGTGGTACACTGGCCTCCCTATTCACCAGACTTGAACCCTATTGAAAATGTGTGGGCTGAGGTGAAAAGGGGGCTGTGTTTGAATTTCCCTGCACATGCATGAAGGACAAAAGATGACTTCTGGGTACAGGAAGACAGGAATGTTGTAGCTTCTCGTCCCTGTTAATGTATGAATTAATTTTATATATGCCTCAAAGATTGAGGCAGTTATAAATGCTGAGAGTTAATACGCTCTATATTAATTATGTTTATGTTTTGTCTGTTTTAGTTGTAAAAGATAACAGTTTATCTGTATTTATTTCTTTAGTTATTTGAAATGTTGGTTTTAGAACAATTATGTCTTTTTGCACATAGATGTGCCCAAAACTTTACAAATGCTTAAGTTACATCCATTCAATATTATGTTCTACATATCCAGGAATAAAATTAACATAGAAATAACAAGTAATGCAGGATTTGAACCTAGGAACTTATGAGTGGAAGCCATGCCTTCTTAACCTCTTGGCCACTGTAACTTTATTCCGCATTCTGTTTTCAGTAGTTTATATAGCCTGTTTTAATATGCTATCTCTGACACATATAGAAACAAATAAACTATTATAGTTACTTTCACTCGATCCTGACCTATGGCATAATATTATGGGGAAATGCACCTGGGTGGGAAACCATATTCAGAATACAGAAAAAAATAATATGCATAATCTTACATGCAAAATGACACTTGTAAACCACTATTTAAAAAATTATAACAATACCCTCAATATATCTCTTAGAGTTGCTAACCTATGTTTATAAAAATTATGTCAATTTCATGGAAAAACCAAACCGAGCAGCACCATAATACCTGGAAAGAATCTAGCATAAAATTCCCCATGCATAGACTAACACTCTATGAAAAAAAAAAAAACCTTACTATATGGGTATAAAAGTATATAATAAACTACCACAAAAAATCAAAGATATAAAAACCTTAAATTTATTCACAAAAAGAGTTAAAGAAATATTAGTATATAAAACATACTACTCTATACAAGAATTTATGGATGATACAATGTTGGAGTCACCAAGCTAATATACATATTATATTATTCCCATAAATTTACAAATCAATGTTTCAATATATTTTAAAAATAATATCTTTATACCATGTACATATTAGAATTTAAGTTACTTGAGTATATTTTTTGATAAGTCACCAGTTTACAAGCTTAGACTCACAATGTGAACATTATATGACAATAAATATTCTATTCTAAAAGTTGGCCATTGCACTCCCAGACACACACCATTCTACAACTCCTACATGTGCGTTGTGAACATAGCTGCTATGGAGATACATGATACATGGAATCTGAGGATGATTTATTCCTTTTGTCCACTTGTGTACCTAAACTTGTTGTGTGCAAAAACCTCTCGCAGCGCTCTACCATTTTAGTGTAAATTTAATACCAGGGATGACAATATATTACTGTACCTGAAGGACAGCAGTGGATTTTATCCTCACAGCATACAGCATCATGGTAAGGGCAGCACCCCATATCACCACTTGGTAGCTCACAGCATGTCATTCCTTTCTTGCAGTGTCCCCTACCTCCAGGGCACACAAAAGCTGCTACCAGCTGAACACTAATCAATACTACCAAAATTGTCCACCTCATGTCTTTTTTCTAAAACATCAAAATATATAAAAGGCATTGTCATTTTTAATAAACCTGTATTTACAGAGCAGGTGATACAACCACCTTAACCACATAATATTTTATCTGCAATACTCAATATTGAATTACAAAAGTAATATTTTAATGGTACCAACCATTATTCTGGTTATCATAGTTAAGAAAACAAAACTACATAATGAGTTGAGCTTCATAAGTTGGGCTACAGCATGCTGACATTTTATCTAATTCTAATCATTTTCAGGTCAATGGTGAACTCATTCTTTCTTGTGATACCTCCCCCAAAATTAATTACAGTACATTTGTTACAAAACTTGGCCACCAACATTACGGCCTGTGTGACCTTCACTGCCATTTCCTACACCCATTCTGTCGTCACATGTTCATCAGTCTTACTTGTGTTCTAGTCCAGTTCCACGTGAATAACATTAGCACTGTTTACAGTGTTTACTTTTGCTTCAAGTGCTTTCAAAATGCAGTGTACAGTACCACAAAGAGTGTTTATGTATGTGCTTGCATCATCTCGTAGGAAATTGTAAGGCAACTTGAAACTAAATTTTCTGGTGTGCATGTTCCGAGTTGTTTGCTTGTAAATAAATTCACAGGGATGGGATCAATTTGTGATAAGAAAAGAAAGGTAATCAGGCGTGTGCTTACAGAACAGAAATTAGACAAAATCGGAGAAAGGTTAGAACAGTCACCTCGAAAATCTCTTAAGCACCTTGCATTTCAAAAGCTTCAGCACAGAAAGCAACAAACTTTTAAAACACAAACCATATAGGGTTACTGTTGTCCAGGAATTGCTACCACATGATCACCAGAATAAGGTAAATTTCTGTAACTGGATTTTAAGGAATGTTAATGATGGAACAATCAATCCACGATTAATACTGTTCAGTGACGAAGCATAGTTTCATTTACATGGTCATGTGTCATTGCAACACCACTAATATTATACTGCAGACAAACCATTCATGAAACTCCCTTGCATGATCAAAAAATTGGGGTATGGTGCACAATAAATGGATAGAATCCTGTGATAAGGTGCGTTTGCGATTGCCAGTCAAGGTATAGTACATGACCAGGAGACAAACTGGGTGCCTAACAGCCAAATTTTGTAGAATAGTTACTCTATTACATTACATTGCAAGCTGTGGATCCTGTTTTGAAATTAGACACAAAGTGCAACTCTAGGATGTAGATCAAGTCAGAAATTACATTTATTGGTTACTCTAGTTATTAATACATTTATTTACAAAGGTTAACTCTGATATTGAATTTTTCAGAGGTTTACAATTAATATCAGTTTCCAAAAAGCAATTTGCACAGTATGCATTCTTAAAATATTCATGTATACTATATTTACAACGCTGCATTAATTATCACTAGTATTTTTTGGTTGAATGAAATCCTCCTCTGTATAGAAGTTGTCAGTAATGAGGTAATTTTTTAATTCTGACCTAAACTAGTTTTTCTTCATATGCAATTCCTTTATTGGAGATGGAAGTGAATTAAATAAAACTACACCATTGTAGTAACCCTCTTTTTGGTATATCTGCAAATAATTTGTTGGTCATTGTAAGGTATGTCTGTGTCTGGTCTCTTTGTTAGGTATATCTGCATTTTTTGTAACCTTTTCTGGGTTATTTATTACAAACAACAATACAGGTAGAATGTATTCGCAGGCTAGTTGCAAAATTTCAAACATTTTGAATAGAGGTTTGCAGTGACTTGATCATCTTGCCTGTCATTTTTCTTATCACCTTTCTTTTTCTTTTTTTTTTTTTCTTTTTTTTTTTTTTTGTTTGATTGTTAATAACAAACACTTTTTTGGCATCTACCAAATTTCCACAGAATATTATTTCATATTTCCCATATGAAAATTGCTTTCTGACAGTTAATAAATATTTGTAATGTCACTTACTCAATCCAGCTCTAACTAAATGAGCAATACGCACTGGTATCACTATCTTAATGCTGAGTTTAGTCAGCATCTTTATTAATTAATACAAACCTATGGTGCACCATGCAGCAAATGATAATATTAGTGTTAACTCAGCAACCTTAACATGTCAAACCTATGGTGCACCATGCTGCAAATGGTAATACCAGTGTTAACTCAGCAACCTTAACATGTCAAACCTATGGTGCACCATTCAGCAAATGGTAATACCAGTGTTAACTCAGCAACCTTAACATGTCAAACCTATGGTGCACCATGCAGCAAATGGTAATACCAGTGTTAACTCAGCAACCTTAACATGTCAAACAAATGGTGCACCATTCAGCAAATGGGAATGGTGGTATAACTCAGCATCCTTGAAAAGCCGAACCAATGGTACAGCCACACAGCAAAAATGGCACACTTGTCATAACTTGGTATCCCTGATAATTCAAACCAATAGTACAAACAGCAAATTAACACTAGTCTTAATTGAGCCTCCTTAATGAGTTAAAGCAATGGTGCAGTCCCATAGCAAATTGGAACACTGCTAGATAACAGGAATTGATTATGGCCCATATTGGAAATAAGCAACTTTCCATTGGTATTTATCTTAAATGTGACTGGTTATAGAAACAATACAGCATTGCTGCCAGTAAAGTACCTCCTATGCATCCAAAATTGTATTTTACAGGATACAAAAATTACTTTATTAAAACTGCAAATTACCTAAATGCAAGTTTAATGGCACAAATAATGTCTCAGTCATCTCAGATTTTGAAAGCTGAAATTCAAACTTATAAATAAATCAAACAGCTTATAGAATCAAAGAAAACTAATTCTGAACTACATAGGAGGCTTTACTTGTCACTTACAGAGCACATGGGAGGTTTTAGTTAGGGAAAATGAATGCTTTTAGGCACTCTTTTACAATATTTTATTAACAAACGTAGTAAACTGTTTCCTTTGAATTCATAAACAATTAAACTACAATTCTGTGCCATCACAACCACATAAAGCAGTTTTTTAAACAATCAAACAATGAATTTAAAAATTCAGTTCTGTGCAAATTTTAAAGTTTATATTATTCCAGTTGAGACCAAGAACAAGCTATTTTGTAAGCTTTATAACTGTGTTTCTAGTAAAATAAAAGTTCTATGAAAGAGGTTAGGGTTAGTTTCCTTACAATTTCAATCCATCTTGTTTGAACTTCAGTAAGCCATAAAATGAATGGTGGTCTATTTTAATCTCTGACTTGAGTTTTAGGAGTAATTTAAATTTAGATTCATTTATTGATGTAAATTCATTGTACTTGCTACTTAGACCTAAAAATGGCACACAGATGTTTGCCTTTGTGGAAGTTTCTCCCAATTTCCTGTGTGTGCGACTTCTCCATCTGGCACACATTTTAGTATATGAATATCAGTTACAGTAGCATTGATATTTTCCCTGGCCTCACAGTCTGAAGATTTGAGATTAGCTTCTCATAATTCATGAAAAAGTTGAAGTGAACTACTTTAATATAGTATGACTGCTTTGGTCTTATTTGCTTCATTCTTGCTATGTAATCAAATCAGAAAGGTGTGTCCCCTTTTCTAAATACAAGTGCTCAATTGTAATTATTGTAACCACATATCTGGATTTCACTGGATATGTCCTGCTTTTTTAGCACTTTGTGAACATCCAGTTGACTTTTTATAATAAAGCCAAAATATCTGGCTCAGCATTTCAACAACAAAATGTACCAAATGCTGAAATACATTACATAAGATAACATCCAAGATCAATTAATATGTTTCTGTGGCAATCAAAAATAATGTATTTTAAAGGAGATTTCGCCATCTGTAAAAAGACATTATTGAATTCCCTTCCATTTAGTTCCCACAACACTCACAACAGAAATTGACATTCAGCTCAAATTACACTTCCTGCTCTGGTTCTGTTAATCATGTTTCAATAAATACATGATTTGTTCTACTAAAGGTGTAATTTGCAAGCTGTGTTTGCAGCTGTCAAGATTTCTGTCATTACACAGCCAACTGTTTCCAAGGTGCAGCTGTGAGCTCATTTTCTTCCATGCTGTTTAGTCACTACTTGAAGATACACAATGGAGCACAGCAGAGCAATGAAGTTATTATTGTTAGAAGAGGACGATGATGAAATCCTGGGTGTCATAATAAAAAGTGACAAAATTAAGCTGGTTCATGATATGTACATGGCAAGACACCAAGGATTTAATACTATAATAATAGGCACCTGTTCAAAGATGAGAGTAAATTTCATGAGTTTTTCGGAATGAATACTAAACAGTTTTAATAAAGTTCTTTGAATTTGTGGAAAATTATGTTTAAGTGTCAATCCTGTAACAGAGTTAAGGAACCAGTAACCCTGCAGAAAAGCTAGCTGTAACTCTTCAAGGATTCAAAAACATTTGAAATAGGATGCATTAAATTCAACATATACAGGCCACAATAATCAGAATGAATTGGTTGGAATTTATGATGATATAACCAAAGAGGACAGAGTGGTGAAAGTGAATGCTGGGGAACATATTTGAGATGAAACTACATACATCCTCCAAGTAGAACAAGTGTGCATTATGCTGATAGGAAAGCAGGTAGAACTTTATCCAACAAACAATCTCATAGCCAATGGCTCCTCACTGCTACCTTAAAGAGGAATATCAACTGCAATGTTATGGTTGTGATGGAGCATCTGTTATAGGCATAAGCAAATATGTTAGGAAACAATACCCTAGGGCCTTTTGTGTACAGTATGGTGTTCTTTCATTAGACTTGCCATTTTTTGAAGACCAAAATTAGGCCAAATACTGGTTTTCTATGCCACAAATTAATGATTTCTTGTTGGGATGTCAGCCAGGCTAGTTTTGGAATAATTTCCAAGTTTTCAATGGCGTACTCTGTCGCCATCATCAGGGAACTGAGAGAAGTTACCATGGCAGTGGTATTTATACCTGTGGGAGAAGGCCTTGTGCGCTATCATTGCTCAGCAATAGCCAATGTGGGTTGAGGAGATAGCCATGTTTTGCTTATTTGCAGACCTTGTCTTTGTAAAAATTATTTTTGCTTTTTTTTTATATGTATTGCTTCTTTTATCAGTCTGTAATGGTATCCAGTAGATTTTTCTATTATTTTGGTGGATGCAAAATTGATCTTATGGCCAGTATCAAAAGTATGTTTTGTCACTGCCGCGGACTTTTCTGGGTACACATTTTTGGGCTACCCAGAAAGATTTAAGTAATAAAACCATTCCTGCTAATGTTTTTCTCGATCAGCATGAAATAGAGGAATAAGCTTATTAACAACAACTTGTTACAGAGATGTATAAGAGATATGTGGATGGATCACATCAGATTTTTTATACACCTTTGCACACCATAAGCTGTTACCAAAAACTTTTAATAATTTCTTAGGTCTATTTTTGGTTTTAAGTTTCAATAAAAACATTTGATTCATTGACATTCTCCATTATATCACCCTTTTCAGCACTATGCTTAAGCATAACCTAATGTTGAGGGCCTTTAGTGCAAAGCATAGAGCAGGATTTTTTTAGGAGAGGAATGTAGCAATTACAGCCAAAGGCCAGTTGCAACAACAGGATGTAGCCAAATGATCTTTGCATCTAAAACCTCAATTATCCAGTGCTTAAGGAGTGACAAGCATGGGAGAGTGTCCCATTCTGACTTTTAGATGCTCTCTAGTGGATAATAATGTCAGTTTCCCTTCTTAAATGCATTATATTAACTACTATAACCAGTGTAACTTTAACCCTTAATTGGTTGGTGTTGCACATATGCAACAAAAATGATTAATCAAAGCTTTTAGTATTTTAGTGGACTTTTTTCTAGTTTTGTATTTCACTAACTTTCAGCAATAAAATTAGGATAGTTATAGCTGTTTAATATTGTAAAATTATTAATATTTTTGCAACAAAACTGTAGTCGTTTTTTTTAACACAAAAGAGCAAAATCCATGCAACTGTAGTCAAATGTAACCTCATCAACATCCAAGCATACCATCACACTGGTTATTTTACTTGGGCCCTCCCCATCCTTTACCACAGGCACGTTTTACCACAGTCTCTGTGACTCAAACTTATGACGTTTGGCTTTCAATGGATAGCCAGTCCATTTCATAATGCTCTAACGATCATGGCTATTCAAGATGCTTCAGTTGTGCTGGTGAAAGGGATACAAATATTGGTTTGTGAATTACACGAAGAATGGCATATATGTAAATCAGGCCATTAAGGGTTAACTGAATTAAATAAAAGAAAACATACTTGAGCGTCAATATGGCACTCTGTTAGGCTTTGGAAACAAGATAGATCCTTAAGCATGAAAGTGTTATAAGATTTCAAAAGCTTTAGAGAATGCATTAAGAGTTACTAGAGTCATCTACAAACAAAGAAGCTGCTCAAAAGGCATGTCAGCTACCAACTGCCATTAAAGGATCTAAATAAGTTGTTCCCCTTTGGATTGATTCATTGTTCATTGATGACATATGGAATAATATTTCAGGGAAATTCAGTATATGCTAAAAAAGTGTTCATTATGCAAAAAAAAAAATTTAATAAGAATAATGGCAGAGGAAAGACGATCAACTCATTGCAAGCCACTTTTCAAAATGTTTGGAATTTTGCCATTAGCCTGTGAATATGTTCTAGCCTATTGTTACTTGTAATAAATAACCCAGAAAAGTTTACAAAAAATGCAGATATTCATAACAAAGAGACCAGACATAGACAGGACTTACATAGACCAACAAATAATTTGCAGTCATTCCAAAAAGAGGTTTACAACAAAGGAATAGTTTTGTTTAATTCACTTTCCTCTCCTATAAGAGAGTTGCAAATGAACAAAAACAATATAAATAACCTGACAACTTTAGAAATTAACATTGAGTCGAACTTAACATTTATGACCCACCTTAAAGAACATGTCAGCCACACAAAATATAAGCACACAGAGAAATCAGCAGTAGCAAACCAATTTTGGAAGTTTAACCACAATAACAAAGAGAATGTCTATCTTCTAAAACATGTGATAAGACAAACTGAACTCAATACTTAGGAAAAGATTTTTATGAAAAAGTATGAGTCAACATTGATGAGCGTTGAAATTCTCGCTGAATTCAACCCACTCCATAAGTTCATCCGATGTCCAGTGGGCGATCCTCAAGATTCCGGAGGCATCGATACAAATGAGTCCAGCAGTCGAAGGTAGTTGAGAATGCAGATAAGTTCTGTGAAACATATGTACTACTATGTAAATAAAAACAAGTGAAGTTTTAAAAGTGTTAAGTTTGACTCAATGTTAATCTCTAAAGAACAAAAACAAGTTTAGATCAGAATTAAAAAGATACCTTATTACTGACACCTTCTATACAGAGGAGGATTTCATTCAATCAAAAAATACTGGTAATAATGTAACATTGTAAATATAATAAACATGAATATTCTAAGAATGCATGTGTACGAGTAGCTTTTTGGAAACAGACATGTAATTGCAAATTCTGCAAAATTCATTGTCAGAGTTATTATTTGCAAATAAATGTATTAATAAATATAAATAAATATAACTCTTGACATGATCTACGTCCTAGAGTTTGGGCATAGTCTAATCTCAAAATAGGATCTACAGATTGCAATGTTATGTACGTATTTATTTATGTTTACAGTTGATAATTTGTTTCCCTCTGACTATGGGGAGATAACTCCAAGCTGTTAATGCACATTTAGCAGAACCTTGCCATTTCATATGCACTTTAAATACAATAAGCAATAACTATGAAAAGGAATTTTCATGTCTGCCACATCCAAGGTTTATGAAAATGGTGGACAAATGAACTTTCTAGAACTATAAACAGGCAAACTCATTAAGAAAATATTCCATCTAAGCAATGGTCTGGTGAAATTTGGAAAATGAGGGAAAACAATGTTAAACATTTTTGAAAAGAAGTTAGGAGAAGATTTGAAGGCATAGAAGTACAAACACTGATATAGTGGAAAATAAATCATTAGAATCATATATTACAATAAAAAGTACATGGGAAAGAGAAGAATATATAGACTAAATAAAGAACAAAGAGAGAGTATAGCGTGGATGTATAGAGGCTGGAAGGGTTGAGAAAAGGTTTTCCACAAAAACAGTGCCCAATATGCAGGAGGCAAGAAGATATAGAGCATGTGAAGGGACAGAGCTATGGAGAAAAGCATGTATAAGTGTGAAATGGTTAAAATGGATAGAAAGACTGTATTGATTAAAATTTTCCGTAAAGACTACATGAAAGCTGGAGAGTTTTTACATGAAGCTAAAAAGAAATGTAATTTGTCATTAAAAAGAGAAGTAAACAAGGTATAATTTTAAAGGAAATTAATGTGTAGCTAGTAAAAGCTGTATAATGAATATGGTAAGCTAACAGCCTGGGCTGAACACTCAACCATATTCTTTGTATTTTTTATTATTGTGAAAAGCTTAGTACAAATAAATAAATAAAAATAAAATATTCCATCTGACCTGTGAGGAGTGTTACAAATTTTGTACATTTCTTCCATTTCTTTATCATATTCCAACACATTTTAGTGACTGATTCAATGCCAAAAGGCATTATATTAAAATATCATTCCAGGTAAATGTGTAATAATCACCAACGAAGACCAGAACTTTAGAGAAACAGTCTACCTATACCTATGTTTATCCAAACTGAATTTGCAGTGTGAGGTATAACTGATCAAATAGGTAGTATTTTTCAGGAAATAAGATGCACTTTATTTGTTATAAAATACTGGCTAAAATTTAATTGCGTCTTATGGTCCAAGTTCACATGTGAAAAGCAGCTAAATTTACCAGTAGTTTCAACAATACATAGATATGCAAGGGAATTTTGAGACTTGTGGACTGTATACTTGCTATAACGGGTTAAAGAATGTGATAACAAGGAACATTTTCTCTCACAGCCCCTTTATTTTATGTTCAGTTGCCAGTAGCAAGCGTACCTTGTGAAAGCGACATTCAGTTGTGAATTTTTCTAAGCTGTCGTATCTGTATGTGATGCTGCCTAAACAGAAGAGATTTTCATACTCTGTTGCCCCTACCAACTGAGAAAATGATCCATGGAAAGTGAAAATTCAGATATAAGTGAAAATGAAGTCTAAAGGATAATTTTTGTTGTGCTTCAAAACAGAGTGAAATGTATGGGATACCTACATCACGTAAGTAATAGAGAATAAAACCTTTATTATTTTTATTTCACAATTTTCTTAACAAAATCATGACTGTGTCTTATGGTCTGAAAAGGTACTGTACTTATCGGTAACAAGAGGGGGTGGTGCCCTTCATAATACAGCAAACCCTAGGGTTGTGTATAATAAAGTTCCACATGATGCACTTGCTTCACAATTTGTTTTGTTTTGTTTGTTTTATTCATTCAGTTCCATTATCGAGCATGGCTCAGGGACATTGAACACATCATACAGAAAACCAACTGACACAACCATTTTGACCACCACCACTAACCATTTAACTACTACAAATGAGTGCATTTTTTTACCACAATTACTATTATCAATATTCCAGAAAAGCAGTACGCAGTGCTTTTAATATCATGCAAGATCAAAACTAGTAAGACAGCAAGCAATCCTACTGGCCAAAACACCAGACAAGTATAAAGATAATTTAGGAAATTCCAACATACAATATGTGCAATACATTAAAAATCAGTATAATAACATTACATTTCCCTTATGGCAGAGGACATTTTACTGATCTTCCATAAACTCTTTTACTGAGTAATAGGCCTTGCTGCATAGATAGTTTTTAAGAGCACACTTGTACCTTTCTATTTTTCCCGTAAATAATAATTATAAATCATTTGGAAGCGCATTGGATATTCTGACACATTCATAGTATACAAGTTAAGCTAACACTTGGTTTGTGCAAAGCCATTCTTTGTCTAGGTTTCATATTATGTAGATTTACATTTTTTACAAAGCATTTTTGATAAGGAAACACATGAGCATGTAAATGTATTCACAAGGAAGTATAAATTTAGGTTAAACACTGTAAAAACTGTTCAGCTGTTTAGTTTATATATGTATGAAACTGTACAAAGAGTGCAACTAAGTACAGAATACTCCAGATTATTCGTGTGCAGATTATCCAGCTTCAGATTGATCAGTGCATCTAAAACATGTACATTATTTTTCTCTAGGAAACAGCAATATACAAACCCCCGCATGACAATAAGTGCAATCTCCATTGTTTACATACATAACACTACAATTATTTGTATTTGAATTTACCAATTTAAATTTTTTGTAAATGGTACCGTTAAAACATATTGTCGTGATATGACTACCTTGTAAGTTAAACAGACATAAAATAAATTGAAAAAAAAACAAAAAACACTACAATTTGTAGATCCTATTTTGAGATTAGACTCTATGCCCAAACTCTAGGATGTAATAAGTATGAATAAATGTAATAACTCTGACAATGAATTTTCAGAGGTGTCAGTTTTGCATAATTTACAATTACATGTCTGTTTCCAAAAACCTACTCGTATGCATGCATTCTTAGAATATTCACGTTTATTATATTTACAATGTTACATTATTACCAGTATTATTTGATTGAATGAAATCCTCCTCTGTGTAAAAAGTGTGAGTATTAAGGTATCTTGTTAATTCTGATCTAAACTTGTTTTTGTTCATTTGCAATTCTTTTATAGGAGAGGGAAGTGAATTACACAAAACCATTCCTTAGTAGGAAACCCCTTTTTGGAATGATTGCAAATTATTAGTTGGTCTATGTAAGTCCTGTCTATGTCTGGTCTCTTTGTTATGAATATCTGCATTTTGAAACGACTGTCCCATGAAAACAGAGTACACTCTCCATTGTTATTGGCCAGCCTTTTCCATTTAAATAGAAATGCAAGCTCAGTTTTTTTATGTAAATCAGCAGCAAAGCAACTTAAAGAAATTTCTAAAAGAGATATTAGAGAAACAAAGTAAAATATGTTGACATTAAAATAAAAATTAAAGTTAATTGAAAGATTTGACAAAGGGAAGCTGCTGTAAAACTGAATGCTGATGATAATATTGGAATGCAAATTATTTGGAACACTAAAAAATAAGTAGAAAATACAAGATTTTGTCAGGAACTGAGATTCTGATTCTGGACCATCTGCACAAAAAGCTTGATGAGATCTGCATTTAATGAATTAGATGCTACTCTTTGTACTGATTTAGCCAAAATGAGCAGAAGGTGTCAATGTTTCAGATGCAATTTTTTCATGAACCTTTTAGGTTACAGGAATTATTTCCTACTTACATATATATGCTGTACTTGCAAGCAGAAATAATGGGTTTCTCGATTATTCATTAATGTTTTCCTGCACGTTAATCCAAATAATCAGGAGAATAGAGTATTTTATTCAAAAGTTGTACAATTTAGTCTCTTATTATGTTAAACACTGTTATTCATTACATTCCAAAATGTTCAACTCCACTGTTACATATGATTTCATTTAAAAATTTATGGATTAAGGGGAAATAAGTCTGGTAATAAATCTAACTTCTATTCTATTAAAAAAAAATGTGAAGAAATTTTTAGAAAATGATATACTTTATACTACGCCTTCAATGACAAATTTCCAAAGCCTTTAATCCATTATTTTTCAAAATCTGAATTTTTAATTGCTTAAAGTTGGATAAAATCTGTGCAACAGCACTATTAATTCTGGTGAATACTACAAAAATTTGACATACTTTCCAAAATGGAGTGGAAACTTACTGGGCAATTGAAAGACTTGGAGTTTGCTGATGATCTATGTTTACTTGCTGATAGCTGCAGAGATATGGAAACTAAACTCAATGATCTAAAAGCTGAAACACAGAAAGTTGGACTTTGGAGTGTGTGAGAAATTGCAACAATACACCATCAACTTAATGGTCAAGTCATAGAGGCAAAGAATAGTTTCTATTACCTAGAAAGTATCATAACGGCAAATGGAGGGGCAGAAGATGATTTGAATAAAGCTAAGGGTGCGTTCGCAACACTCTGCCCCATATGGAGGTATGAACAACTCATGACAACAACAAAATTACAGATCTTCAACAGCAATGTCAAGTCCTGTTGTTATCTGCATGTGAAACTTGGAAAGTGATCCAATCCTTCCTTAGGAACATCTTAGGGATATACTGGCCAGATGTGGTGTTAAATGGTGGATGAGGATAGATCAATTGTCGGTTGACCAGCAGATCAAGAAAAGAAAGTGGCAATAGATTGGGCATACACTGCACAGACCTTATGGCAGTATTGCTAAACAAGCCATGGAGTGCAGCTCTCAAGGCCATAGGAGAAGAGGAAGAGCTAGGACAACATGGAGAAGATCAGTGGAGGAAGAGAGTCATCAGTTTGGGTATTCATGGGGAAAGCTGAAACGTAGAGCACGCAACAGAATCAGATGGCAAAACCTTGTCTCGGCCCTATGCTCCTCAACAGGAGTTTAAGGAAATAAGCCAAAGTAAAGTAATTTTCCAAAATCAACATTTGAACTAGATGAATTGAGAATTTGCATGTTCATCATTTCAGAGGTAACTCGTAATAAAGCTGTATAAGGGTTTCTAAAACTCTTGTTTGTGGAATTTTTAATTTTCAAAATTTTAAGGACCAAAATAAAATGAATTTTTCCAAAACTTTTAACAGAAATAATGAAGTTTATGTCAATAAATTGGTATCAAAAATAAATATATCAGTACATAGTTTGTTTTATATCTTGTTACACAGATGGTAAAAAATGTTGACCTGATGCATTAAATATTAATTGGTAAAACTGAAGGGCAAATTTTTTTATTTTGTGGGGAAAATAGAATTAAAGTTTAATATTAAAAAATCTTCCTGGCCACCATTTACAATTACCCTGCACCATTAAAAATACCTTTTAGTCCTTTTTAGCATTTAACCATCTTAACCACTCATACATTTTCTACATTTTTATATTGTACAAAATACATTTGAGAGAGCAGGTTACCAGAGTATCCCCCCCCCCCAACTATTGAAATACTTAAAGACCTTTGCAGTGCAACTGTGCTATGCTCCTTTTTCAGATAAGGCATCAGTTCCCTTTATTTATGTAACTATGTTAAAATAGTTGTTCATTCCACTCAAATTGTAGGAAATTAGCTTTCAAAATTACAGGTGGTTTATTACAAGTAACCGAAATTACTGGTTACCATGCAATACTGGTTAAAAATAAGATACCGTAGTTTGAAAATTTACAAAGTCCATCATAATTATAATCAAAATACAATTCTTCATTTAGCATTAAACTACGGTACAGAGATAGGTATTGTCAAATGAAAAGTTACAATAAGCTATTATTAGTATAATAGTATTAAAATATGTGCAGAAGTCTGTAATAAAAATTCCTAGGTCTTATGATCGATCCCAACATGAATTGTAAACACCATATTAATTATATCTTATCCAAACCGCGCTCTGCATTTTGTAATCTGATCTTTAATTCAGCTTATAAATAAGAGCATACTAAAAACCGCCTAATTTGTATATTTTCATTCATTGATGACCTATGGAATAATATTTTGGAAATTCAGTAAATGCTAAAAAGTGTTAATTATGCAAAGAAAGCTAATGAGAATAATGGCAGGGGAAAGATGATCAACTCACTACAAATTACTTTTCAAAATAATTAGAATTTTATCATTAGCCTGTGAATATGTTCTAGCCTATTGTCATTTGTAATAAATAACCAAGAAAAGTTTACAAAAAATGCAGGTAATCATTTACAAGTTGGGCCGCTACATCTCTCCGCTGCGACTTATACCAGTTTTGCACTCTAACGGGACCGGTGTGGTTAGAGATTATGGGTGGGGAGATGGTTTAAAAAACTAATGTTTGTATCCATTGTGCTGTTAGGAGTTGTTGGAAATATCGATAATGAAGTACTACCACGATATAAAATTGAAAACATACATTTATATACACACACTAACCTAAACGGATTGGAACCTAACCTCGCGCTAAATTTGAAATCCACAGGCTTTGAAATTGTCATCATAAATACAAAGTCAATCAATCACACTTAGTTTCATTCGAGTTTAGAGTGGCAAAGTTCTGTATAATAAAATTCACTGAACAGCTGTGTCTGCGTGAAACATACTTGTCATACATCAGCACAGCGTCTAGCGACATATGCCGGTGTTGCATTCCACAACACTGTTCGCCTGCTGCCGATAATGAAACTCAGGTTTTAGGCACTTTAAAGTGTAGCATTATTATATATTTACATTGCAAAAGTACTACAAGACTTCTTTATTTATATTCTACTCCTTCTAGGCAGCATACTTCATAAATATTCACAAAAAAGAATCGCTACGCGCACGTAATAAATTAGCGTTTAACTTAATTATGGAGCTTTTCCGATAAAAAAAATTGGTGAAAACATAACAAGTATAAACCAAACTTATAGTCAAACCACAATTAGTTTAATTTCTAGAGGGGTCCAAGTTCTCTATAATTACCAAAATGCAGATATTCATATCCAAGACACCACACATAGACAGACTTACATAGACCAACAAATAATTTGCAGTCATCCCAAAAAGGGGTTTACTACAAAGGAATAATTTTGCTTAATTCACTTCCTTCTTCTATAAAACAATTGCAAATAAACAAAACAAGTTTAGATCAGAATTAAAGAGACACCTTATTACTCACACCTTCTATACAGAGGAAGATTTCATTTAATCAAAAAATACTGGTAGTAATGTAACATTGTAAATATAATAAACATGAATATTCTAATGCATGCATGCATATGAGTAGGTTTTTGGAAACAGACATGTAACTGAATATTATGTAAAGCTGACACCTCTGAAAATTCATTGTCAGAGTTATTATTTGTAAATAAATATATTAATAAGTATGAATAAATGTAATTCTTGACACTTGACATGATCTACATCCTAGAGTTTGGGCAGAGGGTCTAATCTCAAAATTGGATCTACAGATTGCAATGTTGTGTGTGTGTGTGTGTGTGTAGTGACATATAGGCCTCAAAAGCCAAATGATGTGAATATGTGTCTATTTTGCTGTTTTTGTAACCCATGCTTTTAGCATTAGAGCTTTATACATTTTTTTTTTTTTAGTACATACACATGTATATGCCTTGACAAGTTCTATGTTCAGTGGCTTGCTGGCCTAAACGAACCTACAGAATGCTTTCTATTCTAATCTAAATAGATAGACTTTCTGCTGTACTCTTGGTGCGGATGATAGGGGTTTCAGCTGGGCCGATCCCTCAGCTACACTTGGTCGTATTTAAGGTAGCCGCAAATTCTCCGTTCCTCTCCAAAGATCCATCCCTCGGCTGTGCCTTGTGGGTTAAGGCCCTCAACATTAGACTATGCTTAAGTATGCGACAGGTAAAGCAGTTTACCTAAATATTCCTTTATACTGGAAAGAGAATTAACTACTAACCGTATTCTAGTGTATTTTTAAAAGTAATCAAGTTAAGACTTTTAATATTGTCAGCTAGTTAAAATCAATAGCTGAAATGAGATAGCTAGATTTAGTTTTATACACTCTTATAAATGGAATAACCAACTTAATTTAACCTCTAATATTATAAGAGTGTGAACATATAATAATAAAGTTAAAAATGTTGGCGACAGAAAACAATGAAAGGTGTGACTTTTTCGGCGCAAGATTTTGAGTAAGTAGTGAAAAAGTTAATGCCTCCCAGCAGGAATTTAGCAAAAACAATATATGAATAAATTCTGTATACACAAGGATTCAATTTTCAACAATATTTACATATAATCATGTATCAGTGTCTCCTAACGTTCGAGCAGGAAAGTCGAAACATTCATATACACAAAGTTTAAACATACCTCAGCCCTACAGATTCTTGGTAAGTTATTTTGCCGATAGCTGCGAGATCGAGAAATTCCAGATTCTGCGTTTATATTTAGATGGTTGAAACTTTGTTGTCGTATTTAATTATAACCTTTCAGCGGCACAAGTTATCAACAAAATTTTCACCTAGAACTTCCCTACTGTCCTCACTTGGGCAATCGTCACGTGCTTCCAAACACGGTTGCCAGATTTCTTTCACATGATTTCGCAAGAATGTTTTTAATAATTGCAAAATTCCAATTGAACATTTTTGTCATGTTAATTTGCCACTAACTCCTAGAGTGCACAAACCATGATGTTCCTAAATTTGGTGGCACTATACGTAGTCTGAGAAATCTGCAGAAGGGTAAATATGTTGAAGTTGCATTTTGTGAATTTATTTTCAAATACAGTAATCTTACATTACATCACCTGTATTTACAACTGACGACTTTTTTCTAGTTCAGGTATAATATTTCATGCTGTGATAATCAGATAGAAAGCTGCAATAGTAAGTATTCTCCTGTATTATATTGCACATAGCCTGTGCTTGCAATAGATTTTGAAAACTTTCGCGAACTTATATTTCAGATGCCTAGAAAGTGCTATGTCCCTGGATGTAAATCAACTTACGACACCAGTGTAAAATTACAAGGCAATGTTTCTACATTTTTTCCCCAAATAAGAAAGGAGGCAGGTGTGGATTCGTACTATCCGATGGAAAGACTTGTGTGATGACGAAAAGAACATAATTATTAATGAAAACTGGAAACATGAAAATAGTTCTGTTACATAACTTGCGTTGCGGTGCCCTTAATTAAAAGAAAATGCAGTACCCTGTAAGTTCCAGAATTTGCCATCATAGTTAAGTAGCATTATTCCACCAGAAAGAAGAGATCCGGATTCCAGGAGAGAGGATATTAGAAGAAAAAATGAAGTTAAAAATTAGGAGCTGGAGAAACAAGATACAGTGAATAATTTTGAAATATTTTTAAATATTTTTCGCTGGGAAACTAAAGCTCATTAAATGGCAGTTTAAGGTACTACATAATGGTGTTTGGTTTTACTTGTTAAATATTTATTTGGTTATTAAAGTATTTTCCAGGCTCTGTATCGTGTGAGGTGTAATGGTAGACAAAAATATGAATGTGAAGGTATATTTTAAAGGCAACGAAATACACGCAAATGATTTGAGTTATACATTTGCAGCTAGCATCAAATTAAGTAAATGATCACAGCTAGGTAACTTGTTTGAGAAGTACCATAACCTTAGCATTCACTTTGATGAAGTACATACGATTGGTAACTTTTTGGAAAAAGCAGGCGTTGCTTTGAAAAAAGCAGTAGAATTAACTGAGCATGGCGATTTCTCAAGTAAGACAACATTGTAAGTGATCAAGTAAGATTGATGTTGAATAAGAAGTAGCAATATTCCACTGTCAAATGATTTTTTCTTTTTCTTTTATGTTGTTTTCTCTGTCACTTATGTGCTATAGCTTGTTACGAGATTACTTGATACTTCCACAAAATAGGTATGTGCAACAGATTTCGTCAATATTAAGTACTGCATGCAACTCAACACATTACCAGAGCAGCAATACAGACTGAAGACGATTGTCAATCACAACATTTAACTGTGCATTTCTGGCAACTAAATGTCTTTCCCTTCGCCTCTCTAGCGGAGAATTGGTGGTGCGTGTCCATCGCTTCAACTTGCTATGGAGTAGACGCGCGCGTACAGCATTGCTTGTCTTGCCTAGCTAGCGGAGAATGTTGGGAGCATGTTTATAATTTTAACTTGCGCTGAGACAGATGTACGCGCACACCATTGCAATTCAAAAATAAAGTAGCCCCCTGGGTAGTGTGGTGGTAGCGTGTCTGCCTCACATTCAAAAGGTCGTGAGTTTGAATCTCACTTAGAGTGAGTTACCCGGATAAGGTTTTTTTCGGGGTTTTCCCTTATCCTGAGAAGACGAATTTCGAGTAACTTTAAGCTCCATGGACCCCGAGATAATTTGAGCATCATTTCACCAATTTCATTCATCGTCCGATATGACAAAGGACGTTAAACTACAAAATAAAAAAGAAAATAATAAAGGAGGACAATTTAGCCGCACAAACTTGCGATTATTTCATATTTAGTTAAAGTGACATACAAAAAATTCTGATTATTTTGCATGTTTATTGAGAGTCATTTTGAACCCTCTCAAGTTGAGTATGCGGTGTATAGGAGAATTCGCCACTGCTCAGTAAGCCTGCTCATTTAGAATCCTCAGTATGGCAATGTTGCCTAATGTCAATGACGCTTTTTGCCTTGAGTTGGTTCATACCTCGCTTCCGCTTGGACGCCGTATAACACAACCTCTGTTCACGCCACGGGCTTGCAGATTATCTGGTGATCCTTCTGCGTGACTACCGGCACCACCGGGACTGTTCGTCTGTTCCCGGAATGCTTGAGACCTACTGCAGAGATTCTGGTGCCAGAATTAACTGCTCAAACACTGCGTTGATTCCATTGGGTGCGTGGTCGGAACATCACACAGTACGATGTTCCCTCTACGCCACAGGAAAAAAAAATTCTTGGGGTCATCCTCTCTAGGACTGGAAGGATATATATTTAGTAATGCCAAAACGTTCATTACTTTCTGGATTGCCCTCGTAATTTGCAAAATGACCTCCGCAATTGTATGGACAGGATTACTATTTGGCCACGTAAAAATAAACGGTACGTTCAAACACTTTAAAGCGTGTAGTCACTTATTTCTGAGAAAAACAAAAATGTTAATAAGTGGAAATTTCACATTCTGTAGCAAGTGTATGGGTTTGAGCTAAGAAAACAAGCATTTGCCCTGGGTTTGGTCTTCAAAAGAATGGTAAGCCTGGGGCGCGCTTTTGTTTGTTTGTTTGTTCGTCTTGCGAAAGAAGAGCAGACATGGTAACTGTAGGCCGCTCATTTAAGCACCGTCAGAGAAGGTTGCCAACATCCTTACAAAAAGTCCCTCTAGTTTAACATCAAAATCCCCCTAAACCGTTAGAAGACCACTCCCCCCCCCCCCCCGATATATATAAATTTAAAAAAAACTATCTGAAGATCTGCAGAAGTTCAGAGTGTGCGCATGCAGTGGAGCATTCAGATTTGAAAATCTAGGATATATAAAATTGAACATCGCTCTAAGCTTTGTAATTCTAGCAACGACAATGCGCACGAACTTACTGGTACATTACCTAAAGTAGGCTATAGTAAGAAATAATTGTAACATGCATGCCTTTCAGCACAGCGTCCGCTTCCCAGTTCTTCGCATAATTTTGCACACATTTATTTTTGTCTTTAGTAGCCATTGAAACCCGTCACTAATGTTCTTTACGTTAGGTCACAGCAACACAATTACCGCTAATCGATCCAGCGTTGCCAGCACATGATTATTTTTTCCGCCAGACCAACACATAAAAATCCATCAAAATTAGGAATTTCCGTATTTCCTTTCAAAAATAACATTAAAACTCAAGGTCAGCACTTTGTTACAATTTCTTGGTCGGATCTGAGAGATGATCAAGAGATTAATTGCAGTGATTAACCACAATGTGACATCAGCTTCTGCAGGTGCACGTTCGTACGTGTGTTTGATAGACTGAAATGGCGATTTTGACTGTAAGTTACAAAATGCTCAGCTGCTTTTTAATGTTTCTTATTTTTTCCCCATGAATAAGTAAATCTGACAAACGCACATTCAGGTTGGCAATATTTGCACCGCACATTACTAGGTTCGCCGAGCACCTCTAACACCACTCATTTAATTGTTCATTATTTAACCATTCTTTTCAAAAATGTCGTTCATGCCTCTTGGCCTTCTGTTCAATTAGGCAATTAAAACAAAACAAACAACAAAAAAGAAAGAAAAGAGAAACCACTATAAAGTAACTTAAACATATTATAACGTGGCACCACAATGGGACACCGAATTAGCATTACGTTCACTATGATGCATTCAGAATTCACGCTGATTCAGTGTTGCCAAACATGGTTTTTTTTTTTTTTCATCAGGCCAACACCCAAAAATCCCTCAAAATCCGCCAAAATTAGAAATTTCGGGCTAGAAATTAAATTGAAACTCAAGGGCAGCACTTTGGACATTTTTCTTGGTTCCTTGGTTAGATCTGAAAGATGATCAAGGGATCTAATTACACAGTGATGAACTACAAACAATGTAAGAGCAGCTTCTGCAGCTGCACGTTTATATATACACGTGTTTGATAGGCAATTTTGACTGTGAAGTTGAAAAGGGTTCATCTGCTTTTAAATGTTCCTACCTTTTCCATGAAGAAGTAAATCTGATAAGCGCACATTCACGTTACATTGGCAATATTTGCACCGCACCCTACTAGGTTCCCCGCCTCCTCTAACAATCATTCCTATAATTGTTCATTGTTTAACCACTCTTTTCTAAAATGTCGTACATACCGCTTAGTCTCCTGTTCAATAAGGCAATTAAAATGAACAGAAAGCGCTATAAAGTAAAAATCTGATGTGTAGCATTCACATAACTTTCTCTATATCCCTGCAAAAATTATTCTTAAAAAGCTTATACTTCTATTTACTTTATGCAAATCAGAAAAGATTAGCAGAAATAGTTTTATTACTTGACTCCTTGTAAGTAGAAGCGAAATAAGGGAGTACCGCAGGTTAAAATGAAAGCCAAAAGCTGGTTGCTATGTGACTGATGTTCCTTTGTTTGTATGGACAGGAGTTGACAAATTCCTGTATGAGAAAGTATAAGTTTTTCAAAACTGAAACCAAGAAAAAGGAATATCTTAAAAACGATCAACTCCACGAAAAAAATTTATATTACATAAATTGTGTGTTTTAACGTGCTCTACATTTTTGGTGTGTTAAGTTTTTGTCCATCTCTTACGGTTTAGTAGTTATGAAAAATTCATCCAGAATAAAGTAGTCTTCAGAGGCTATTCCCAGAAAATTCAAGATATATATTTTGTTTGTCAGATAATATCTTTAATATACGAAATTTTAATCAAAATCGTTAGAACCATTTTTGAGAAAATCAAAATTTTCGAAAAAAGTTCCATGTAAAGGGTAGTTGGGGGTGGGGGAATTTTCTCAAAAAAATCTTCGTGTCGCATCCCTGGAAGATACTAAACTCAAATACCAAGTTTGGTATTTTAGCGACTTTTCGTTTTTGAGTTATCGTGTTCACAGACACACGGACACACACACACACACACACGCGCGGATCTTTTTGTGAAAATGCTTTTTTTGGTTACAGGGGACCCTAAAACATATATTTCCGGTGAAATCTCGGTATCGAATTTTTTGGTGGAGTGCAATACATTCTCTATTCACTATGTACATAGTGAGTATAGAGAAAATAAAAATTAAACATACGAGTAACACCGAATTAGTACTGCGTTCACTATGCTGCATTCAGTATTCACATTGGTTCATAAAGTAAAGTACGTTCATTGCATGACATCATTATATATGTGTGTATGTATGGATGGATGGATGTATATATATATATATATATATATATATATATATATATATGTGTGTGTGTGTGTGTGTGTGTGTGTGTGTGTGTGTGTGTGTGTGTGTGAAATCATTACACTGCCTTGCAGGTACACAAAGATTTACATCCGTGAGTTTTACTAAAGAAATCCAATATAACATTAATAATTTATAATAATACCCGTCAAAAAATCCGTCAATCGTCAAAACTAAATTTTGCCCGTCATACAGCTTGAAAATCCGTCAATTTTTATGGAAAATCTTTCAAGTTGGTGACCCTGCATTCTTTCTTAATTGCGGCTACATACCACAGTGTTATGTTTGCGGAGTTTATTTTCCCATGTGTTTGTTACTGTTAGCTCTAAACAAAAGATAGCGGAGTACATTGCTTAACAGAACACTGCGTTTCAGGTATACAAAGATTTATATCCGTGACATTACTTAACAATTGCTAATAATAAACCGTTAAAGAATCATCTGTCAATGGACCAAACCAAACTGCAGATCGTAGCAGGTGACGCAATTATGTGTAATGAGCACGGGGATTCTAGGACACTACAAATGATGTCATACTGAATTGAGTATCGTTTTCCCCCTACACGTGTATCGCTATGTTATGTTTACCGTTGATTCACTTCGCTTCCCAAGAGTTACGGGAATGATCTTTCGAACGTGGATGTCTTATTCCAATGTCAGTATTAAAGAACCTACAAACTTTTAACAAGAACCCCCTAAAAAGTCCTCCAGTATTTATCATTTCCCTTAAAAAATTCCCCTGCCCTTTTTCCAACTATATTAGCCCGTGAAAGATATTTCCCCCCTGAACTTGGGGGAAACCCCCCAAGTTGGCGACCCTACCGTCAGATATTATCACAGGACTCTTGCACAGTTTGAGAAGGGACAAACCAGTAGAGTTGTGAACTCTGGACGCTCCAAGGCTTCCTACTTTTCCGTCAACATTGACGGATTTTCAAGTTGTATGACTGGCAAAATTTAATTTTGACGGTTAACGAATTTTTTTGACGTATATTATAAATGATTAATGTTATATTGCTTTCTTTAAAAAAAATGTAAGTATGTTAATCTTTGTGTACCTCCAGGGCAGTATCATGACTTTATATATATATATAACAAAATTTAAAAAATCATCCACCCCCACTACCTTTTAGATGGGAAAAAAAATTTGAAAATTTTTATTTCCTTAGAAACGGCTGTAACGATTTTGATTAAAATATCTTATATTTAACATATATACATGAAAAATAGAAAGTGTATCTTGAATTTTCTGGGAATAGCCTTTGAACACCTCTTTATTCGGGATGAATGTTTCTGAATTTTGCATAACAGTTAACCCATAAGAGATATGCAACGCTTACTTCATAAAAATATAGATCTCGTTAAAGCACATAATTAATGATATACTTTTTTTCGTGAGTTGATTGTTTCCTTATTATTGGTTTCAGTTTTAAAATATTTCAACTTTTCTCTTATGGGGATTTGTCAACTCCTGACCACGTAAAGGAACGGATTTCAGTCCCATAGCAACCACATTTTAAAAATTTGACTGTCGGTTTAGCCTAGGTGTTCACTTATTTCCTTTCTACTTATAAGGAACTAAGTAATAAGACTGTTTCTGCGAATGTTTATCTCGATTATTATGAAACAGATAGAAGAATAAGCTTACTAGCAATAATTTGTTACCGAGATGTAGGGAAAGCTATGTGAATGAAACACGTCAGATTTTTGGGTGTTGGTTTGACAGTAAAAAATAATCTTGTGATTGGCAACACTTCATGACTCTTGCACAGTTTGAAAAAGGAAAAACCAGAAGACTACGAACTTGGCTGCCCATTTAAGCACCATCAGGTGTTATGACAGGCATCTTGCTCAGTTTGAGAAATGAAAGACGCACATTTGATGTATTCTTCTCTAGAAAAAATAACCCAGCAAGTTTCAACGCATGGTATTCAGCCTTGAGCTTTACGATAAGATAATTTAGTGATATGAAAGGCGAAGCAAATAGGGTTAATGCGCTTTATCTATGACCTAATACATTTATTCCCCCAAAACAAACAATAAAAAAAATTAAAGGAAATGGTAAATGCTAGTCTAAGCGTGTAAGCGAATAATAATAATATCCATGATAATTTCTGGTAAACACCGGTTTCCCAAAATAGGACGTAGTAGACTGGTTTTAGAGGTTTAACACGTCCCATAGGGTTTACACCGCAAGGCGGAAACGGAGCACATTATGCTGAAGTAGATTTTATGTCCAGCCGCTATCTTGTGAAACTATGTACTATCATATACACCATACACATCTGTCAAATGAATTGCTTTTTCCAAGTTTTTGAACTAAAGAACAAAGGAAAATGGAAGGGGAGAGATCTCTAGTTGAAGGAATATTTAATACAATCATATTCTTTGGCCTGTAAATATCGCGGGAAGGTCATAACTTAATTTTGTCCTAATTTCTTGGTCTAAAACCGAATATATGTATTAGGCAGTCATATATAGGACGCATGTACGTAAACACACACACACACACACACACACACACACACACACATTTGGCAAAAGATTTAGAGTCATTTTTAAGTGCACACCAACGAAAGGGAGACAAATATCCGAGATTATCCCAAAAATTATAATGACGTTCACTCTAGACTGCCTGTATTGCATTCCAGGTCCGAGGAACACGCTCCCTATTCTCATGGTTCTGGCATCAAAGCACATAATTTAATAGTAATTATTTCTCGCGATAGCCGCTTAATGGGAGAGTAGGCAAGAAGTTTCTTATAAACCGGAGTAGGTTGCCAATTTTGTCTGCGAATTTCCCTTTCTTTATTTTTGTTTCTGCTACACGAGAAACTGCAACCAAACACCATACACCTATTGGCCATTATACTGATTTAAAACTTACATTCTAAATTTATAGCTTACTTGAACATTTAACACCACAAAATCACTTAAATAAGTAGGTGCCCTAACCTATGAATTCAAACATTTCCTTTTCCTTGTTTTTTCTTCTGCTGTATGAGAAATCACAACCAAACACTACACACGTATTGATCATTATACTGGTTAAAAACTTACACTCTAAATGTACTACTTAATTGAACATTTGGCACCACAAAATCACATAAATAACTGCCCTGACTTACGTATTGCAACTTTTTCTTTTCCTTGTTTTGTTCTCCTGCTATACGAGAAACCACGCCCAAACATCTCACACGTATAGTGGTTTAAAACTTACATTCCAAATGTACTGCTTAATTGATATTTAAGACCACAAAATGTTATTTTTGTTTGCACATTTAACACACAAAAGCCGTATTCATCTCAAAAGTTTAGTCTGTAAATATGGCGGCTTGGCAAAAACGTGCTTCACCAACCACAATACATAAGGACAGGTCATTTCCTATGTATTTTCTCTATATCCGTGGTTTACCCTAGCTGCAAATGCATGCAGGAAAAGCGACATTAGCGCTAAAACTGAACGCTGCAGCCTACATCGAAATCAATTTGAAATGGGATCATTGTGAATGCTAAATGTTAGAATTGTTTTGAACACAATAGTAGAAGTAGCAAAGATACTTCGAATGGAAACTTATAATGCGGTAGGCAGAAAAGGGCATTTTCTTGTGCAATAAAAGTATCATATTTGCAACTCCTTTAGTGGATACCACAAATAATTTCTGAGAATTTTCTTCTTCCTTTTTCTTTCTCTGCAACACATTATGTGTATAATAGGTTGAGAAAGTGTTTACTCTACCCCCAAAAATATCTGATGTGCTCCATTCATATGACTTTCTCTACATCTCTGCAACAAATTATTGTTAGTAAGCTTGTTCTTCTACTTCATGCTAATCGAGATAAACATTAGCAGAAACAGTCTTATTACTTAGTTCCTTATAAGTAGAAGGGAAATAAGGGAATGCACTAGGTTAAACGGACAGTCAAATGTTTTAAAAGATGGGTGCTATAGGATTGAAGTCCGTTTCTTTGCGTGGCCAGAATTTGACAAGTGTTCCCGTATGAGAAAGTATTTTAAAACTGAAACCAATAACAAGAAATATCTGAAAAAAATCAAATCCAAGAAAAAAAGATATATGACATAAATTGTGTGTTTTCACGAGATCTACATATTTTGTGCAGTAAGTTTTTGCCTGTCTCTTACAGTTTACCAGTAGTGCAAAATTCAGTCAAATTCATTCAGAATAAACAAGTCTTCGAAAGCTGTTCCCAGAAAACTCAAGATATACATTTTTTTTTTTGTGATGTAAATATGTTTAATGTACGGTATTTTAATAAAAAACCTTTAGAGCTATTTTTAAGAAAAACAAAATTTTCAACAACAAAAAAAGTCTATCTAAAGGGTAGTTTGGGGTGCGGGGATTTTCTTTAAATCTTCGTGTCACATCCTTGGAAGATATTGAATTTAAACATTAAGTTTGGTATTTAACAGACTTTTTGTTTTTGAGCTATACCGACCACAGACACCGGACTTTTTTTTGGAATCAGGGGGTCCCATAACATATACTTCCGATGAAATCTCGGTATCGAATTTTTAGGTGTAATACAATACCTTCTCTATACACTATGTACATAGTACGTATAGATAAAGCAGTAACATTTTAGAAAAAGTGTGTGTGTGTGTGTGTGTGTGTGTCTGTGAACAGCAAGACTCAAAAACGAAAAGTTCCTTAAATACCAAACTTGGTATTTAAATTCAGCATCTTTCAAGGATGCAACACGAGGATGTTCAAGAAAATTCCCCATCCCAAACTACCCGTTACAAGGAAAGTTATTATTTTCTCAGTAATGGCTGTAACGATTTTGAATAGAAAATCATATTTTTAACATATTTTCATCACAAATGAAAAATATATACATAAAATTGTCTGGGAATAACCTCTGATGCCTTCTTCATTCTGGATGAATTTTGCATAACTGATATAAAGTAAGAAATAGACAAACACGTACTACACAAAAAAGTGCTTGTCGTTAAAACATATAATTTATGTAACGTGTGTGTGTGTGTGTGTGTGTTTTTTTAAGTTAACCATAGCTGAGATATTCCTTTTTACTAGTTTTAATTTTGCAGTACTTTAACTTTCCTCAAATATGAAGTCATTGTTCCTTTCACTTTCTCCTGAGCAAGTAATGAGAATGTCATTTCAAAGCCATCACATAGCGGCCAGCTCTCTAAAGATTCGCTTAATATATTTCCCTATTCACATGTTATTTACAAGGAAATATGTAATTAAAGTATATATGCCAGAGATTATCTCGTTTAGCATGAAGTAGAGAGAAGAATAGATAGAGAAGGTCCTGTGAATGTAATGCATTAGGTTTTTTATTCATGATATTTGTATCCACGGCAAGAATTTTTGGTAATTCGTAATACATTTTTGAGCACACATATGTTGTTAAGAATTAAAGCTGTGGAAAACCACAGACAGGGTGCTACATATAGGAAGACAGCATAAAAACAGAATATAAAACCTAATATGTTACACTCACATGACTTTCTCTAACTGTTCTACAAACAAACGTCTTACAAAAGGCAATTCTTCTTTCTACACCATACCAATCGAGAAAAACATTACCAGAATTTTATTACTTAGTTCCTTATAAGTAGAAGGGAACTAAAGAAATGCACTATGCTAAAGCGATTGTCATCGGAATTCTCCTCTTTACTTAGCCAGGAGTACAACAAAAGATAAACGGGCATTTCCTGTCTGTGAAAGGTATAAGTATTTTAAAATTGAAGCCAATAACAAGGAATATCTCGGAAGCGGACAACTCTACAACAAAAATGCATATGACATAAATTGTGTGTTTTAACGAGATGTGCATGTTTATGTGGTAGGTTTTTGTCTATTTCTTACGGTTTACTAGGTATGCAAAATTCAGAAAAGTGTGTCCAGAACGTCGCCCTCCGTGGTGTAATGGTTACCATGCAACTTCATATACCCAAGGTGGCGGGTTCAAACCCGGCGGAGGACGATGATTTTTTCGGGTGTAAAAATCCTTACTTCGGAAGGGAAGTAAAGCCGTTGGTCCCGTGTCGTAGATTTACGGCACGTAAAAGAACCTCAAGCCTGATAGAGAGGCCTCTGAGCAAAATTAAGCGATCTTTCACGCCCAATTTAGAATGGGACTCTGAGAACCACAGTAGTTAAAGAGCGTCCATAAATAACACGCCATTTCCATTTTTTCTTTTTGTATCCAGAACGAACAGGTCTTCAGAATCTATTCTTTTATTTTTAATGTAAATATGTAGTATATAAGGCATTTTAATCAAAATTGTTAGAGCCATTTTTGAGAAAGCCAAATTTTCAAAAATGTTTCCATGCACAGAGTAGTCCGGGGGGAGCCTTTTCTTGAAAATCTTCGTTTCGCACCCTTAAATGATAATAAACTTAAATACCAAGTTTGGCATTTAACAGTCTTTCAGATTTTGAGCTATGCTACAGATGTCATTTTTCGAATCCTTTATTGTGAATATAGCGGAGTTTTAATTTCTTGCAGCCTAAGACCAAAAGGGGATGTTTAAAATGTTTAAAATTAATTATTCGTGATTTTACTACAAAGTTCCGTTTTCAGGTTCTCCATCTTCTCCTTCACCATCTTTCTCCACTACGTCCACACCCATTTCATTTTTGTCTTTATTTCCTTAATTTTGGTTAACAAGCTTTTCATCATCTGTTCCGTCTTGGATAAATATTCCACTGCTATCCTCAGTGTAATAAATGTCTTCATTGATTTAAAATATGTTATAAATTAAGTTTTTATTCACTGCTGCAAATAATTCACTCGATGCTTCGAGATGTAGACAGCTGAATGCTTTCTCCATCCACGGCTCGCGCGCCACAGTGGCTAACATCCAGTCACTAAAAATCGCTTGCAATGCTTCCTCCTTTTATAGTTAGAAAATGAAGCGACAGAGCTTTCTGGAAGATGATGATGGTTGGTGTTAAAGGGCGCTCATATACTAGGTCGTCAGCGCCCATATAAAACAAACTTAAATAAAAACACGGAAGGTAAAGTACAATATAGAACAGAAATGAAAAATTAAAAGAAGAAGGTCAATTAAAAAACCAAAGAATAAAACAATAGTTGGCAAAAGACACACATGAATCTGAAAGATTTGAAAATGGAGCAAAACGGACACAAAAGGAAACTCCGTCGACAGGTAAAAATTAAAACAGTCCAAATCATTAAAACCCATGAACCTCCACTCCATTAAAAGCAATAAAAAATCTGATATGTTACAATAACATGACTTTCTCTACATCTCTGTAACAAATTATTGTTAAAAAGCATATTCTTCTATCTACTTCATGCTAACCGAGATAAACGTTAGCAGAAATTTATTACTAGCTTCCTTGTAAGTAGAAGCGAAATAAGAAAATGCCAGGCTAAAGCGATCGTCTCGTCCGTTAAAAGCCGGTCACTATATGAAACAATTGAAATTCCAATCTCTTTGCTTTCCAGGAGTAAACAAACGAGAAACGAGAAGAAAGTTGTTTTCCCGTTTGTGAAAACATAAATTGGCTAAAATTGAAACTAATAATCCGGAATATCTCGAAAACGGTTAACTGTACAAAAAAAAAAGTGTATAACATAAATTGTGTGTTTTAATGAGAGAAGTTCAGCAGTCGTTATGGAGAGTTGAAAGCAAATGTTGATAAAATAATTAAGAAAAATGGTGTTTCACTTTGGACACCCCGTAATGACTTTCTGGATGGAAAAGATTTCTTTGATTTCCCAACTGATGAAGACCTCAAAGTGACAGTGACATCTTGGCTCATATCTTTAGCGGTGGAAAACCGGTACCACGTGACAATAAATATCTCGATAGCAATGGCGATTACTTGAGAAATAGAGTAACTTAACTTTAACTTTGTAAATAACATGTTTTGTTAATAACTTTCGTTGTTGTTTAGTTATGCGAAATCGGCTGTCACCTTCTGGATGACCCTCATAGTATATGTATTTGTGCAAAGGTTTATCTTGATTAAAATGAGGTAGATACAAAGTAAACTTTTTTAAGAATACTTTTTATAGCCACTAATAAAGCTAGGGAGTACATAAAGCCATTTAAAAATATCACATTCGAGCTTTTTATGTA
This sequence comes from Hymenopus coronatus, assembly GCA_030762935.1. Taxonomy (NCBI): domain Eukaryota; kingdom Metazoa; phylum Arthropoda; class Insecta; order Mantodea; family Hymenopodidae; genus Hymenopus; species Hymenopus coronatus. The sequence goes on from CM060900.1 coordinate 12,423,633, forward strand.
GGGTAGGTATAGCATTTGTCATAAGAGTGGTTTGCGCGTTTCAGATGTTTCTTGCAATATTCACCAATACACATATAAGGTGTCCTTGATTAATTAAGGTTACTGATATAAACATAACAGCATCGATGTATAATGGCTTGAAGCTTACAAAGGCCAACAACTTTTATTTTCGAGTGCTCTAAACCGGTTGCTAGTATTTTTAAATTATCATTGACAGGATTAATGACACATTTGAAAACCAGATTGAACATACTCTTGCCTCGTTCTAAGATATTCTAAAACCTGTGTTTTGTTCCCAGCACATATCACCTGATAGTATTATTATTACTTTCTGTACACGTAGTATGTAGTAGCATATAGAGAAGGTATTGTATTGCATCCAAAAATTCGATACCGCAAATATAGCTATGTTTTGGAACCCCCTGAATCCAAAAAAAAGCATTTTTAGAAAAAGGTCCGTGTGTGTGTCTTTGGGTAGTATAGCTCAAAAACAAAAAGTCCAGTAAATACCAAACTTGGTATTTGGGTTTATTATCTTCCAAGGATGTAGAAATAAGATTTTAAAGAAAATTCCCGCACCCCAAACTACCCTTTAATGGAATTTTTTGTTGTTGAAATTTTCATTTTTCTCCAAAATTGCTACAACGGTTTTGATTAAAATACTGTATAATAAAGTTATTCGCCACGCAAATAAAATGTATATTTTGAATTTTCTGGGAATAGCGTCTGAAGTGCACTTTCTTCAGGTTGCTTTTTTGCATAATTTTGCATAACGGTTAAACCGTAAGAGATAGAGAAATAAGCACTACACAAACATTGTAGAAGTCGTTAAAACACACAATTTATGTCATATGCATTTTTGTTGTAGAGTTTACCGTTTCTAAGATATTCCTTGTTATTGGTTTCAATTTTAAACTACTTAAGAGTTTTTTCAGACAGGAACTGTGCGTTTTTCTTTTGTTCTACTCCTAGGCAAGCAAAGAAAGGAATATCAATGACAATCGCAAAACCATAGCTTTTAAAACATATGACTATCGATTTAGCATAAGTTGCCTTCTACTTATAAGGAACTAAGTAATAAGTACATTCTGCTAATGGTTATCTCGATTAGCATGGTGTAGAATGAAGATTAATCTTTTGTAAGAAGTTTGTTTGTAGAACAACTAGAGAAAGTCATGTGAGTGTAATCTATCAGATTTTTCACAGTTTTTAACGCCCGCTTTTACTACAAATGGTGCAGTAGGCGATGACATTGATGATACATGGAATGAAGATGGAGTTCCGGTGGAATGCGATGGCGGGAGAAGCCGAAGAACCCAAAGAAAGCTCGCCCCTGCCCCGCTTGGTCCACCACAAATCCCACATGAGGTCGCTTGGGATTGAACCCGGGCATCTACGTGAGAGGCTAGTGGTCTAACCACTCGGCCACGGCGCGGTCACCTGATACTATTAGGTGATCAAGAGGCCGGTCCCCATGGCCGCGCTCGCCAAAGCGTCTCGCTTCGGTGTTTCGCAGCGTAGGGGATCGTGGGTTCGAGTCCCGCCTTGGGCATGGGTTTTATATGTTTGTGTATGTGAGTGTAAAAAGTAAAACAGAAATACAGTAATCAAAGTAAACAAATTAGGTAAATAAAAAGTAGGGTATACAGTGCCGGAGTCCCGATCAGACTCCGGAACTATAAATAAATTAAAAAAGAAAGAGAGTCGGTAATCGTAAATTCCTTAATCAGAAAATGACCAACTTCACCTAATTTCTGAACGTCAAAGTTGGACATAACTGCGCAACTGCCTAGAACGGGAACGGGGAAGACCGAGGAGTAATTAACATATGTCCATCCTTCATTCAGCGACGATGTAAACAAACCAGAATGTATTCTTCCGCGAACGCACGTGTACATGTCTGCCGTACAATTCTAAAACAATCTTCCTACGTCTGCCAAGAAAAGAAACAGCCACCTATTTTCACGTTCACAGATAATGGTTAGCTCTCTTAAATGTAGATATAATACATAAAATACAACAAAACAAGCCGTCGAGAAGTTATACATTCCGTACGAAATGTAGAATTCTGAAATGCAGACATGTTTTTTTAAAGTTTGATGAAGTTTTGATACGTACATCAGTACAGCAGTCTTCTTCTTCAATTTTTTTTTTTTTTTTTTTTTTTTTTTTGCGAAATTTAGCATTCACATATGCACAACCATCAACTGTACATTTCTTTAATATAGTGCAGTAACTTACCAAAAGAGCTAGTCTATGTTTGTGCAATGTGTATATGTTTGTAAAAGAAACAGTAAAACCAGTAAACCAGTAAAACCTACGGGGGAAAATGTAAATAGGGATACAGTACCGGAGTCCTGATCAGACTCCGTTACTGTTTAAAAAAATGGAACGATGCGACATGAAGATTTTCAAGAAAATTCCCCACCTCTAACTACCCTTTACATGGAAAAAATTTCGAAAATTTTGTTTTTCTCAAAAATAGCTCCAACGATTTTGTATAAAAATATCCTAAAATAAAGACATTTACCTGAAAAATAAAATACATATCTTGAATTTTCTGGGAATTGCCTCCGAAGACATCTTTATTTTGGATGAATTTTGCGGAATTTTGCATAACTGGTAAGCCGTAAGAGATAGTAAAAAACTTACTTAACAAATAAGTAGAGCCCTGACTTGAAGCTTTCCTGGCGGCGGTATGAAAATAACTTTTCTCGGGCTATCAGCCAGGTGAATTCTGGAATAATTTCCAAGCTTTCAAGAGCTAACGTCGCTCTCATCTTCAGGGAATGATGTATTTTTTTTTTATTTTATTTTTTTTAAGTTTCGAGTGGAGGGGAAAAATCCACCTTAAGGACTGACCCGGGCAAGCCCGGAGTGTCGGGGTCTCCCATGTGGGCATACCGACTAAAAAACCCCTCCACCGGTATTAGAAGGAAGTAAGGAGAGGCGGTACCGCATGATTGCACCCGCGGATTCAAGGTGATAATTTAACTGACTGTAGGTTGCAGTCAGAGAGGTGAAATGAGGACCGGGAGACAGACTTGACCGAGGCCCAGACTGTCACCGCGGAATATTCAGGGAGAGGAGTAGAGGAATTAGAGGGTGAGGGATTGAGTTGGAGCTAGTGTTGGTTCTTCTCCAGTCGTAGCTGCCGTGAACGAAGAATCCAAGACTCAGGTCCGGGTCTTGTAACAGCCCCGCTGTGTGATTGGCCCCTGGAGAGGGGCCGTTCGGCGGAGGGGAGCTGCTGCGGCTGGAGGTCCTGCTGAGGCTGTGGCTGAACACTAGCTATCCGGCTGGACAGCTCAGCGATGGTGGACGGTAGTGTGGCGATGGCGGCGGTGGTGGCAGCTTGAAGGTTCTGTACCTTTTCAGTGATGACACTGCACAGCTCTTCAAGGGCAGCTAAACGGGCGCCGACGTTCAAGATCTCCGCGTGGAGATCCTGAATGGCGTCCCGTGTCGCTGCGTCTATCGAGGGTGCAGGTGGTGTGGTGTCGATAATGGTCGGCGGTGGTGTAGTCCGGGCGGGTGGTGGTAGTGGTCTGCTCCTAGGGTAGAGAGGGCACTGGGCTTGCCCGGTGAAGTGTCCTGTGCCACGACAGGTGGCACAGAACCGGCGGCGACGGCGGAGATCGTGCCCAGTGCACTCGGCGGTGGTGGCGTTGGTACCACAGTAGTGGCATCTCGGTGGCGAAGAGCAGACTTCAGCTGTGTGACCGTAAGCACAGCAGCGTCGGCAGGGCCGATGGCGCTCCTGTCGGCTAGCCTCGACGACCAGAAGTCGCCCTCATAAGGGCAACCCTGATGCAAAGGCAGCTTCCAGGTCCGCCTGGTCCTGTAACTCCAGACGAACGAGCGGCGTTGGCCCCCGGTCGCCGGAGATCGTGCCCAGTGCACTCGGCGGTGGTGGCGTTGGTACCACAGTAGTGGCATCTCGGTGGCGAAGAGCAGACTTCAGCTGTGTGACCGTAAGCACAGCAGCGTCGGCAGGGCCGATGGCGCTCCTGTCGGCTAGCCTCGACGACCAGAAGTCGCCCTCATAAGGGCAACCCTGATGCAAAGGCAGCTTCCAGGTCCGCCTGGTCCTGTAACTCCAGACGAACGAGCGGCGTTGGCCCCCGGTCGCAGTATATGCGGGTGGCCCTCAAGCAAGAAGACCACCGCGACTGCACGGCGGTGAGCAGATGCCGGGTGGAAAGGTCCCTAGGGACCCCCCGTACCACAGCACGGAACCGGGGTGGCGGCGTCGTGGAGCTGGGTGGAGACGTCGGTGGCAGTGGTGAGGGCGGCAACTGCGGCTGCAGTTGCGGCGAGACTGCGGTGGCGGTCGGCGGCGAAACAGGGCTTGCCGCGACCAATGGCTTCAGAGATGCTGCCTCCTCGGCGGCTGCCGGGGAAGAGGCGACGGTTGCTGCCTTAGCAGCTGCGGCTCTGCGGAGTTTCTTCTTTGCCATGTGCACAGCTCGAAGTTCAAGCTCCGAATCCCACTTCCCTGAAGATGAGAGCGACGTTAGCTCTTGAAAGCTTGGAAATTATTCCAGAATTCACCTGGCTGATAGCCCGAGAAAAGTTATTTTCAAGTAGAGCCCGTTAAAACACAATTTATGTTATATATACTTTTTTATGAGGTTGCCCGTTTTTAGATATTCCTTGTTATTGGTTTCAGTTTTAAAATACATACACTTTTCTCAGATGGGAATTTGTCAACTCCTGGCCATACGAACAAAGGAACTTCAATCACATGGCAACCAGGTTTTTAAAACTGTCGTTTTAGCCTAATGTATTCCCTTGTTTCTCTTCTGCTTACAAGGAAGCACGTAATAAGACCATTTCTGCTAATTTTTTCCAGGATTAGCATGAAGTAAATAGAAGAATAAACTTTTTAGCAGTAATTTGTTGCAGAGATATAGAGAAAGTCATACGAATAGAACACATCACATTTTCTTTCTAACTCTCCTTTCTTTTTTGTGCACTACTTAAACGTTCGTAATTAACTTGATATGTTACATTTTTTTGTTTGTAAAAGCACATAGATAAATACGAAAAAATTTAAACTTAAAAACTGTTCAAGTTAAGTTTGAAAAATATGGCTCCATTTCATGATCCACCCATTCCCGCAAGCACATCTGAGTCTGCTGTTGGTTGGTCGTCACTACACGTCTTACTGGCTAACTTACATTGGTATCGGTGTTTCATTCACATGACTTTCTCTACATCTCTGTAACAAATTATTGTTAAAAAGCTTATTCTTCTACTTACTTCATGATAATCGAGATAAACATTAGCAGAAAATGTCCTATTACTTGGTCCCTTGTAAGTAAAAGGGGACAAATCTAATGTGTTCCATTCACATGATGTTCGGTAAACAACGCTTTTATCCAAACTTTAATCTGTTATCTACATCATACTAAATCAAGATAAACATAAGCAGAATTAGTTTTATTACTAGCTTCCTTGAAAGTAGAAGGGAAATAAGAAAATGCTAAAGTGATAGTCTCATCCTTTAATAGCCGGTCGCTATTTGAAACAATTGAAATTCCAATTTCTTTGCTAGCCAGGAGTAAACAAACGAGAAAAGTTTAAGTGGCTTAAAATTGAAACCAACAATCCAGAATATCTCGAAAAAGTTAACTCTACAAGAAATATGTATATGACATAAATTGTGTGTTTTAATGAGTTCTACATTTTTTATGTTGTAAGTTTTTTTATATCTCTTAAGGTTTGCCTAGTTTTATAAAAGTCATCCAGAATGAAAAGGTCTTCAGTGGCTATTCCCAGAAAATTCAAGATATATATATATAATGTGTTTGTCAAAAAATAGCTTATACAGGTATTTTAATCAAAATAGTTAGAGCCATTTTTGAGAAAATCAAAAATTTCAAAAATGTTCAATGTAAAGGGTAGTTTGAGGTGGAGGGATATTTCTTCAAAATCTTCGGTCGCATCCTTGGAAGATACAAAGCTTAAACACCAAGTTTGGTATTTAACGGTCTTTTCGTTTTTGAGCTATGCTGTTCACAGGTGCACACATGCATACACGGACCTTTTTCTAAAAATGCTTATTTTTTATTCAGGGGGTCCCAAAACATGTATTTCCGGTGAAATCTCGATATCGAATTTTTTGGTGCAATATAATACCTTCTCTACATAGTACGTAAAAATACGCTTAAGAAAATGTCAGGTTTACATCCAGAAGGAATAATTATCTACCTAAAATGTCATGTTTTGGTTCACATTTTCATTGTTTTGTAGTGCGCTACTGTTTTGTGAGGTCTGTGTTACGAAGGTCGGCAAGGACAAACATTGTTTACACAGCTGTGATAAACTCAACCTTGTCAGATTCTACGAAACCGTCTTAAGCCCACAATTTCTGTGCAGATTGTCATTATATTTAAATCTTTGTATTTACTTTTAGTTTTCATAATAAAACTAATATTTGTATTTGCTTTACTCCCGGGCCCCGGGTCACATAGTAATCCAGGAATTTGTCAGTCTGGAGGGTCATTTAGAGAGTGACATTAAATAATAACGAAAGTTATCAACACAGAACAGTACCTTACTCTATTTCTCAACGTAATCTACATTCTGTCAAGACATTTATTGTCACGTGATAGCAGTTTTTCAATGCCGATGTTATACTCTTCCATCGCTAAAGTTATCAGCCAAGATGTCACTGTCACTTTGAGGTCTTCGTGGCTGGGAAATCTTTTACATCCAAAAAGCCATGTACGGTGTCCAAGTAATACCGTATTTAGGCTGTTGCCTAGGGCGCAATTTTCGGGGGGGGGGGGTGGTATTTTCTCTATCTTTCTGTTCCCCCCTTTTTTCTGTAAAATCATTTTTAAAAATTGTTGGCAACTCTTTTGTGAAGTTTGATGTTGTACAACTTGTGGAAGTGGAATATTATTGTTTTTTCGTTTTGTCGCAGCGACAGTAAAAGAAAAGACTGTGTAGAAGGGGCGGGGAGAAATGCTTACTTTTAACTGCTTGCATACACAAAAATTCCTTGTTGAAAATCAAATAGGATGTATGATTATCGTTTATCGCTATTAATGCAACTCAATTTCATTTTCAATAAAGGGCTGTGTCGTCGTCAATAGCTTAAAAATAAATCACAGCCAGAAATCAGTTTCGTTTCAACAATGAATGTTTGAATATGTTTGGAACTGTTAACGACTATATTTTAGTATTCAATGGACTTGGATAGTGAACGGTTGTAAGCACAGAGGACATAATAAATTGTAAGTACTCGTTTCGTAAATCACAACTTCCAAATGAGTTAACCTGAATCGGTAAAAAGTTAAGTGGCTCACAATATAGAAAAAATGTTAAAGTAAAGCAAGAAAAAAATAGGGTGTTAATCGGAAAGTGTAAAACGTTAGACAATTTCTTTCTACAATATTGCTCAAGAAAAGAAAAAATGGAAAATGCTCATGGTGTTGCTGGTAATAAAGATTCGAATAATAAAGAGCTAAGGAAACCACTACAGTTGGACAGTGTAGTGATACGAGTGATGAAAGTGCCTACCAGTAGGGTGACGATAACAGTGATTCAAGATAGTGAATTTGTTAAGGCACACTAAGACATGGCGTAACACAGAATATCGACGAAAATGTTGAGGGCACAAGACGGCAGTACTCAAGACACCTTTGGCAATCACTGTTCAGCCAGACTTCAATTAATGGTGAAACGCGCTCTAGACCGTGTTTAGTATTTTCTAAAAGAAAATGCGCAGTTTATTTTGCTCCTTGTAGGCTCTTCGGAAAGACTTAGCTGCAGAAGGTTGCAATGACCGGAAAAACGCAAATCAACGTATGAAAGAACATGAACATTTCTATGAACATAAATGTGCAAATACAACAATGTTAACGGTCTTGCCGTGACCGAGTGGTTAGGCCTCTCACCTGGACGGCCTGGGTTCGATCCCAAGTGATCGCATATGAGATTTGTGGTGGACAAAGCGGCGCAAAGACGGGTTTGCTTCGGGTTCTCCGGTTTCCCCCGCCATCGCATTCCACCGGTGCTCCATCTTCATTTCATATATCGCCAGTGTCATCGCCTGCGGTGCCACAAGTAGTAAAAGCGGGCATTAAACGATACAGAAACAACAACAATGTTAACAAGAAAAAAATACGATAGGTTTTGCTACTTCAAACAGAAGAGGAAATTAAGTATTGGAGGGGAGTTCTAAAGCATATAGCAACAGTAGAATCCCTTGCCGTTTAGAGGCACAGATGAAAAGTTTGGTTCTAACAATAGTGGAAATTATATGGCATTAAAACTGATCGCATAGTTCGACCAATTTCCCGCCGAGCATATAAAGAGATATGGAATTAAGAAAGTGGCACAACATTGTACTTGTCGTCACACATTTTTGACGAGTTCATTAAAATAGTGTCGCGTGAGGTGCTAGATTTTAAAGTAAATGACATAAAAGCAGCTAAGTACTTTTCTATACTTTTAGATTCAACTCCTGATATTGTACATACAGATCAATTAGCATGTATCGTTCGATACGTAACTGAATGTGGCTCACCAGTAGAAAGGTTTGTGAAATTTCTGCCTAACTGTGGTCATAAGCCTAGCAACAGCTGTGATGGAAACTTTGAACGAGCTTGGTCTTACTATTAAAAATTACAGTGCTCAGTCCTATGATAATGCTAGTAATATGCCAGGCACATCCTCAAGCATGAATTAAAGATTTAAATTCCCTTGCTGTGTATATTCCATGCTCGGCTCATTCTCTCAATCTGCTGGTTCTTCTGCTGAAGGATGTTGTATGCCCGCAGTAAACTTCTTTGGTCTTATTCAGAAGCTATGTAACTTTTTCTCAGTGTCTACAAACAGGTGGAAACTTTTACTGCTTCACCTGAAACCAAACTGTACGGTGTTGAAAAGTCTTTCATAGACAAGATGGTCGGCCAGGTACGATGCTTGTCGTAGTTTGTGTTCTTCGTGGTTAGAGATCCAATCAGCTCTAGCTGCAATATCTGACGACAGCAGAGAAAAACCACTTACTCGTTCTGAAGCTGCAGGACTTCACGATTCACTAAACAATTTGGAGGCATGCTTTACTGCATTATTGTGGAATGATATTTTAGAAAGATTTAACAGTGTAAGCAAAACGTTACAATCTGTTGAGGCTGAATTGGAAGCTGTTATCAATCTTTACAATTCATTAGGTATGTTTGATCTTTATGAGGACAAAGTCATGAACCAGTGTGGTGAAGATACAATTACAACAGCACCAGTAAATTGCAACATGGTGAGCAAGAAAATGTGGCGTGTTCTGGCAGAGACAAAATAAGAATAAATGTTTTCAATGTTATTATTGAAAGGCTGTGTCAATAACTGGAAGGTAGATGTAATGCGTATGAAGGATTGTTTGCTAATTTTGATTTTCTTACTGAGCTCTTTGAGTTAGACATGCAACAAATTTTCGAACGGGCTCAAACTTTAAGAGCGACTTATTCGGGCGACAAAGAGGATGAACTCGACAGTGAATGCATTCATCTTCGACGCTATGTTATGAATGAGGACAATTTAGATAAACAAATGTCATTACTGTGTCTACACAAACACTCCATAAGAAAGGCCTCTTGGATGTTTATCCTAATATTGGTGTAGTACTATGTATATTTCTGTGCACATTGTTCGGCAGAGAGATCATTTTCAATGCTCAAAAGAGCTACGAATTATCTTCGTTAAACAACTGAACGCTATGTCAATTCTTTGAATGGAGTGTGATGTGCTTCGTCAGATAGACTTGGATGACGTGTCAATGCTTCCTCTGTGAAGAATGTACGAAGGAAAACATTCTAATTTACAAGTAAAATGCATGTATTTTTATTCCAAATAATTATTTTTGTTAACTATAACCTTCATTTAATGTCATTTCGTTTAAAACTAATTTAAACTCATAATGACCTGTGTAATAGCTGCTTATATGGCTTGTGGGAAATTGGGGCGGAACATCTTAGCGCTGCCTAGGGGCGGCAAAATATCTAAATCCGGTCCTGGCCCAAAGTGAAGCATCGGTTTTTCTGAATTCTTTTATCAACTCCTCCATAACGATTGATGAACTTCCACTTCGGTCGTTTTCGTACACAATGGTTCACCCTTGATTACTCGTAAATTATACGCCATTTCCTCAATGAAGATTCATTCTTGCATTATCACTAAACACTTGCGTTATTTGCCTATAAAATCGATTGGTGGATCATTTTATGCATTAAAAAAAACAACAACTAGTAAGTTCTTTGGCGGTAGAAAAGTATAACATCGGCATTGAAAACCGGCACCACGTGGTAATAAATACCTTGATAGCAATGGCGATTACGTGAAAAATAGAGTACGGTACTGTAACTTTATAAATAAAGTTTTGTGTTGATAACTTTGGTTATTATTCAGTTAGCCAAATCGTGTGTCACTGTGTGCATGGCCCTTGTATCGTCTCCTCAGCTTTGTTGTACGGTCATTTCCAGTTACTTCTCTAGCACGCATGTGCAATGCACATAGTTTGAACGAGAAGGTACCCAAACTGAGCTCTGCATGTTCTGCAATCCGATCCTTAAGTTAGCTTATAAATAAAAACATACTAAAAACAGCTTATTATGTATATTTTCATTCATTGATGACCTATGGAATAATATTTTATGGAAATTCGGTAGATGCTAAAAAATTGTTCATTGTGAAAAAAAAAAAGTAATAAAAATAATGACAGGGGCAAGACGACCAACTCACTACAAACCACCAAAATGTTTGTGATTTTACCATTAACCTGTGAATATATTCTACTCATATTGTCATTTGTAAAGGTTTACAAAAATGCAGATGTTCATAACAAAGAGACCAGACATAGCCAGGACTTACATAGACCAACAAATAATCTGCAGTCATGCCAAAAAGGGATAGTTTTGTTTAATTCACTTCCCTCTTCTATAAAAGAATTGCAAACGAACAAACACAAGTTTAGGTCAGAATTGAAAAGCTACCTTAATACTCACACCTTGTTTACAGAAGAGGATTTCATTCAATCAAAAAATACTGGTATTAATGTAACATTGTAAATATAATAAACATGAATATTCTAAGAATGCATGCGTACGAATAGGTTTTTGGAAACAGACGTGTAATTGTAAATTATGCAAAACTGATACCTCTAAAAGTTCATTGTCAGAGTTGTTATTTGTAAATAAATGTATAATAAGTATGAATAAATGTAATTCTTGACATTCTCTACATCCTAGATTTTGGGCATAGGGTCTAATCTCAAAATAGGATCGACAGATTGCAATGTTTTGTGTGTGTGTGTGTGTGCGCGTGCGCGCATGCATGCATGGATGTATGTATAAATAGTCCGCGCGCGTCTGTGGATAGTATAACTCAAGAACGAAAAGTCGGATAAATACCAAACTTGGTATTTAAGTTGAGTATTTTTCAAGGATGCAACACGAATATTTTCAGGAAAGTCCCCCACCTCAACTATCTTTTACATGGAACGTTTTTTGTTTTGTTTTTTTTTTTCCCTCAAAAATGACCCTAATGTGTTTATTGCTAAAGATATTTTCATCAAAAAGGAAATGTATATCTAGAATGTTCTGGGACCCCTTAAGACCCCTTAAGACCCCTTAATTCTGGATTACTTTTGTATAACCGACAAACCCTAAGAAGTATATAAAAACTTGGTGCATAAAAAAAACAGTTTATATCATATACAGTTGTATTGTAGAACTTACTATTTCAGAGCTATTCGCTGTTACTGGTTTCAATTTTAACGTACTTCAACTTTCTTTCAAACGGAAAGTTCTTATAGGGACTAAGCAATAAGTCAATTTCTGGTAATGCTTACCTTGATTCTCATGATGCAGATAAAGGAAAACAACAATTTGTAGAGAAAATCATGTGAAGAAACACATAATTTGTTTTAACTCGCCCTCCATACAGAAGTAATAAATGCATTTAAAAACAAGTACTCCATTCATATAACTTTCTCCAGCTGTTCCATACACAAAGTATTCTTATAAAGATTTTTATTTTTATCTACAACATGTTAATCGAGATAAGCATTAGCAGAACTGGTCTTATTACTTGCTTCCTTGCAAGTAGAAGGGAAATAAGTGAATGCGTTAGACCAAAGCGATAATCAAATCATTTAAAAGCTGGTTGCTTTGTGATGCAAATTGCTTTGTTTATATGGACAAGAGTTGACAAATTCCCGTGTGAGAAAAGTAGAAGTATTTAAAATCTGAAACCAATAACAAGGAATATCTCAAAAACGGTCAGCTTTGACATAAAAACATATATGACAAAATTTGTGTGTTTTAACAAGATCTGCATTGTTTGTGTAGTACGTTTTTGCATATCTATTACGCGTTACGAGTTATGCAAAATTTAGCAAAATTCATCCAGAACAAAGAGCTTTTCAGAGGCATTTCCCAGAAAATTCAAAATATACATTTTCTTTCTGATGTAAATAACTTTAATACACGATATTTTAATCACAATCGTTGGAGCCATTTTTGAGAAAATAAAAACTTTCAAAATCTTTTCCATGTAAAGGGTAGTTTGGGATGAGGGAATTTTCATGAAAATCTTCGTGCCGCATCCTTGAAAAATACTAAACTTAAATACCAAGTTTGGTAGTTAACGGACTTTTAGTTTTTGAGCTATGCTGTTCACAGGCACACACACACACATGAAACGTTTTATAAAAGTGCTTTTTTCGGACACAAATGACCTCAAAACATATATTTCCGGTGAAATCTTAACATCGAATTTTTGGGCGGAATACAGTACCTTCTCTGTCCACTGTACACATTGTACATAAATTGTAACATTAATTGCTGATATAATAACTATTATATAAATATACAAATAATAAATAAACGGTAGTAGATTAATTATAATATACTATATTTTAGTAAAAATAAAATTTAGAGATAAATACATTTGGTAATTTGACTTTATATATTTGTTACTGCTGTTTAGAAATAGTAATGGTAATTATTTGTGCTAATTATGAATGTATGTATGATGTTTTAGTTGATTATTTGTTTATTTATTTTTAATTCTTTTTTGTTTCAAGTTATATGTGTACCTTTTACTTATAATTATGTTAGCTTATTTTTATCTGTAAATGATGATGTATGTATAAATGCGAAGTTTAATAAATATTCCAAATCTGGCATTTTAGCCTTGGTTTAAGTACTTAGGTACCAGGGTTATTATATAGAATTTTATTTTACTTTATTATTTCCATTACTCTCCCCACACATACTTTGCACATACCTAGTGTATAGAGAAGGTACTGTAATGCACCTAAAAATTCGATACCAGGATTTAACCGGAAATACGTGCTTTGTACCCCCTGAATAAAAAAAAAACAGTTTCAGAAAAAGGTCCGTGTGTGCGTATGTGTCTGTGCACAACATACCTCAAAAACGAAAATCCCGTTAAATACCAAACTTGGTATTTAAGTTTGATATCTTCCAAGGATGCGACACGAAGATTTTCAAGTAAATCCCCCCACCCCAAACTATCCTTTACATTGGATATTTTTCAAAAAATTTGATTTTCTGAAAAATGGCTCTAACGATTTTGATTAAAATACCTCATGTAGAAGATATGTTTACGACAAATGAAACGTACATCTTGAATTTTCTGGGAATAGCCTCTTAAGACCTCTTCATTCTGAATGACAGCCAAAAACTTACTCCACAAGAAATGTAGAACTCATTAAACACACAATTTATGTCATATACAATTATTATTATTATTATTATTATTATTATTATTATTATTATTGCTATTATTATTTGTTGAGAGATAGGTAGATAGATAGATAGATAGATAGAGAGAGAGAGAGAGAGAGAGAGAGAGAGAGAGAGAGAGAGAGAGAGAGAGAGAGAGAGAGAGTTGACAGTTTTCGAGATTTTAAGCCGCTTAAACTTTTCTCAAACGGATAGACACCTTTTTACTCCTGACAAGCAAAGTGATAGGAATTTCAATTGTTTCACACAGCGACCGGCTTTTAAAGTACGAGACTATCGCTTTAGCCTATGCATTTTCTTATTTCCCTTCTGTTTGCAAGGAAGCTAGTACTAATTAGCGTGATGTAGATAACAGATTAATGTCTTGAATAAAAGTTTATTTTACGGAACAGTTAGAGGACATCATGTGAATGGAACACATTAGGTTTTTTTCCCTTCTACTTACAAGGAACCAAGTAATAAGAACGATTTCAGGTAATGTTTATCTTAATTATCATTAAGTAGAAGAATAAGCGTTTTAACAATAATTTGTTACAGAGATGTAGAGAAGGTTATGTGTATGGAACACATCAGATTATTTGTATTGTACATACGGGCTAGAGAAACTAATAGATGTTCTGCTCAGCTCTGTATCTGCATTATCAAACCCTTATGGATCTTTGTTATCATGGCATTACGAAAGAGAAATTAATACAAAGCCGCGTTCTTGTTGCTTCCTTGTTTATTTGTAATTTGTTGTGCTTTCCGTGTTGAGTGACCTTGTACGAACTCTTTCTTTGCGCAACACGCTGTGAGATAAACCCTGACAACGCTAGTATTGTGCCGGACTTGAACCAGTGAGCTTGCAACATGCCTCACCAACAACATACGAGAAAATGCTTAAGCAAGGACTACGCTGATATCGAGGTTTGTATCATTCACTATTTTTATTTTTTCTACACGTGCTATATACATGGTGTATAGAGCAGGTATTGTATTCCACCCAACAATTCGATACCGAAATTTCGCCGGAAATACATGTTTTGGGACCCCCTGAATAAAAACATTTTTAGAAAAAGATCCACCTGTCTATGGACAGCATAGCTCAAAAACTAAACGACCGTTAAGCACCAAACTTGGTGTTTAAGTTTATTATCTTCCAAGGATGCAACACAAAGATGTTCAAGAAAATCCCCCACCCCAAACTACCTTTTGCATGGAAAAAAACATTCAAATTTTTAGCTTTTTCTGAAAAAGGGCTTAAACAATTTCGAGTAAAATAGCGTATATTAAAATTATTAACAACACAAATAAAATGTAAATATATTTTTTAATTTTCTGGAAATAGCCTCTGAAGGCATCTTTATTCTGGATGAACTTTGCCGAATTTTGTATAACTGGTAAACCGTAAGAGATAGACAAAACTTACTTCACAAAAAATGTAGAGCTCGTTAAGACACACAACTTTATGTTATATGCATTTTTTCGTGGAGTTGACCGTTTTTGAGATATTGCATTTATTAGTTTCAGTTTTAAAATACTTAAACTTTCCTCATACGGGGTCAGTTCCGGGCCACACAAACAAAGGAACTTCAATCACATGACAACCAGCTTTTAAAACATTTGGCTATCGCTTTAGCCTATGGTACTCCCTTATTTCGCTTCCACTTACAAAGGAAGCAGGTAATAAGCCCATTTCTGCTAATTGTTTCTTGATTAGGATGAAGTAAATGGAAGAATGAGCTTTGTAACAATACTTTGTAGCAGAGATGAGAACAAGTCATGTGATACGATTTTTTAACAATATAACACAATCTGTTGTTTAGAAAGACCATCAAGAAGCTCTGCGCAATGCATTATGGGGTAATCCCATTACAATCTCTCTTGGTAATCTCCAAACCAGAGGCAAAATTATTTAAAATTACATATACCAAGCTATTCACGCACAGGGTTGTGATAAACTGGCAGCCTGAAGTATCTTTCAAAGTAAATTTGTTTTGAATTAAGCGCTTTGCCAAAAACTATGAATAGTTGGAATTGTGAACATTGGCCTACTTCGTTGTTTCTTTAAGGGGAGTCGAAATGGAATTTTCATAATTTTTTCCATGTTAGTATTTTAATTGCTTATAAACATTTCGAAACTCCCGCTCATTTTGGTATAACTTTTATAGAAGAACACTAATTTAAATAGTTTTAAAATATTGTTGAAAATAATCCTACGTAGTAGTTTTTATAAACATTTGGTACACTCACTTGGTAAAACATCAATAATTTTGTAAATATTAGTGTTAGAGAAGAGATCTTTCTTATTTTAATTTGAAAAATTTTGTTTAGCTACTCGTGCATTAGCAACCCGCTCATATTTCGTTCATGTGAGAATTTCGAAATACTGCGAAGTTGTGTTTGGAAAGTTTTTTTGTTTTTTTTGTTTTTTTGTTTTTTAATTTTAGGTTTGAAAGCAATTTCTGAAGAAGAAGAAGAAGAAGAAGAAAAATGTTCAATACAAATGCCCCACTATCTCAGAAGCTAATATAGACTAAGGTCTGACATTTTTACCACACATTTGCATCCAAACAGGCTTCCTTTTAACGAAAAAGCTTTTATGTGTATGGATTAGTTTTTTTTAAAACTTAAAAATCATAATTCTTCAATACAATTTTGAGAGCTTTATTAAAAAAATCATACCTTTCCTTCTAATGAAGAGGTGTATTTTGTTTTTCATCACTCAACAGTAAAGTTACTGCTGAATATACCTTGATAAGTGTAGCTCATTATCTTAAATAGTTGCTGAGATAATGGGTCAAACTTCAACATTGTCAAGATACGGCATTTCGACTCCTCTTAAAGTTATATGCCCGGTTATCTCTCAAATATTACACCCGCATTTACATAATTAATACTTACCTAATGATTTGTAAACTTGATTATTTTTGTTGAAACATTCAGCACTACATACGCTTGTCAAATGTTCTGCTTTTTCAAGCTCTCAAATTCAAGTACTCGATGTGGCAAATCCGTGCTTCAAATTCCAGCCGTGAAATGCAGTTGTAGAGTCGGATTAAAATTACCAATCTAAGCGCTTGTCCGCGGCCATTGTGACAGATTAATTCATATTGTGACCATGCCTTTCGGTCGTAATCTCCGCACATGTGTGTGAGGCTTGCTTCGGAAGTCATAGCTAATTGTTGCCGCGCATTGTTGCTCCTGCGTGCGTTTGTGACACCTGCGGTGGTTTGCACGTGCTCCTGCTTCTGGAAGTTCCTTGCTACGTCATCGTCAGGTATAAAAGGAGAGGAACGCCCTGTAGCAGGGTTGCCAAATTGACGTATTTTCAAGCTATTTGACGGGCAAAATTTAGTTTTGACGGATATTAATAATTATTAATTAATGCTATATTGGTTCTCTTTAGGAAAAACTCACGCATGTAAATCTTGTGTAACTACAAGACAGTTTCCTGTTAAGCAATGTATACAGTCGTCTTTTATTTAGAACTAACAGTAACAAACATCTCTGATGACTGAACAACAACGCAAACATAACTCTGTGGGGCATATGGCCACATATATGAATCAGCGTGAATTCTGAATACAGCGTAGTGAATGCAGTGCTAATTCGGTACCTCGTTTTATGTTTAACAGTTAGTTTACAATGTCTTTTCTTCTTTTTCCAATTGCCTGATTGAACAGAAAGCTAAGCGGTATGTACCCAAGGCATTTTAGAAAAAAATGGATAAATAGCCAGGAATGGTTGTTAGAGGTGCCTGGGGAACCTATAACGGCGCGGTGCAAATATTGCCAATGTAAAGTGAATGTGCGGTTGTCAGCAATGCTAATGAAGATAAACATTAGCAGAATGTTCTTATTATAGTCCCTTATAAGTAGAAGGGGACAAAGGGAATGTACTAGACTAAAGTGCCGCGCCGTGGCCGAGTGTTTAGACCGGGTTCGATCCCAAGCGACCACATGTGAGATCCGTGGTGGACAAAGCGGCGCTGAGGCGGCTTTTCTCCGGGTTCTCCGGTTTCGCATTCCACCGGTGCTCCATCTTCATTCATGTATCATCAGTGTCACCTCCTGCGGTGTCATAAGTAGTTAAAGCGGGCGTTAAACACTATATAAAAAAAAAACTAGACTAAAGTGACAGTCAAATGTTTAAAACCTGTCGTTATGCGATTGTCATTGCAAATTGCCTCTTTGTTTGGCCAGGAGAGAAAAGTGTACCCAAGTACTTTACAATTGAAACCAATAACAAGGAATATTTCTGAAAAGGTTACCTTCACAACAAAAACTTAAAGGACATAAATTATGTGAGATCTACATTTTTATACAGTAAGTTTTTGTCTATCTCTTACGGTTTAGTAGTTAAGCAAAATTCGGCATAATTCTTTCAGAATAGGGGTCCTCAGAGGATATTACCAGAACATTCAAATTATATACATTTTATTTGGGATGTAAATATCTTTAATATACGGTATTTTAATCAAAATGTTAGAGCCATTTTTTGAGAAAATAAAAAATGTTCGAAATTTTTTCCATGTAAAAGGTAGTTTCTGGTGAGGGGATTTTCTTTTAAATCTTGTGTTGCATCCTTGGAAGATACTAAACCTAAACACAGCGTTTGGTATTTATCGGTCTTTTCGTTTTTGAGCTATGTTGTCCACAGACACACGCACACGGACAGACGGACAGACAGGCACACACACACACACACGGATCTTTTTCAAAAAATGCTTTTTTCGAACTCAGGGGACCCCAAAACATATATTTCCGGTGAAATGTCAACATCGAATTTTTCGGTGGAATACAATACCTTCTCTATTCACTATTGTGCACGCGGGCTAGAGAAAGTAAAAAGTAAGAAAGGTTTAAAAGCAATGTCTCAGTCGAAATTGCCTATCAAACACACGTATGTGTATACGTGCAGCTGCAGAAGCCGCTCTTACATTGCTGCAGTTCATCACTATGGATCATATTTCACACCTAACCAAGACATTTTCCCAAGAAACCAAGAAATTGAGGATACTTTTTATTTTGAAAGAAAAGACGGAAATCTCTAATTTGACGGATTTTCATTTTCTCTATATGTACTATGTACACAGTGGATAGAGAAGCTATTGTAATGCACCGAAAAATTAGATTTCACCAGAAATACATGTTTTGAGACTCCCTGGTTCAAAAAAAATTTAGAACCATGTCTGAGTATGTGTCTGTGAGCAGCATAGCTCAAAAACGAAAAGTCGGTTAAATACCAAACTTGGTATTTTAAGTTAAGTATCTTTCAAGGATGCGACACGAAGATTTTCAAGAAAATCCCTCCACCCCAAACTACCCTTTTTCGAAAATTTTGATTTTCTTAAAAATGGCTAATGATTTTGATTGAAATACTTTATGTTTAAAATATTTTATGACAAATGAAATGTATACTTTGATTTTTCTGGGAATAGCATCTGAAGACCTCTTCATTCAGGATGACTTTTATAAAAAATTGGAAAACCGTAAGAGATAGACAAAAACACACTACACAAAACATGTAGATGTCATTAAAACACATAATTAATGTTCAATACAACTTTTTTGTAGAATTAACCGTTTTCGAGATATTCCGGATTATTGGTATCAATTTTAAGGCACAAACTTTTTTTCGAACGGGAAGACATCGTTCTTCTCGTTTGTTTACTCCTGGCTAGAAAAGAGAATGGAATTTCAATTGTTTTACATAGCGACCGGCTTTTAAAGGATTTGACTATCCCTTATTCCCCTTCTACTTACAAGGAGACAAGTAATATACTAATTCTGTTTATGATACGTCGATCAGCATGATGTAGCTAAAAGATGAATTTTTGGAATACAAGGTTTGTTTGTGCAACAACTAGAGAAAGTCATTTGAATGGAACACATGTGTTGGTCTGACAGAATGGTGGCAACACTGCCCTGTAGAGAGTTCAGTTTCAACTGGGAATGCAGAGCGTCCAGCAGTTGAATCAATTTCGATGGGAAATTCGTGGGCTGCAGCAATACCCCCCCCCCCCGCAGCGAGCTTTGAAAGAATATACGACTGAATTGTTGCGGAAGCATCTAATGAAGATATTTGTTTGTGAACAGATTTTCATTTGTCATCAGTGAAAGAAATAAGTTGTTTTTAGACAGTTGATGGTAAAAGATGTCACAGATTTCACTAGCGTTAAAAGTTGAAAATTCTGTCACTCAATGTTATAAAATTATAACACTCTAATGTAGAAACTTTGGTTTATGAGTCAAATAGGCTATGACACTGAAAGCTAGTATCGATCATTAAATGGCGGAAAAATGTAACTGACATATTATTTATGGACGCTCTTTAACTACTGTGGTTTTCAGCGTTCCATTCTAAATTGGGCGTGAAAGACCGCTTAATTTTGCTCAGAGGCCTCTCTATCAGGCTTGAGGTTCCCTTACGTGCCGTAAATCTACGACATGGGACCAACGGCTTTACTTTACTTTACTTCCGAAGGAAGCCATGCTAAGGATTTTTTACACCCGAAAAAATCCACCGTCCTCCGCCGGAAATAGCGGATGAATTTAATGACATGAACATGGAATTTGCTGAACCAGACGAAATTACGCAAGCAGTAGAGAGAGCAAAATTACAACTACTATACTATCTCCGTTGTATAGAATGTTTTCGTTCTGTACGAATAAGTCATCATGTTGTCAGCACTGATGTTAAGCAAGGCAACAACTGAATATCGGAAACCATTAGGCATCAACTCCGTGAAATAGGTAAAACAATCTATTTATAATTATAATATGTCTATAAATATTGAGACCTGTTTAAAAATAGTGTATGATACACGTGTTAAAATTGTTTTATATTGCACATAAGATTACTGTACTCGGCCTACAGTCGTTTTGCAAGCTTCCTACTCACAATATAAAACACAGTTTTCACCAATTGTATCATAAATAACTGTTTTTTAAGTAATAAGAGAGTTTTTATTACACTTGTGTCAGGAGCGTGGATTTAACGCCAAGATGGAGGAGGGGATAAAACCATTAGTAATAACCGAAGTTAATAAGACCATGAAAGCCGGAATGGACAAAATGGATCGGGTACGGAGAAGATGAGAAACGAGATAACGACGGTGAATTGCGCGATGGAGAAAAAGAAGAATGAGATATCGAACAAATTCGACGAATTACTGCCCGGCGTTATAAAGGACGTAGATGAACTCGCGGAGGATGAACTTCGACCAATGATGGATAGGTAGTCAGACTGAAAAATTCAATGCGTAGCCGGGATTTGAACCATGGATCTCCTGGTCTCTAGCCGGTTGTTCTACCACTGAGTTACATGTCGATTCGGCACTAAATGTCTCAACTGACTCACACATTTCCCGAAAAACTACAAGGTGATCTCAAATTATTTTTGAGATTACATATCCCAATGGTGACTTAATATGTCCTAAGTACTTTAAGTCCCAGGATTCATAGTATAGCCAACTATTATCGTAAATTAGTATCGTTTTAATTGTTTTTTCACTCAAGGTGTATGTAGGACAGGACTTGGATAGGTAGAGTCAGACTGAAAAATTCAATGCCAGAGCCGAGATTTGAACCACGGATCTCCCGGTCTCAAGCCGGTTGCTGATGTACCACCTTAGTACCGTGCCGGCATGTTGCCACGGTAGTTCAGTCGTGGGCATCCGGCTAGAGATCGGGAGATCCGTGATTCTAGTCCCGGCTATGGCATTGACTTTTTCAGTTTGACTGTACCTATCCAACTCCTGTCCTACACACGGCTTGTGTGAAAAAAATAATTAGGTAAATCAATTTGACCAATGAGTTAGCGCCCTGGAGGGCATGGAAGCACGTGTTGACGCCCTGGAGGGCATGGAAGCACGTGTTGACGCCCTGGAAGTCCTCGGGGAACGACTTAGTGCTTTGAAGGGAAGAGTCGACGGAAGTGCCAAAGAACTGAACTCGATGAGGGAATAGATTCTAGACGGAAGACTCGAGGGTCCAGACGACATCTGGACGCGTCAAGCCACCCATGTTCGACTGATCACCCACCTTCAAGGTCTTCTATCGAGAGTTTGCATTCTCATTTCATCAATGCATTTTGATACCACATCCAAGGACAGAAAGAATATGAGATAAAATCACTTTGTATAATCTCAACTAAAGCAATTGACACATTGGGTGAAATGTGTGCAACACACTTGTAGACAAGAAAAACTAGATGATGACCTGCTGTTATATTTTTTCGTATGTTGGACAGAAAAATGGAATAAATTCCCAAGATATTTAAGAAATCATCTAATACCACTGTGAGGAGAGCGTTTCTTCGTGAAATTACTGTTGGACTAATAACGCCAAACATCCATCAAACGGGCAACACTGACTTGTCGGCAGCAGTCCCTCAAGAGGAAGGTATCCAAGATGACAGAGGGGCAAGGTGAGGATCCAGAATTTTCAGCTAAAGTAACAAAACGAAATCCATTACTTCGAGGATGAAAGAGGAAAACAAACGGTCTGGAAGATGTGTGAAATATCCTAGAAGTAGAAATATTGAAACAAAGTGTTTTTGTAGGAAAATGTGTCCTCATATGATTACCGTTTGCGATGACTGTTATGAACAGGGTTCATAAAAACAAACCATATAAAACATTGATTTGTGTTTCTTGCATCTAATAGTTATGCCTTGTGATAAAAAAGTAATAATTCAAGAACTCTATTTATTTCTGCGTAAAATACAACAAAGTTTGTGTCTTTTTTTCGTTGGGTTTATGTAATAATTTGTATAAACTATAAAAATTAACATTTTGAAAATTTTTCTTTAAAATGAGAAAGAAAAAAAGTGAAGATGTTATGAACACCATGCGGCAGTACAAATCTTACGGAATAGCGCGCCAGTATTGGAGGTTTAACGCAGGATGAAGGTGGCTGCACCGACCTCGAAGAAGAGGAGGAGTATTCGCAATGAAGAGAGAGAAATAACCCACAGACAACCTCAGGGTGGCGTTGCCCAGCAGTCGAAAGCCAATGAAGAGAAAGAAATAACCCACAAACAACAAGGATAACCTCAGGGTGGCGTGTGCCCAGCAGTCGAAAGCCAATGAAGAGAGAGAAATAACCCACAGGCAGCAAGGACAACCTTAGGGTGGCGTGTGCCCAGCAGTCGAAAGCCAACGAAGAGAGAAAAATAACCCACATGCAACAAGGACAACCTTAGGGTGGCGTGTGCCCAGCAGTCGAAAGCCAATGAAGAGAGAAAAATAACCCACATGCAACAAGGACAACCTTAGGGTGGCGTGTGCCCAGCAGTTGAAAGGCAATGAAGAGAGAGATATATAACCCACAGGCAACAAGGACAACCTCAGGGTGGCGTGTGCCCAGCAGTCGAGAGCCAGTGAAGAGAGAGAAATAACCCACAGGCAACAAGGACAACCTCAGGGTGGCGTGTGCCCAGCAGTCGAAAGCCAGTGAAGAGAGAGAAATAACCCACAGACAACAAGGACAACCTCAGGGTGGCGTGTGCCCAGCAGTCGAAAGGCAATGAAGAGAGAGAGAGATATAACCCACAGGCAACAAGGTCAACCTCAGGGTGGCGTGTGCCCAGCAGTCGAAAGCCAATGAAGAGAGAGAAATAACCCACAGACAACAAGGACAACCTCAGGGTGGCGTGTGCCCAGCAGTCGAAAGCCAGTGAAGAGAGAGAAATAACCCACAGACAACAAGGTCAACCTCAGGATGGCGTGTGCCCAGTAGTCGAAAGCCAGTGAAGAGAGAGAAATAACCCACAGACAACAAGGACAACCTCAGGGTGGCGTGTGCCCAGCAGTCGAAAGCCAATGAAGAGAGAGAAATAACCCACAGACAACAAGGACAACCTTAGGGTGGCGTGTGCCCAGCAGTCGAAAGCCAATGAAGAGAGAGAAATAACCCACAGACAACAAGGACAACCTTAGGGTGGCGTGTGCCCAGCAGTCGAAAGCCAATGAAGAGAGAGAAATAACCCACAGACAACAAGGACAACCTTAGGGTGGCGTGTGCCCAGCAGTCGAAAGCCAATGAAGAGAGAGAAATAACCCACAGACAACAAGGACAACCTTAGGGTGGCGTGTGCCCAGCAGTCTAAAGGCAATGAAGAGAGAGAAATAACCCACAGACAACAAGGACAACCTTAGGGTGGCGTGTGCCCAGCAGTCGAAAGCCAATGAAGAGAGAGAGATATAACCCACAGACAACAAGGACAACCTCAGGGTGGCGTGTGCCCAGCAGTCGAAAGCCAGTGAAGAGAGAAATATAACCCACAGACAACAAGGACAACCGCAGGGTGGCGTGTGCCCAGCAGTCGAAAGGCAATGAAGAGAGAGTCATAACCCACAGACAACAAGGACAACCGTGGCGTGTGCCCAGCAGTCGAAAGGCAATGAAGAAAGAGAGATATAACCCACAGGCAACAAGGTCAACCTCAGGATGGCGTGTGCCCAGCAGTCGAAAGCCAATGAAGAGAGAGAAATAACCCACAGACAACAAGGACCACATCAGGATGGCGTGTGCCCAGCAGTCGAAAGCCAGTGAAGAGAGAAATAACCCACAGACAACAAGGACAACCTCAGGGTGGTGTGTGCCCAGCAGTCGAAAGCCAGTGAAGAGAGAGAAATAACCTACAGACAACAAGGACAACCTCAGGGTGGCGTGTGCCCAGCAGTCGAAAGCCAATGAAGAGAGAGAAATAACCCACAGACAACAAGGACAACCTCAGGGTGGCGTGTGCCCAGCAGTCGAAAGGCAATGAAGAGAGAGAGATATAACCCACAAACAACAAGGACAACCTCAGGGTGGCATGTGCCCTGCAGTCGAAAGCCAATGAAGAGAGAGAAATAACCCACAGACAACAAGGACAACCTCAGGGTGGCGTGTGCCCAACGGGGATTGTCGACCAGCACATCGCCAACACCGCAGACGGCTGTGGAACCTGTGCTGGATACTAGTAGACACAGGTGCAGCCGTGATTGACCTGGCGAAGGGCTTGCCGAAACTAACATCTGACGGTGTCAGGCGACATCGAGGCCCTGCTGGAGTTGACATTTGGACGGAGCACTATGAACTGTGGGTACTCGTCGTGAGGATGTGGTACTGGGACTGGATGCCCTTAGGAATCCCGAGGTGACGGTCGACATCGGTCGGAAGAGCTTGCGACTCGACTGAGATGAGGTGTTACTCCGTACCACCCACGAACATCCAGCGATATACAGACAGATCCTGTAGGACAATGTAGTGGTGCCTGTAAGAATCATAGTGATGGGGAATGCACACCTGGAGGCAAGGCATTTTCTGCCTGCTAAATTACATCACCCCGCAACAATTTTACTGCAGGGGCCTGGCACCCCTAATATTAAGAGATATATTTCTCATTAGAAAAAGAAAGAAAACACTATTTAATTAGATCAAACAGTACTGTGAATGATTAGGTACCTTTTTTTCAAACTTTATTTATTAAACAAAACCTTGCACAATATCACATATAAAACTTATTAAATTTGAATGTATATCAAACCTACATCATACAATGCTGCTTTAAGTTATGCCCTAAGAGTGTTTAAACATTTTAGGCACAAAAATCACAAATAAAAATTTGGTGTTGTTCATGTGGCCACCCTTTGCAGTTGAGGCACTTATCCAACCCTTCTTAGATTTGGGATGTGCATACAAAAGATGCAACAAGAATAACAATGTTGATCATGATGATGATGATGACAGAAACAAGAATAACGATGTTGATCATGATGACAGCAACAAGAATAATGATTTCGATCATGATGATGATGGTGACAGAAAGAAGAATAACGATGTTGATCATAATGATGATGACAGCAACAAGAATAACAATGTTGATCATGATGATGACAGAAACAAGAATAATGATGTTGATCATGATGATGATGGTGACAGAAACAAGAATAACGATGTTGATCATAATGATGATGATAGCAACAAGAATAACAATGTTGATCATGATGATGACAGAAACAAGAATAATGATGTTGATCATGATGATGACAGAAACAAGAATAACAATGTTGATCATGATGAAGACAGAAACAAGAATAATGATGTTGATCATGATGATGACAGAAACAAGAATAATGATGTTGATCATGATGATGACAGAAACAAGAATAACAATGTTGATCATGATGAAGACAGAAACAAGAATAATGATGTTGATCATGATGATGACAGAAACAAGAATAACAATGTTGATCATGATGATGACAGAAACAAGAATAACAATGTTGATCATGATGAAGACAGAAACAAGAATAATGATTTTGATCATGATGAAGACAGAAACAAGAATAATGATGATGATCATGATGATGACAGCAACAAGAATAACAATGTTGATCATGATGATGACAGAAACAAGAATAACAATGTTGATCATGATGAAGACAGAAACAAGAATAATGATTTTGATCATGATGATGACAGAAACAAGAATAACAATGTTGATCATGATGAAGACAGAAACAAGAATAATGATGATGATCATGATGATGACAGCAACAAGAATAACAATGTTGATCATGATGATGACAGCAACAAGTATAGCGATGTTGATGATGATGATGAGGTTGATGATGATGATGATGATGAGGTTGATGATGATGATGATGATGATGAGGTTGATGATGATGATGATGATGATGATGATGAGGTTGATGGTGATGATGATGATGATGATGATGAGGTTGATGGTGATGAGGTTGATGATGAGGTTGATGGTGATGATGATGATGAGGTTGATGATGGTGATGATGATGATGATGATGATGATGAGGTTGATGATGATGATGAGGTTGATGATGAAAATGGTAGGATGAAGAAGAATATAACAATTGTAATTATTTATTAAATTTAAAAAAGGGTAATCACATCCATTTGTATTTGAAATGGATAAGTTCTGATTTTGTGTCCATTAGGCGAGTTAAGAATTGCTATCTTCAGTAACAAAAATAGCTAGAAAATTGACTGTCCTCAAGACTCGTCAGCTAGACTTGGCATGGCAAGAGGTTTGTTGAAGCAACTTCCCCCTTCTTGTCTCTCCCCGCTCATACGCCCTTTATATCACGTCAGTGTCAGTCAGTCATGTTACTTCCTCTTGAGAAGATTGACAACAGAATCAAGTTTTATTGCAACAAGCCTATTTTATACAGTAACAATAGACTAGAATTCAAACAGCCAACAGTTAGGAGTAAATTCTTTGCTATTTATAAATTGAATAGAAATGCTTCCTTCACAAATTTACTGGACTAGTCTAGCTAGCCCACAGAATACACTCATGGTGATTTCTATGTCAATTAACACATAACTGGTACTGAAATACAGTGGTAGCTATTGAAGGGGGGGCTCAAGTGCAGTGTCCCCCCCATTAAAAATTGAAAGTATTATTTTTTTGGTCTTAATATGTCCATTACTGGATATATTTGTTGTACACTAAATGCTTTTAAAACTGTTCCATTTTTCTTCCACTTCTAAAGCTAATTTTTATGATGACAGTCTGCCAGGCTGAGATCGTGAGCACTTTCTGTTCAGTTTTCATCAGTAACCATGGCAACAGCATAGTTATATGGTTTTTGCATTCCGTTACATAAGGCCAGCATGGAGCAGAGAAAAATCAGCCTGAGTGTCATGCAATGTATGGAGTGGATTAGATGCTTAGATTAGATAACATTCTGTAGGTTTGTTTTGGCCAGCAAGTCACTCAACATAGAACTTATCGAGGCATATACACATATACATATTTAAAATTGCTTTTTAAATGCTGTTATACATAGTGAAGCTATCGTGTTGTCCATTACTGACATTTGCTCCATCAAATTTGGTGTCAGTAATGGGAGTCCAGGCTTGTACAAAATGTATATGTATGTTTATATACTATGAAGAAAACAAGTGCTAAAAGCACGGGTTACAAAAACAGCAGAATAGACATATAATCACATCGTTTGCTTTTGAGGCCTGCAGGTCACTGCGCTATACTTAATGTCCTCCATAAAAGCACAAGTACTTCCTTATTTGCATGCACATATAAACAAAAGGTATCAAAATTAGTGTTAAAATGTATGAATAAATATCATTTCATTATGTAACACTGATTTTAGATGATAGTTTTCTAATTATCTAGAAAATAGTTACTACTAGTAATTATGTAAAACTAAAAGATGATTATTGCATTATGTACACTCCTAAGTGCATGCCACAATTTAGAGTACATACTTACAAATATGTTAAAGTATTTACAATGCACAAATTTACAATTATGCATTAAAGTGCAAAATATCATTGGATTTGGCTTATGTTATTGCTAAGTACTAAAAAGTTCATCTGACACATTCGTGCAAATCTAAGTATACAGCAGTTTAATTTATGTACAAAACACACACATACACACACTAATATGCACAAAAAACTCTTGTCATTATTTCTGTAGCATTGACAAGGTTACTGTTAATTACTGCAAATTACTTGATTGCATGATTGTTCCCATAATTTTTAAAGCACATGAGCAACTTTGTACAACCAAATGTTAGTTTTAAGTACATAGAAGGTATCTGCAGTTGAAATTGTCTGACTTCAAATTGGAGATATGAACGATGGAAATGACCGCTCTGATTGTAACCTCCGAGGACATGTTTACCTGAAGTAAAAAAGGGATGAGAGTTTTCCTTAATGGCTATTTCTGGGTTTACAGTTCTTTGACCTATTGCCTTTGATGTCCAGTCACAAAAACCAGTGAGCTTGGCACTCAGTTACAGTTCGATTCAGCCACAAAACAATGAAAGTTTGTGAACTAAAAAAGGCTGTGTTAAGTTCGCTAAGTTTATCCAAATAATTAGAACTGAAAAACAGCGGCCGACCAAAATCTGAGCTTAACATTGTTGAAATAAACTCCAATGTAAGAGTAGAGCTCTTTTCAATCGTAAATTTGGTATTTTGTTCTACAAAAAAGTTTCCTGGCTGTGTGGATGTGAAGAAAAATCTGAACTCCTCTGTATGACTTGAAACTTCTGCAGGAAAAAATAAAAAACCATGATGGTTCTTCTAAGCATAAAGCTAATTTAGTCAGTTTTCAACTGCTAAGAGCATAAAATATTACTATTATTCTGCAAGAAGGGTTGTTATATTGAGAAAGGTAGATGCATTTTTATTTTTATTTGGCATGAATTGACATTCTTAGCATACAAGTTCTTTATTTAATGTAGACTCACTGAGGCCCCCAAAGTTAATGATTCATGAGCTGCCAGTGCTGAAACATTTAAATGATTTTCTTTGTTTTATATATTGAGCTTTATGTTTTAGTATATTAGAATAAGCAGGAATGTATCCATCTCCCTCCCTCCTTCCCACCATCTGTGTCTCAGTCTTCACACAGAAATTCACACATTCATTACAAATTTGTACAAATATCACTAATTATTTTCTGTTTCTTCGTCAGAACCTCTTGCAGCTGAATCCAAAATTAAATGCCTGTGCTACTGTGCTACCTTCCATAAAGACCAAACAAAATAAAGCACATTGGAAAAGAAATTCAAGTAAAAACTGTCAGGTAAGCAAAAATAAGAAAATAAAACCATCTGTTAATTGTTTTGTAAACTGATCCTAGTTTTAACCATAAGTGTCCCAGCTTTTCTTCAGGAATATTAACCCTGCATTGCATGAATTATTTTGTTACATATACCACTCTTCCTCTAATTTGCAAGCTGGATTTTATATCCCTTTCAGCGGCACTGCAATTGAAGCGACTTGAATAGCTGTGATCGTTAGTGCGATATAAAGTGAACTGGCTACCCATTCAAAGCAAGTTTGAGTTCCAGCGACTACAGTCAAATGTGCCTGTGGTAAAGGATGGGGAGAGCCCAAGTAAAATGACTGGTGTGATGGCACTTGGATACTGATGGGGTTACATTTGATTGCAGTTGCATGGATTTTGCATTTTATTATTAAAAAAAACACTATAGTTTTATTGTAAAATATTAAATTTTTTACAATATAAAACAGCTATAAATAGCCTGATTTTATTGTTATTGGTTAGTGCAATATGAAATTAGAAAAGAGGTCCACTATGAATACTAAAACCTTTGATTAATCGTCTTTTTTGCCAAATGGCAACATCATGCAATGTAGGGTTATCACAAATAACTGCTTTATAACTGAGCTATGATATGTCAAAATAAAGACTAGTGTGAAAATTCCATTTATTGGTAAACTGTTCAGTAGTTTACCACATGTTGTCCTTGGGGTACCATGCTAGTCTATAGTTCCTGTGGTCATAGGTTCAATCCTAATGTAGGACAATGAATCTCACTGGAAGTACATACATATTTTGAGGCTTCCGGGGGGGGGGGGGAATGTTTGGAAAAAGATCAATGTGTATTTGTATTTGTGAACTGCATAACTCAAAAATCTGATGTGTTTCATTCACATGGCTTTCTCTGTATGTTTTTCAAACACTGTTCTCACAAAAACTTATTCTTTAATCTAAATCCTGCTAATCAAGATTAGCATTACCAGAAATTGTGTTTTGCTTTAAAATTGAAAACAAATGTTTAAATGCACATAATTTATTTTGTTGAATACCTTGCACTGTTTTATTTCATGCGACAGATGTTGAAGTTAAATAACTGCATACAGATTCATTTTCAGTGGCATTGCATTTTTTAGCTGGTTCAGTACAACACATACACATGTAAGTTGTTAATATAAACTACTAATACAGTAATAAAACTATCCAATAGTTGGCATAACTATGTGAATATTACCCAAATACTAAGTACTTGCAATATGTAAGTTACCATTAAGGAGTTCTCTGAAGTTATGAGACATACCGGTTGGTTGACTGGATAAAAAAGACAGTCAGTTGGAGGACTGAATGTCATGCCTGTATTTGATCACAGTAGCTCAATGGTTAGAGCAACTGCACAGAGGGCAGGAGAACTGTGTTCAAATCCTGGCTGTAACATTTCTTCAGCTGGTTCTAACAGTAAAACACATACCCTTGGTGGGGTGTAATATAACATTACAAATATAACAACTTTATACAGGGTTACTACAAAATAAATAGACAACTTCAACTGCCTTTAAAACAAAAACTATTAGAGATAGCAACCTAATTATTTTGGAGGTATGTTGAGAAACTCTCAAAGTTTCGTTTGTTACTATTGGTAATGCTGTAGTGTTTTGTTTGTTGTTGCAGAAGCTGAAATGGCGGAAAATCCTGTGGAAAAGGCATATTGTGTGTTGGAATTTGCTAGAACGCAATCAGCAACTGTTGTCCAATGACATTTTAGAACACGTTACCACAAAACGCCACCGACTAGACAGTCAATCTACGACTGGTATAGAAAATTCAAGACAACGGGATGTTTGTGCAAAGGGAAGAGCTCGGGAAGACCAAGAGTTTCGGAAGAAAACGTTGAACGTGTTCGTTCTGCCTACATAAGAAGCCCACAGAAATCGACATCTAGGGCAAGCATGCAATTACAAATTCCACAGCAAACTGTATGGAAAATCTTGCGGAAGCGAAGCACATGATGCCTTACAGATTAAAGATGTTGCAGTTTCTGAGTGAAGAAGATAAGGTCATACGGCGTGACTTTTGCATCGACATGTTGCGACATGATGAAGACAATGCTGGTTTTTGTGAGCACATCATTTCATTTTTGTGGTAACGTGTTCTAAAATGTCGTTGGACAGCAGTTGCTGATTGCGTTCTAGCAAATTCCAACACGCAATAAGCCTTTTACACAGGATTTTCTGCCATTTCAGCTTCTGCAACAACAAACAAAACACTACAGCGTTACCAATAGTAACAAACGAAACTTTGAGAGTTTCTCAACATACCTCCAAAATAATTAGGTTGCTATCTCTAATAGTTTTTGTTTTACAGGCAGTTGAAGTTGTCTATTTCTTTTGTAGTAACCCTGTACTTTGCTCAGCTATTTTCCTTAATCCTTCCTTTCTCATGTTCATGCAACAGAACAGAATTTCAAAACCATCACATAGCAGCTGACTTTGAAAGGATTTGACTATTGCTTTAGCTTACACTTGCAAGAAAATGTATTAACAAGTAATGAAGTTTTATCCGTATTGAGAAGAAGTAGGTGGAAGAATAACATTTTGTAGAAATAGCTTATAAGAACAATAATTAGAGAAAGTCATATAAATGCAACACATCAGATTTTTCTCTAAGAAGCTGATATCTTTGTTCTGTATAAAGTTTAGTAGTAATTTTGAGTATGTTGATAATTTAAATGTTGGTTTACAATCCTATATGTGTATTCAAATATTCTGGGCATGTTTTCTCGCCATTTATGTATCTTAATAAAATATCTAAAACAACGTTTTGACTGTGGATATTATGCGAATGTTTACATGAACAGTGAATTTCTGTTTTCAGGATGGCTGTAATTTAGAAAAAAACTTTGATGACATAAAGCACACAACCCTAAGTGAGCGAGGTGCATTAAAAGAAGCAGCACGTTGTTTGAAGTGTGCAGATGCACCTTGTCAGAAGTCCTGTCCAACACAGATTGATATCAAGAGCTTCATTACAAGTATCTCAAATAAGGTAATTAGATAAACAGAACAGTATAAACCATTTCATTTCATTTTATTTCAACTGTGGGAATTACAATAATTCATGGTATCATCAATACAAATTAATAGAAAAATAGGTAAATATAAGAATACAAAACAATGCTTTTAAAATGACAGGAATTCTTCTATGGAATAAAAGTTATGTTGCAATAAGAAGTGTTTTACATTTATTTTAAATATAGCCTCTGAGGTGGTAAGTTTTAGTTTTTCAGGCAGTTTATTATATAGTTTAATGCCAGCATACTTGGTACTTTTACTGAACAATGTTGTATTGTGACTGACAATGCTTAGCTGCAGTTTACTTCTGGTTTTATGTTTATGTTTTTCAAAATTAACTTCAAATTGATTCAAGTGCTTTCTAACATATGTCACTACTTCTAGTATATATACGCATGGAAAAGCTAATATTGATAAGAACTGAAATACATATTTACATGAATGAGTTTTGCTTAATCCCATCATTAACCCAATTATACGTTTTTGTAATTTAAAAATAATATCTATTCTGTCAGAATTTCCCCAAAATATTACACCAAATTTCAATAGACTATTTACATATGCAAAATATAAATTCCTTAAAGAATTTAGATTTACTACTTTATTTATAGTTCCAAATACATAACAAACTTGACTTAATTTGGATGCCAACCTTTCGACATGTGTGTTCCACTTAAGATGTTCATCTATCCATATACCCAGGAATTTTGTAAATGGTTTGTATTGCACAGACTGATTGTCTATTTTTATTTTTGGTTTATACTCCCATTTCTGCAAGTAAAGGAAACAGCTTTATAAGATGAAAATAGACCCAGAACAGTAGCATTTCGCATAGGTTGCCATAGCTGATATTCCAAACAGGGAGTGTCACAACTGACACTCAGGAGCTTGGGACAAGCAAAGTAGTCACTATCCCAACTCATGCTATTATACTTTTATAGGCTTTACTTAACAACAAGGAGATGCTGAAACTGGCCACCATCATTGTCCTACATTTTTGGCACCTCTTTAGGAAGCTATCCATCGCTCACCCTTGTTCACATTGAGAAAGCTGGCAATTTCCTAATGGATATTTTGTTTTATTTCTTCCAGGGTGTGTTGTTTTGTCTTGTACATTTTGTGTTTTAATATACCCCAGAGATAGAAATCACAGAGGGTTAGGTCAGGGGACTGAGGGGGCCACAAATTTCTACTAATAATTCTGCCCTCAAACATACCTTCAGTTATTGTCATTGAAATATTAGCTGTTGCAGAGTCTTGTTGAAAAAGGCAAAAATCATGCTCCCTGTCTATTAATTCTCTAAAAGAAAGGGAGAAAAATTGTGTTTACATATGTGAAGGTGTCAAATGTTGAATCAAAAACATTGGTTCTATAACTCCGCTAATGGAGCACCACACACCAATTTTTTCGGATGGGTGCTTCATGAACAGTATTAGGTTTGTCTAGCTTTGATATTGATTATCTTGTGCACACAGAAATCCATGAACATGAAATCAAGCGTCATCTGTGAAAAATATTAACCAATTCGCAGACTTTGACGGGTTCACCCATCATTGCTTAACTCATGCTTTCTGTACAAGTATTTCCGTCATCAGTGTTTGCAACAATCTTATGCATGCTGCATTACTGATCAGACTGATTATATCATCTGTTTTGTTCATACAAATGTCTCTGACTGAAAAAACTGTCTGGCTATTTGTATTGAATTAGCAAAAGAAAGATCTGAGTGAACCATTTCCCTAGAAGCTGCTAAACTTCTGACAGTCCATGAGCAGTAACAATAGCAGATAATTATTTAGAAAATGCAAGGCTTTTGCAATTATTTTTACTTTCTCTATACATACTATGCATACTGTATAGAGAAGGTATTGTATTGCACCCAAAAACTTGATGCAGAAATTTCACTGGAAATATATGTTTTGAGACCCCCTGAATCCAATAAAAAGCATTTTTAGAAAAAGGTCTGTGTGTGTGTGTGCGTGCGCGGGCGCGTGGGCGTGCGTGCGTGGGCGTGTGCGTGCGTGTGTGTGTGTGTGTGTGTGACTGTGTCTGTGTCTGTGTCTGTGGACAGCATAGCTCAAAAACTAAAAGACTGTTAAATACCAAACTTTGTATTGAAGTTTATTATCTTCTAAGGATGTGACAGAAAGATTTTTAAGAAAATCCCCCTATCTCAAACTACCCTTTAAATGGAAACTTTTTTTAAAATGTTATTTTTCTCAAAAATGGCTCTAACGATTTTGATTAAAATGCTGTATATTAAAGTTATTCATATCGGAAATAAAATGTATATTTTGAATTTTTTGGGAATAGCCTCTGAAGAGCACTTTATTC
This sequence comes from Hymenopus coronatus, assembly GCA_030762935.1. Classification (NCBI taxonomy): domain Eukaryota; kingdom Metazoa; phylum Arthropoda; class Insecta; order Mantodea; family Hymenopodidae; genus Hymenopus; species Hymenopus coronatus. Next base: position 12,458,366 of record CM060900.1, read on the forward strand.
TGGTTGATTTTTGTAGAATTTTGCATAACAGGTAAACCTTAAACGGTAAATAAAAACTTAATACACAACAAATGTAGATCTCATTTATGTCATATGCATTCAGTTTGAATCTACCTATCCAAAGAGTATAGTGTTATATGCATTTTATAATCGGTTAATATTTGTTACAATATTTATTATTCTAGAAATTTAACAGTCATTGCTTTGCTGTGATATTTGTTTTCATTTCAGAACTATTATGGTGCTGCTAAAATAATACTTTCAGATAATCCATTAGGATTAACTTGCGGTATGGTATGTCCTACAAGTGATTTGTGTGTTGGAGGATGTAATCTCCAAGCAACAGAGGAAGGTCCTATAAATATTGGAGGACTTCAGCATTTTGCTACAGAGGTAACTGCATTTTTAATTTTATTTAGAAATGGGGAAAATTATATGAAAGTTCTTAACATAAAGCAGTGAAAAATGTACTTAAAATTAATCTTTAATAACTTACTGTAGCATTATGAATCCTTCACATACATATTTGATTTTAGGTGGAGGCAGGGAAGGAAAACACTACTGCAAAATTAAATTTGTGAGTGGAGTTGTAGACACTTATTGCCTCACTTTCTGTTTTTTAAACAGAACCTGTTGCAAAAAATGCCGCTGTAGTTTTTTGACTGTCATGAATGGCATTGTTTTCTCCATATCTTTGGCTTGCAGATGGCATAATGTCATTATTGAATATGCCTGGTGATGATATATAAAAATTCATGACTGGTGCAAGTACTCACAAATTGAAGTCAACGGTGCTTCACTGTCTCTAAACTTCTATAATATTATATTACTCCTGCAAAATTTTGAAGTGTAAAACTTGCTACAAAAATATTTGTTTATTTAAGGGGACATGGTGTGCATGCATTGTATTTGTCACTAATAATTCCTTAAAGTTCTTTAGTGAAAGAAAAATATATAAATGTACAGTTTTAAGGTCATTTTAAGGTATTTAAACTGGATTTTAAGTATGGGTACATTCTTAGTATCCGTTTAAATCAACTGTGATGCATCCATCTTTGATTTGAAATTTCTTTGTCAGAGACTCTTCTTGTAAGCTTTGGTATGTTTTTCATTTTCTCTACACCTGCTTGTACATAGTGTATAGAGAAGGTATTGTATTGCATCTAAAAATTCAATACGAAGATTTCACAGACATATATGTTTTGAGGTCCCCCAAGTCTAAAACAAAGCATTTTTAGAAAAAGGTGTGCATGTGTGTGTGTGTGTGGGGGGGGGGGGAAGCTTAGCTCAAAAACTAAAAGGCCATTCAATATCAAACTTGGTATTCCCCCCACCCCAAAATACCCTTTACACGGAAACATTTTTTAACATTTTGGTTTTCTGAAAAATGGCTGTAACAATTTTGATAAAAATTCCTTACATTATACACATTTATATCACAAATAAAATGTATGTCTGGAATTTTCTGGGAATAGCTTCTGAAAGCCTGCTTGTTCTGGATAAATTCTCTGGTGAATTTTGCATAACCAGTAAACTGTAAGAAATAGAGAAAAACTTACCACATAAATGTAGATCTCATTAAGATACACAATTTTTGTCATATACATTTGCGTTGTAGAGTTGACTGTTTCTAAGATATTCGTTGTAATTGGTTACAATGTTAAAATACTTAATACTTTTCTCAGACAGGAAGTGTCTGTTTTTCTTTTGTTCTACTCCTGACCAAGCAAAGAAGTGAATTTCAATGACAATTGCATAACGATACTTTTAAAACATTTGACTATTGCTTTAGCATAGCACATTCCTTTAGTTCCCTTCTACTTATAAGGAACTAAGTAATAAGTATATTCTGCAAATGTTTATCTCAATTATCATGGTGTAGAAAGAAGAATAATCCTTTGTAAGAAGTTTGTTTGTAGAACAGTTAGAGAAAGTCATGTGAGTGTAGCACATCACACACTTGTATGCATCTAGGAAATTCATTGTACTGTCCTTTAACTTATCGCTGAGATCCACCAGCTCATTTACATTTTCTATGCTACATGCATTGCATTACCATTGGTTCATCATCCTCTAGAGACCGATGAAAGTGATGGATAGTACTGTAAGCCAACTAAATTATAAACAATCAAATTGATTTGTAAATAAGCAGAAAACACACCCATTGTGGATCACTGTAGATTGCATGGTGCAATCCATCACTCATCGGTCCTACGAATAAAAATACTGGCCCTTTGTTTTACAATGTAAGGTTATGGTATAAATGTTAGGTTAATGTATGGCTTCAGATGCATAAGAGAAAGCATGGAAATAGAAATCTAGTGTTAATTTAATTGTTTTTTCATACAAGCCATGTGTAGGACAGGAGTTGGATAGGTAGAGTCAGACAGAAAAGTGTAATGCCATAGCCAGGATTTGAACCATGGATCTCCTGGTCTCTAGCTGGTTGCTCTACTACTAAGCTACTATGGCAATATGCGAGCATGGCATTAAATTTCTCAACTGACTCACGTATTTCCCAGTAAACCACAAATTATTTTGAGATGACATACCCCAATGGTGACTTACAATGTCGTAAGTGCTTTAAGTCCCAGGCTTCATAGTTTTGTCAACTATTATGGTCAATTAGTATTAATTTAATTGTTTTTTCACATAAGCTGTGTGTAGGACAGGAATTGGATAGGGAGAGTCAGACTGAAAAGTGCAATGCCATAGCCAGCATTTGAACCATGGTTCTCCTGGTCTCTAGCCAGTTGCTCTACTACTAAACTACCATGGCAACATGCCAGCATGGCATTAAATTTCTCAACTGACTTGCATATTTCCTGGTAAACCACAAATTATTTTGAGATGACATACCCCAATGGTGACTTAGAAAATCGTAAGTACTATAAGTCCTGGGCTTCATAGTTTTACCAAACACTATCGTCAATTAGTGTTAATTTGATTGTTTTTTCACACAAGCTGTGTGTGTGACAGAAGTCGAATAGGTAGAGTCAGACTGAAAAATTGCAATGCCATAGCTGGGATTTGAACCGCAGATCTCCAGGTACCTATCCAAAGTAGAGTTCTACTTTGTGGGTTGAATTAATTAAAGTGGTATTGTTAACACACACTTCACTTACTTTTAATGAGTAGGACAATTGTTTCGCGGACCGACGTTTGAACCAACAACTGAGGATGCGGGCAACGGTCTGCGAAACAATTGTCCTACTCATTAAAAGTAAGTGAAGTGTGTGTTAACAATACCACTTTAATTAATTCAATTGATTATTCCTTCACTGTAAGCAGCTTCAAAATTATACATTTATACTTTGTGGGTGGTTAAACTTCTTTCCTGACCCCCTTCTCCTTCTCTTTCAAAGTTCCAGAGTGAGCATTTGTATGGTTTTCTCACCAATGTAGGTGTAATGGTAAACATGCTAACTTCATATACCCAAGGTCATGTGTTCAAACCCAGCAGAGGACTATTTTTTCAGGTGTAAAAATCTTAACCATGGCTTCCTTTAGAAGACAAGTAAAGATTTACGGTATGTAAAAGAACCTCTAGCCTGATAAAGATGCCTCTGAGCAAAATTAAAGCTGTTTTTCATGCCCAGTACAGAATGGCATGCTGAGAACCATAGCAGTTAAAGAGCATCCATAAATAAAACTCCATTTCCACCTTTCACCAATGGAGTTTCTCATTGTTGGCTCTATAGTCTTGTTGGACAAAACCAGTTGGGAGCCAACACTTAAGTCAGCTGAAGTTGCTTGATGGGGTGATTCAGCAAAATGTAAGAAACTTTTGTCAGACAGAACATAACCTACAAGATGAAGTGTCAATGTGATCTGTGAAAGCCTAGGCATGTGTATTGTGTAATACATTTCAATTCAATTCAATTCAATTTTTATTCACCATATGATTTCATTACAGAAATGTCGGTTTCGTCAATAGGAATTACATAATAATCATAAAATATACTTATACTAGTTACTACTTACAGATATTTACAATATTAGAATCCTAGTACAAACTAGTAAACTAAGCCATCTCCAGATATTCGTTCACTGAATAAAAGCATTTTAGAATTAAGAATCTCTTTAATTTCCTTTTGAATATTGCCACAGAGGATAACTGCTTAAAGGTGGTAGGGAGTTTATTATACAATTGAATACCACTATGATAAAAACTTTTCTCATATAGGGATCTCTTATGCCCTATTTTGTGAAGGTTTAATTTACTTCTTGTATTATGGTCATGGATGTCTGCATTAGTAATAAAACTGTTTACCTGCTTGTGGGTTAATACAAGCATTTCATAAAGATAAATTGATGGAACTGTTAAGATATTTAGCGATTTAAAATAAGGTTTATAGCTAGTAGTACTAGAAAGGTTATGCATTAGCCTAATTGCCTTTTTTTTTATTAGAAAGACTCAGTTACAATGGCTTGATTTTCCCCAAAAAATTATACCATAGGTTAAGTGAGAGTGAAAACAAGCAAAATAGGCTATTTTAAGTACATCAAGATTCACAGATGATCTTAAAGTGTATAAAGCAAAACAAATTTGGCTTAGTTTTTTTGATAACGATTCAACATGAATTCCCCAATTGAGATTACTATCAACCCACAGCCCAAGAAATTTAGTTTTTTCTCTGATAGTTACTGATTCATTATCTAAGTAAACTTCAGGAAAATTTACATTTTTATTCACTTTATGATGGAATCCTACTACTAAACTTTTATTTTTATTAATAACAAGCCTATTGTCTTTAAACCAATTAACAACATACTCAGTTGCCATATCAGAGTTTGATTTAAGATCAAGTTCGTTTTCCCCAGAAATTAGCAGGCTAGTGTCATCTGCAAAGAGCGTAAATTTAGTATTACTAAGGTGACTATTTTCGGCTAAGTTGTTAATGTATAGTGGAAATAATAGGGGACCCAAAATTGAACCCTGGGGTACCCCAAACTTTGTGTCAACAATGTTAGAGCTGACCACTTTAATTTCATTTAAACTATTTTCAACATATTCGATCTCAGTTAAGTGCTTTCTGTTACTTAAATATGATTCGAATCAGTTGAAAGGAATTTCTCTTATGCCATAATTATACAATTTATGTAAAAGTATATCATGATCAACTAGGTCAAAAGCCTTAAGATTGATCTAAAAATAATCCCAAACATTGAATTCCATGATCTAGATTTTTATGCATTTCTTCAATTAAGTTCTGCAAAGCTAAATTTGTTGATTTCTTTTGTTGAAACCCATACTGATCTTTAGATATAATATTATGTTTATTAAAAACGATAATACCCTGTTATACACCACCTTTTCAATTATCTTAGAAAATACAGATAGGATAGATATAGGCCGGTAATTTTCCAGCTCCACTTTAGAACCCTTTTTAAACAAGGGCTTAATTTTAGAAGTTTTTAAACTCTGAGGGAAGTAACCTTCATTAAGAGACAGGTTTATTATGTAGCATAACGGTTTTACCAGATAAATAGAGCATTTTTTGAGAAGTATATTCGAGAACCCGTCCAAACCGAGAGACCTTTTGGGTTTCATATTTTTTATTACTGCGAGAAGCTCATCTTCAGTTGTTGGTAAAAAATATAGAGACTCACAAATTATATTGTGTAAATTAAGTATCGGTGGGTTACTTTCTATATTGGCTTTCCTCCTAATAGTATTGGCAACAGAAAAGAAATATTGGTTAAATTCTTGAGCAATAATTTCAGGATTAGATACTAGCTCGCCATTTACATTTATACTAAAACCTTCAGCTTTACGTTTTTGCCCTGTAGTCTCATTCTTAATGATGTTCCATATGGTTTTCGATTTATTTATTGAATACTTCACCATGTTACTGTTAGAACCCTTCTTAGCCATCCTAACTACTTTATTGTATATTTTTTTGTAACGTGAATAATATTAAAATAAGAACTGAAGCTTTCCTGGCGACGTATTAATTCAAAATCTTCTCGGGCTTCTAGCCAGGTAAAAACTTGGCTTGACACCAACGTTTCGAAGAAGTGCATCTTCCTCGTCTTCAGGGTGAACTGATGGTTTGAGCTTGCGGAGACTGGTATTTATAAGAGCTGGGATGAAGCTAACATCTGATTGGTTCGTGTGATATTATGGCCTGGTATTTAAGATGACTGAGACATGGGCACGGACTTCGTAGAAAACTATTTATAGCAGTTATTCAGCTAACGTTCTGTGTTTGAGCACGCACCTGCTAGAAAATAAGTCTTGGAAGACTGCAGGTAGAGGATTAGGTATTAAGGCTCTTTAACATTGGTGTCCATGCTGAACTTAATTGTAGGCCAGAATCGTGATTTAGATTATTTGTTTCAGATGAGATGGCTAAAGCTTCTTTTACTTTCCTTTCCCAGTAGTTCGAACACTTTGCCACTATCTTGGTGTTGGTAAAGTTAGCTCTGTGGCTTTGTTCTATACAGTGTTCAGCCAGTCAAAATTTTTCGGGTTGCATAAGCCTTATTGATCTTTGGTGTTCAGAAACGCATGTGGCAATAGTGCGTCCTGTTTGGCCAATGTACGCTGCGCTGCATTCGCAAGGAATGTGGTAGACACCAGGTACTCTGCGAGCTAAATTATCTTTAACTGGCCTGACCAAATTTTTTATTTTAGGTGGTGGCTTATGGATGGTTTTGACATTATATTTGTAGAGTAGTCTACTAATCTTTCCTGAAAAATTGCCGGTAAACGGCATATAGGCTATGGCGGCTGGCTTGTCTTTTTGTTGAGTGTTCTTGCTGGGGTTTCTTTTTCGTCCGGCTCTTTTCAGCGCTGATGTGATGTCCTTACCTGGCTAGAAGCCCGAGAAGATTTTGAAGTGAATAATATTGTTTAATGTCCTCTGAGACTTGATTTTCTTTGATTACTTTACTTAAATACCGGAGCCTTTCACTAGATATCCTAATACCCTTTGGCTTTGTTAGGTTTCTTTTTTACAACTGTTAAAAGCATGGCAATTCAAATTAAAATTAAGTATCTTACTAAATTCATTGAAACTTTCATCTACACTCTGACAATAAATATCTGACCAATTTTCTTTGGAGAGTAGATAGTTAAAGTATTGAATGTTATTATCAGTAATGTTCTACGCTTTTTGTAAGGCAGTTGTCTACAATTAACAGATTCATTTCTGAGCCCAATTTTTATTATTTGACCATAGTGGTCTGAGATGCCAGATTCAAAATTTTCAAATTCAAAATTAAAATTAGAGGTATTCAAAATACACTGATCTATAGCACTCATCGTCCCCTGGGTTACTCTAATAGGTGTATTAACCACTACTTCTAGGCCGTACATATTAAGAAGATCAGTAGTGAGACTTTTTATTTGATTTTCTCCCAAGAAATTTATGTTAAGATCACCTATAATAATTAGATTTCTTTTCACATTGAAACAATAGTTTAAAATCCTGTCTAAATTAGTAATAAACACACTTAAGTTACTGCTGGGATTTCTATACAAACAAATTATTATAATTTTAAAATCACAAAGTTCGACTATACTGCCTTCAAAATGCTCATTACACATTAAACTATCAAAGATTGATATTCTTTTGACCTTGATGTTTTCCTTTACAAAGACACAAGATCCCCCATTGTTTTTGTTTTCTGCAGTAGGCGCTTTCCCTAACATAACCCTGAAAATTTAGCATCTCAATCTGATTATCTTTTAGCCAGTGTTCGGTAAGTGCTAAAATATCAATACTTTGTAATTTATCATTTAGCAAAACCTCGAAGTTAGCAACCTTGTTTCTGATGCTCTGCACATTTTGATGAAAAATAGAGAAAGAATTTAGAACATGATGTTTTATAGGATGAGCACCCACTGAGTCAATTCCCATGTTGCAGATATCATCCACCCTACCTGTCCCTAGTTTCCTGCCAGAACAACAGGAGACTTCAACAGCCACAATACTCTTTGGGGATGTAAAACAACTAATAAGCGAGGGAAAATTATTCAAACTTTAGTGGATAACCTTGATTTAGTAATACTTAATACACCTGAACCAACTCATTACGATTTTACACATGGTTCTTTAAGTAGCATAGACTTAGCAATTTTTTCGGCTGATATCTCACAATTATTTAACTGGACAGTACACTCTAAACCACACGGAAGCGATCACTTTCCCATTATAATAAACACAGCTACTGTTAGGCACCAGCATAATGTGCCACTAACAAAATGGAACTTGAAACGCGCTGATTGGCAGAAATTTAGCTCCAGCATAAAAGAAAATCTGTATTTGTTACCCACGCCCTGCATGTTTCGCACTATTCCAATCGATACCATAGTTACAAATTTTACAAAAATCATAGAAAAGGCAGCAAAATATAGCATCCCTAACATCATTATAGACAACTCGAGAAAATCTGTACCTTGGTGGAATGAAACATGTAAGCTATCCATCAAAGAAAAAAATAAAGCTTATAAGAAGTACTGCAGACACCCCACAATAGAAAATAAAATTGAGTTCAAAAAGTTGCGGGCTCATGCACGTAAAACTATCAAAGAAAGCAAGAAGAACTCTTGGTTAACTTATGTCTCATCCCTAAACAATAAAACTCCACAGCAAGATCTATGGAACAAAATAAAGAAAATTAAAGGAGTTTTTCGACCTACCACAATAATCCTACAGTCATCTAGAGACACGCTCCCTTTAAGCGATGCACAAGTAGTTGCGAATACTTTTGCTGAGAAGTTTGTTGCCACATCTAGTGATCTTAATTACCACCCTGATTTTTTGAAGACGAAAAATTCTGTTCCAGAACCAAATCTCAACGCGACACTTGAAACTAATCAAGCTTATAATGACAAAATTACTTATAGGGAAGTACAGAATGCTCTTCAATCCTGCAAAAGCTCTAGTCCGGGACCTGATAATCTTCGCTATGAATTTTTGAAACAACTTCCGAAAGCAGGTTTAATTTACCTGATCGCTATCTATAATCAAATATGGGAAAGTAACACATTTCCTGACCATGGCGCACTGCTATTACTATCCCTATACTCAAACCAGGCAAAGACTGCCATCTACCAGAAAACTACAGACCAATATCTTTAACTTGCACTATGTGTAAAATACTGGAAAAAATAGTTAACAATCGTCTCTGTTGGACTCTAGAACAAACAAAGTTTTTTAACCCTGCTCAGAGTGGATTCAGGCGCTCTCATTCAACCCTGGACAATCTAATAGCACTAGAATCCGACATAAATGAAGCAATGATACAAAAACAACATATCAGCGTAATTACCTTTGACCTTGAAAAAGCGTATGATATGGTATGGAAAAACAACGTAATTTCTGTGTTACTACGTAACAACATAACTGGCAATATGATACATTTCATCAACAACTTTCTCCTCAAACGACAAATTCAAGTAAGAGCAAATGGTGTTTTATCAAAGAAAATATATGTAATGAATGGACTCCCTCAAGGATCTGTTATTAGTATAACTTTGTTTTTAATAGCTATAAATGATATTATCAGCAAAATCAGAACTCCAGTTAAAAGCTATATTTTTGCTGATGACCTCACAATAGTATGTGCTGGCAGAAACATAGATACTGCACCAGAAATCCTACAGAATGCACTGAAATCCCTTGATGAGTGGAGCGCATCTACAGGTTTCAAATTCTCAGTACCCAAAACTAAAAATATTATATTTTCTAGGAGAAAGTACAATTTTTCAGCTCGTATACTTACTATGAATGATAAGACAATCTCTCAAGAGGAAACCGTGAAAATTTTAGGAATGTTTTTCGACAGGAAACTTACATGGATACCACACTTAAAATATCTAAGAGATGAGTGCTGCAGAAGATTAAATATTCTTAGATTGTTAGCTGCACAGAACTGGGGAGCAGATTTCCAAGTACTGATTAATACCTACAGGTTTTTTGTAAGATCTAAGCTAGACTATGGTTGTATAGTCTATAATTCCGCTAAGCCCTCAACTCTCAGAATGCTGGACTCCATTCATACATCTTCGTTGAGATTAGCACTTGGGGCCTTTCAGACTAGTCCAGTTAGTAGTCTACTGATCGAAGCCAATGAACCTCCTCTGACCGTTCGAAGAAAGCAACTAAGCATTTCGTATGCCTTAAAAATCAGATCTAAACCAGAGTGTCGAACGTACGATTACATTTTTCCAAAAGAAAGCAGGTTCTACCACAAATCCACAGATAAACTTACAAGCTTTGAGCCGTTCCATATAAGGATCCACCAAACTCTGCAAGAGCTAAACTTCACAATTCCTCCAATGATGGAAACATCTTATGGTAATCTTTCTCCCTGGAGACTCCACCCAATACAGGTGAACTTTGACCTTACTAACAAAATGCCTAAAACAGATGTATGCGATAGAGTTTACAAACAAATGCTCCAGGAAGTGCTGGAAAAATATCCAGATCACCGACAAATATACACTGACGGTTCAAAGTCTAATAATGGCTGTGGCTGCGCCGTCATTATTGATCATGAGAACAACATACTCCACAAACTGCCACAGTTATGTACAATTTTCACATGTGAATTGTTTGCCATCAAGGAAGCTCTATCTTACATTAACGAACTGGATAGCAAAACGCCTTTTCTTGTGCTTACTGACTCCAAAAGTGCACTTTTAGCTATTCAAGATATCTCAGCAGTTCATCATCTAATTAATGAAATTCATCACCTCCTCAATTGCATCTTCACGAAGAAAAAAACCACAGTATTAATCTGGATTCCTTCAGACACCAACATACACGGAAATGATTTAGCCGACAAAGCAGCCAAAGATGCAACAAATCTTCCAAGTGCAAATCCAAGTGCGAAAATTCCATATCAAGACATCAATGCTCATGTGAAAAGAACTCTCCGCGATACATGGAAAAGCTCTTGGGTCACCTCTCCCAAAAGTAAACTCCACGATGCAAGAGGTAACTCTACAGCACCTTTTTCAGTCAAATTCCTAAATCGCCGTGACCAAATAGTCATAACTAGAATCCGAATTGGACATACAAAACTTACACACTCCTACATCCTCTCTAAAGAAGAGCCACCACAATGCACAACCTGCAATACAAGAAACAGTATCCAGCACATAGTTGAGAACTGCCCGCGCTACCAACTCTACAGGAAAAAACTCAAGATCCCAGGTCCCAGATAACCTAAAGCTGTCAATGAAGGACTCGAGCTCATGTCTTATACTGATACAGTTTTTTAAATGCACCAAATTGTATGATAAATTATTGTAAACCTGCTTCACAATGCAATCTCACTGTAAACAATGTATGTGAATTTGTTTAATATTTTAGCTTTGGAAATATTGTAAAGTTAATGTACTGTATAATGTTGTACGTTTATCCCTTATGTTAAAATTTGTATAATGTTTTAAAGTTGCTATAAGACCTTGCAGTTAGGTGACTTAAAATAAATGCACTACAAAAAAAAAACCATCAATAACCTCACACAGCAATTCACCAAATCAATGTGAACCTTTGTGATTTAGATGGACTCCATCTCTAGCATAATCACTGTTGTCCAATCAAAAATTGCCATCTAGCATCGTACAATCTCTCACTTTACCTAACCAATTCAAAGCACTATTTATGTGAACTATTTTTCTTTGGGTCACGTCATATCTGCGAAGCACTCCACTAATAACTATTTTGGCACCGGGGACTTCCTTTCGGATGGAATTTACCAAGTCCATAGTATCTCCCATTATATCTTCTGCATATACACCTCTGTTAATATCGTTAGAACCAGCATGCAACACCACCATATCTGGCTTATCAATCGCCACCAAGTGTTCCACCTTAGATTTCAGTTCACAAACATTTATACCTGGATAACAAAGCACCTTATAACTTCTTTTCCTGCAGCGGTCACCAGAAAACTTCAATAACAAATCACCAAACACCATCACTTTTTTCCTTGCGCCACTTGTTAGGTTCTTTAAGCCAACATTATCGTTTAATTCATTGCCTAATATTTCAAACGTACTGTGAAGTTGAATATCGTTCTTCTCCAGCACGTGTTGAGCTCTCCCTTCTGGTCGCCTTTCTCTGCTTTTGTGCTGAACTACTTCGGCGTAACTGATTTTATCTTGCTCAGCACTACATATTTGACAGTAGCATATCATGGCATATGAATTAGGTTAATGTTTTAAAAAATCTGATGTGCTCCATCCACATGACTTTCTCTACATCTCTGTAGCAAATTATTGTTAAAAAGCATATGCTTCTATTTACGTAATACTAATTCAGAAAAATTAACAGAAATAGTCTTATTACTTGCTTCCTTGTAAGTAGAAGCGAAATAAGGGAGTACCATAGATTAAAGTGATAGTCAAAAGCTGGTTGCTATGTGACTGAAGTTCCTTTGTTTGTATTGACAGGAAGTAGACAAATTCCTGTATGAGAAAAGTATAAGTTTTTCAAAGCTGAAACGAAAAACCAGGAATATCTTAAAAACGATCAACTCCATGAAAAAAATGTATATAACATAAATTGTGTGTTTTAATATGCTTTACATTTGTTGTGTGATAAGTTTTTGTCCATCTCTTATGGTTTAACAGTTATGCAAAAATCTGTAAAGTTCATCCAGAATAAAGTAGTCTTTAGAGGCTATTCCCAGAAAATTCATGATATACATTTTATTAGTCAGGTAAGTATAATTAACATGTGATATTTTAATCATAATCGTTAGAGCCATTTTTGAGAAAATCAAAAGTTTTAAAAAAGTTCCATGTAAAGTGTAATTAGGGGTGGGGAGATTTTATTAAAAATCTTCATGTCGTATCCTTGGAAGATCGCAAACTTAAATACCAAGTTTGGTATTCAAAGGTCTTTTGATTTTTGAGCTATGCTGCAGGCAGGCAGGCAGGTGGGCGGGTGGGCTGGCGGGTAGGCAGGCAGGCAGGCAGGCACTCACTCACTCACATGGACATTTTTCCAAAAATGCTTTTCTTGGATTCAGGGGGACCCGAAACATGCATTTCCGGTGAAATCTAGGTATCAAATTTTTTGGTGTAATACAATACCTTTTCTATACACTATGTACATAGTACGTGTAGAGAAAGTAAACATATGCAGTAGAAAATTGTAAACTAAGGTAAACTGCCAAAATTAAATTAAGTTTTATTTATGGACACTCTTTAATTGCTGCAGTTCTAATCATCCCATTCTGTATTGGGGATGAAAGACCACTTAATTTTGCTCAGAAGCCTCTTCATCATGCTTGAGGTTCTTTTATGTGCCATAAATCTACAAAACAGGACCAACAGCTTTACTTCTATTCCAAAGAAGCCATGCTAAGGATTTTTATGCCAGAAAAAATCCATCGCCCTCTGCCGGGTGGTAAACTGTTAGGTTATGAACAGCAACCACATTCATTAATGCTATGCCCCTGCCATTTAAACATGCAAATATACTTCAAAACTAAACTTGTCAATAGTGTCCAAGTTTTTTGTTTATTTTGCAAATCTTCGTGGAGAATTAGCAAACAGCATGCAATCACAAATGCACCATTCAGTTTTTTGTTGTTTTTTTTTTTGTTTTTCACAATGCTACAGTATCTACAAAAATATTAGTACCATTCACTAAGTATACAACCAAGACATGTTTGCTGCAGGTTTTGTGAAGAGAAATTGGTTTCATGTTGACTAGAAATTGAGAGTAGTGCGTATAAATTGCAAAATCATACACACTTGACTCATCTGACCTTTGGCTTTAATATAGACAATGTTTTAAATTTTGTTGCCCTCCATAGTGTAGTGGTTACCATGCTAGCCTTCTCTTGTGCCCAAGGTCAAGTGTTCAAACCCGGCGGAGGGCGATGGATTTTTTTTGAACGTAAAAATCCTTTACATGGCTTCTTTTGGAAGGGAAGTATAGCCACTGGTCCCGTGTTGTAGATTTATGGCATGTAAAAGAACCTCAAGCCTCATAAAGAGACCTCTGGGGAAAATTGAGTGGTCTTTCACACCCAACATAGAATGTGATGCAGAGAACCACAATAGTTAGAGCATCCATAAATAAAACTCCACTGGTTTTCGTTATGGTGCTTTAAATTCACAGTCTAAAATGCATTACAATTTTTGCTAAACATTGGTTTTGATCAGCTAAAACTATTACTATTTTGAAAACTTGCATATACGTAAAGAAGCCTGTGACAGTGATGTGATTAAATTAAAACAAAAGAATTACTTACTGGGACCAGTTTTGAGAACACTTGTTGCCATTTTCAACCCTTAATTCAACTAAAACTTGCTTTGTTGGCATCAACGATGGGGGGGGGGGTGTATCACTTGTGGAGGATCTATGAACTTCCAAAGGTTACATCATGAAGAAAAAAAACCATATCATGAATTTTGATTTACCACCATACAGTAACCTTTGGAAGTTCATAGATACAGCAACAGATGCCTCCACAAGCGATACATCACAAATCTCATCGTTGACACCAATGAAGCAAGATTTAGTTGGAACCAAGGGTTGAAAATGGGAACAAGTGTTCCCAAAACCGGTCCCAGTAAGTAAAAATAAGTTATGTTTGTGTTACAAAAACTGACTCAAATTCTTGTGTTTTTTATGACTATTTTATTTTTAGGTTTTCAAGAATATGAAGGTTCCTCAGATAAGAGCACCTGCTCAGCACATTGAAAATGAAGATGCCAGAATTGCATTGATTGGCTGTGGGCCTGCATCACTCTCATGTGCAACTTTCCTAGCAAGACTTGGTTATAAAGATATAACTATTTTTGAAAAAGAAGGTTTTGTTGGGGGTCTTAGGTAAGCAGTAGATGTAGCTGATGTGCTTTACGTACATTACAATTCTGTTAGTGGTATACACTTACATTTGTTCCTATGTTTTTTGTTTCAGTTCTTCTGAAATACCTCAGTATCGCCTGCCATACAGTGCAGTAAGTTTTGAAGTTAACCTTGTGAAGCAACTGGGTGTTAAAATAGAAAATGGCCGAGCTTTGTCAAAGAGTGATTTAACCATTGAGGTGAGCTGAATGAGTGTATCTCTGTCTGTAGACACTGCTTTCAGATTTTTCCCATCAAGCACTTCAGTTGTCACTCAGAAAGGGCAAATCCAGTGGGGTGTATAGGGGCACATGTTCTTTTTTATAGTGTTTAACATCCGTTTTACAACTTGTGGCACAACAGGCGATGACACTGATGATACAGGAAATGAAGACGGAGCACTGGTGGAATGCGATGGCAGGGGAGCCCAGAGAAAACCCGCCCTTGTGCCACTTTGTCCACCACAAATCCCACATGTGGTCACTTGGAATCGAACCCAGACCATCTAGGTGAGAGGTAAATGGTCTAACCACTTGGCCATGGTGTGGCCACACATGTCCCCTCCTTACCAAGCAAAACATTAATATATAATACATGCTGCACCATAATAAATCTCAAATAAAAAAAAATTGGACACAATATTAGTAAAATATGTTGTAAACTTAAGCAAAATTGATTTACACAGGTGTAGTCTTCCTACGTGACCTGACATGTTTATTAGTCTAACAGAGGCATGTGCTACAACAAGTTCTGGGATAGCTGTTTTCACTTTCTCTAGCATGTGTGTAAATCTACATTGTAGATAGAGAAGGTATTCCATTCCAACCAAAATTTTGATACCAAGATTTCACCAGAAATACATGTTTTGAAGCTTCCTGAATCAAAGAAAGCATTTCTAGAAAAAGGTGCATGTGTGTATGCGTGTGTGGGTGCGTGTGTATGTGCGTGCGTGTGCGCAGCATTACTCAAAAACGAAAAATATCTTCCAAGCATCTGGCACAAATATTTTCAGGAAAATTTCCCCACCCCAAACTACCCTTTACATGAAACATTTTTTGAATGTTTTGATTTTCTTAAAAATGGCTCTAACGATGTTTACTAAAATATTCATTTGACCTACCAACAATTTTAATGAAAGGGTGTTTTGGAACAGTGATACGTTTGAATAGAATATTTCTGAGTTGGATTTGTGACACTTAAGTATCACTTACATAAGTGATTTTGAACTATTTTCGTGACAAACAAAGTGTATATCTTGAATTTTCTGTGAGTGGCCTCTGAAGACCTCTTCATTCTGGATGACTTTTGTATAACTGTAAACTGTAAGAGATAGAAAACAAAACTTATGGCACAAAAAATGTAGATCTCATTAAAACATACAAACATTCAAAATCATTACAGCCATTTTTGAGTAAATTGAAAAATCTACCATATAAAGGGCAGGAAGATACTGACTTAAATACTAGGTTTGGTACGTAGCTGACTTTTAGTTTTTGGGTTATGCTGTACACCCATGCACATGCACACACACACATAGCTTTTTCTAAAAATGCTAATTTTTTGGGATTCAGAAGTCCTCAAAACATGTATTTCCAGTGAAATTATGCTATCAAATTTTGGGTGGAATGCCTATTACATACATTGACAATACATGGTAGATAAAGGAAAATATTGGGATTTTACTTGCGGATTATTTATCTTAAGCAATAGCTTTTATACTTTGCCTGCTCTAATACTATTCATTTACTTTTTCAAAATAAATATTATTAGCACCATATATAGTACTATTTATTTTTCCCCTTTTAGGACAGGTTCCTCCATTATTTTTCTACCTCAAAGTCTATATTTTCAAAGCTAAATTTTATAAAATGTTCTGGGAAGGCCCCCAAATCACTTGGTGTGCTCCTCCCTTACAGAAATCCTGGATTTGCTCTTGTTATTAAGCAATGGTGATTTATTTATTTTTATTTATTTTGCCCCAAAACATAATACAATATGTTTCAGGCATTGTCAAGCTACACGCGTAGTAAAAAGACAACAGAAATTTACATGGTCGGTCTTAAGTCATAATAATAATTATATAATACCCAAAATTACAATTCATCTAAACAATATAAACATTTTTCTATTAGGTATTTCTTAAATTATTTTAAAGGTTATACCTTGATTAGCACTTATAGTATGTGGGAATTTGTTGTAAAATTTCACACCACTTATAAATGGATCACTTTCACTTTTTTTTTATTAACATTAATAATATGTATATTAATACCATGTATATTATAATTATAATATTGATTATTACAATTTGTAACATGTACATTTTTATTGAAAATATATAATACTACTTTATACACATACAGAAAGATTACAGTAGATAAGTTTTTTTCTCTAGAAACACTAGGACATGAACTCCTATTACTTAGCTTATACACAGTTATTATAAATTAATAACCTATTTAAATTATGCTTTCTATTACCTCCCTAGACAGCTTTATAGAAAAAAACACAGGTTTAAACAGTAGTTACATTTGCTTGTTTTTCTTGTAGGGCTTGAAACAACAGGGCTATAAAGCGATCTTCATAGGAATTGGTTTGCCACAACCAAAAAGGATTTCTATATTTGAAAATTTAAATGAAGAAATGGGTTTCTATACTTCAAAATGTTTTCTTCCAGCAGTTTCTAAAGGAAGCAAACCAGGTATGCAGCCAGCTCTGCCTGTACATTTATTTGCATGATGTGACCAACTTAAAAACAGATATACCTACCTACAACTCTTACTTTTGTTATACACGCATTTTTCACTAATAACAAAGTTATGCATTTTCAAATATCAATTAATTAAATATATTTTTATGAGGGCCATCTAGAAAGTAACAAACAATTTGGAATAACTAAATAATAACAAAAGATGTCAACATAAAACCTTATTTACAAAGTTACAGTACTTTACTTTATTTCTCAACGTAATCTCTTTCTGTCAAGATATTTATTGTAACGTGGTACCAGTTTTTCAATGCCAATATTATACTTTTCTACCGCCAAAGAACTTTTTTTTTTTGAATGCACAAAATATTTGGACAATCAAATTTTATAGGCAAGTAACAAAAGTGTATGGTGATAAAGTTGATGAGTCTTCAGTGAGGAAATGGCGCATGATTTACAAGTAATCTATGATAAACCAGTGTGTAAAAAGGAGACAGAAGTGGAAGTTCATCAATCATTATGGAGTTGTTGGAAGCAAATGTTTAAAAAATAATTAAAAAAAACAGTATTTCACTTTGAATACCGTGCATGACTTTTTGAATGGAAAAAATTTCCCAGCCATGAAGACCTCAAAGTGTCTGTAGCAGTGAGAGGGTACAACATCTGCATTGAAAAATCGGTACCAAGTGACAATAAATACCTTAATAGCAATGATGATTACATTGAAAAATAGAGTGAAGTACTATAACTTTGTAAATAAAGTTTTGTGTTGATAACTTTTGTTATTACTTAGTAATGCCAAATTGTCTATCTCTTGCTGAATGGTCATCCTATATACAAGGTGTATCCAGAAAAAAAAAGGCATAAAATATTTATTTTTACAACAGTTATTTTTACATGGAAGAGTATTCCTTAACCTATTTTTCGACATAGTTGTCACCATTGTTCAGGCATTTCCCATAGTAGGGAATCAAATTTTGTGTGACCTCTTCAAAGAAAAGTGCTGCCCCCCCACACATGCATGCACGCACACACGAATGCACAAAAAAAAAAAAAAAAAAAAAAAAAAAAAACACACCCAACATTGCAATCTGTAGATCCTATTTTGGGATTAGACTCTAAGCCCAAACTCTAGGATGTAGATTAAGTCAAGAATAACAGTTATTTATACTTATTAATACATTTATTTACAAATAATAACTCTGACAGTGAATTTTCAGAAGTGTCAGTTTAGCATAATTTACAATTACATGTGTGTTTGATTGATGTTTGGAGGAATTTAGTAACAGTGACGGTCAAATTATATGTGGTATTAATTTGTTGAGTTGGTTTTCTTAACACTACGTCACTCCTGATCTTAACTTGTTTTTGTTCATTTGCAATTCTTTTATAGAAGAGGGGAGTGAATTAAATAAACTATTCTTTTGTAGTAAACCCCTTTTTGGAATATCTGCAAACTATTATCTGTTGGTATATGTCTGGTCTCTTTGTTATGAATAACTGCATTTTTTGTAAACTATTCTGGGTTATTTATTACATGTGGTACATGATTAAACTGCTCCTAACTGATTTGTTGAATAAGGTTTAGTGTGACAGCAGCAGCCTGGGGATGTATGCTGTCATGAAGCAACTCAATTCCTTGGCTGAGCATTCCATGCCGTTTGTTCTCAATTGCATGCCAAAGATTTCTCAGTATTTCATAGAACCATACCACATTGGTGGTTGTATCTCTGGTAAGGAACTCAATGGCAGAATGCCCTGTCTATCCCAGAACACAGTGCAAATGATTTTTCATGCTGACAACGTTTTCAAGTTTTGTCATTTGGGGGATCCTGTGTGTCTCCACTCCATCAATTGTTTTGATTCTGGTGTTACATGACAAACTCAAGTTTCATCACTAGTCATTATCCTCCTTAAGAATTCATTTCCTTCATCACTTTATTGGGTAAGAAACATCAAAGCGCTGTCCAGTCATTTTGTTTTGTGGACATTTGTAAGCATCTTTGGAACCCACTGAGAACACAGTTTGCAATAATTTAACCATTTTGTGACAATCTCATGCAAAACAGATTTTGAAATTTGAAAACACATCACAAAGCATTCTTACTGTGAACCTTCTGTTTTCATGATTTGCCTGATTTTACTTGCTCAACCAAATCATCAGTGACAACAAAAAGCTCCACCCAGTGCTTCATCATGAGCATTAGATCACCCATCATTGAATTGCCTAACCCACTTTCTCATCATTCTATCTGTCATTACATCTTCAGCATAAAACTCTACAAGTTTACAATGAATTTAAACTGGCTTAACATTCCATACATTCAAAAGCCATATTATGGAATGCACTTCATAGTTGGCAAGCTCAGAAATTGTCTTAAACACTTTGAATGATTGCTAACAACTGTAAACACAAAATGATCCTGCTGTAATGGTATCAGTGGTCACACAATGAACCAGAGAGATGGGTGCACATGTATGGAACTGTGACAATGTAAACACAACATGATCCAATTGTAATGGTGTCAGTGATCACACAATGAACCAGAGAGATGGGTGCACATGTATGGAACTGAGATAACTGTAAACACAACATGATCCAGCTGTAATGTTGTCAGTGGACACACAATGAACCAGAGAGATGGGTGCGCATGTATGGAACTGTGACAACTGTAAACACAAAATGATCCAATTGTAATGGTGTCAGTGGACACACAATGAACCAGAGAGATGAGTATACATGTATGGAACTGTGACAACTGTAAACACAACATGATCCAACTGTAATGGTGTCAGTGGACACACAATGAACCAGAGAGATGGGTGCGCATGTATGAGACTGTGTTGTTAACATCAACTGTAATTGATGGAACATTTCAAAAAACAAAAAGTGTAATTGGTATACCGAAAAATTAGCTAAAATGAAAGGTAAAATGCTAATATATCTAGATATATTTAGGAAAGAAAGGACAGAGGGGACTAGGAAAGCTTACCTAAAAACAAGAAACGAATACAAAAATGCAGTCAATGAGGCAAAAAGACTTAATAACATTAAGAGTATAGAATCCGCTAATAATAAATGTAAGATCGCTTGGGATTTGATCAACTCCATTGCTAGAGATCATAAAAAAGAATCTATAGATATTGCCCCAGATGCTTTTAACAATTTCTTTATAAATTCGGTAGAAGAAATTAGAACCAACATTAAAAAGCCTAAAGAACACATGCAAGATCTAATAACACAACGCAAGGTGGAAATTAATCAAAGAGGTTTTGTTTTCTCTGAAATAAATCCAGACATCGTATTACAAACAGTTAATTACTTAAAGCCATCAGACAGCGTCGACATATATGGATTGTCCAACAATTTAATTAAAAAGTCATAGATTGCATTGTATTTCCACTTACCTTTTGTTTAAATACATGTCTTATGGAGGGAATCTTCCCAAATATGCTTAAAACATCAAAAGTTATCCCAATCTATAAAAAGGGAGACAAAAACTCTGCAGCCAGCTATCGTCCAGTATCACTAGTTCCCATATTTTCAAAAGTATTGGAAGGTCTTATTTATGCACAATTATATAAATATCTAGACAAAGCCAACATATTTACAAAATCTCAATTTGGTTTCAGGAAAGGGAAGTCAACAGTGAATGCTATAGTATCACTGGTAAAAAGGGTACTTACAAGCTTTGAATCAAAAAATTGTGCACAGGCTACCTTTTGTGACCTTAGTAAAGCATTTGATTGTGTAGATCACACACTTTTAATTAAAAAATTAAATTACTATGGAATAAAAAGCCCCGCAATAAAAATTTTTAGATCCTACCTGGAAAATCATAAACAAGTAGTATGTATAGGACATAAGAAATCAAGTATGGCAGAAGTCAAATCTGGCATTACACAGGGCTCAATTCTCGGACCAATACTATTTTTATTAATGATAAATGATCTCCCATCCTGCTTACCCACTCACTCAGTCCTCTATGCAGATGACACTACTTTTCTCGATGTTAGCACAGACTTGCAGTTACTTCAAACTGAAGCAAATAGTACATTAATGCAAGCTGATATATGGTTCCGAGCCAATGGTTTTTTACTTAATGAGAATAAAACACAAAATATGTTATTTAATTTAAGAGAAGTCCCTTTTAATAATAGTTCTGAGAATGTAAAATTTTTAGGTGTAGTAATAGATAACAAATTATCGTGGACACCACACATTAATTACATAACGTCCAAACTCTCCAGAGTAATTCACTTGATCAGAAATTTAAAAGTGCATCTACCTGAAGTGTATATTAGATCAGCCTATTTCCAAAGCATAATAACATATGGAATTTTACTCTGGGGAAAAAGCTCACATGTTAACGAGATACTTCTATTACAAAAAAAAAAGTCATTCGAATCATTTCTGATGTACCGAAACTTGCACACTGCAAACCTTTATTCATTAAACTAAAAGTAATGACTGTAATAAATTTATACATTTACACTGTATTACTGTACATAAAGAGTCACTTACCTGAATTCCAAAATAGACAAGATATACATACATACAATACTAGAGGGGTCAACATATTAATATGCCATAACACAGGTTAACCACATCCCAGAAGAGCTTTGAAATATTAGGTATAAAACTTTACAATAATTTACCCATAGAAATAAAACAATTATCAGGATCAAGCTATAAGAATAAGCTCCATGAATGGTTAGTGGCTAAACCTTATTACTCAGTACAGGAATACTTTAAAAGGTAATGTTACTCAAAAACATGCTAAGTAAATTTGCTTCTCAAATGATTTTGATGTTGTTACCTTATAAGATATTATGTATTTACTTTTCTTAAATTTATCAATCACTCTGTTCTTTAGAATTTTGTATGGATAGGAAATAGTTAGGCAATTTTATTCATGTATAGCAGCTTGGTTATCAAATATTGTAAATACTCATTATATCTTAGTAATCTATTTGTAAACATATTGTTCTACGAGAAGATTGTATAAAGCTTTTGTAATTTTGTGACGTTGTCTATTGCTGTACGGCTCAATGACAATAAAAATTATTATTATTATTGTAACACTAGTGCTGTACCTACTTACTCTCCACACATGCCTAGTATTACAATGAGATGCGGTGATCATTCAAATAACCAAAGCAATGACTATCATACTTAGAGGATGGAAGGATAAGTGAAATAAATTGTACAAATTTTCTTGGAATGATAGTTGATAGAGGTTTAAGCTGGAAATCACATGTAGCACACATGGCCAAAAAAATATAAATAACAGCATTTATATAATAATACAGATTAAAAATGCTATGGATAGTAAAACAATGACACAGATTATTAATCATTTATATTCTCGCATATAAGCTATGGTATTATGCTATGGGGGATATTAGCCAAAGAGAAATGGGAAACGTGCTTAAACTACAGAAAAAGGCTATCAGAATAATTGGTAAAATAAGTAATTAACAAACATGTAGAACCTCGTTTAAAGAACTAAAAATTTTAACTGTTCCATACATATATGTATCTGAAAACGTAAAAACTATTGTACATAAAAGACACCAAAGGAATTGCAATATACACATGTATAGTTCGAGAAATAATGAAGACTACTACAGAATAACACTAAGAAGAACACTGAATAATCATGCAATATATATTATAGGAATGGAATTATTTAATGGATTACCAAATGAAATAAAAAGAATAAACCAAGCAGAAGTAATGATCAAAACTATAAAAAAGTATTTAATTGAAAGAGCATATTGTATTATAGAGGAATTTAAATATGGAAAATATATGTAATAATTCTGTGTATAATGTGAATAGGTTATATTATGGTGTGTCCCTTTAATTGTATTTAAAAGTATGAGATTAAAATGAATAAATACATTAAATTAAAACTAGCATACACAAATATTGTAAAATCTTTATGATAAAACATTGAATTAAATTTAAGTGAACAATAATAAATCAATGAACAGGCTTGTTTTGATAAAGATCAATACTGGTAACAGTTTAAATTTAAAGAATAACTATTATAAGAATTAGAGCTAATATCAATTTATATTTAAAAAAAAGCTACTGTATATAAAACATTATAGAAAATAACTGATTTCTGGACTTAAATTCACATCTGTGTGGTGAATGAATTGAAAGTCCCCTCCCTCCTTGTAAGCAAATTTAGTAATCAACTTCTCAAAGAATTATTTGTTTTTTCAAAGTTCTCCTGATAGGTCTGCTTCAATTGCAATAATTCCAAGATAAGAAAGTCTCTCTTCTCCAGTAGATTTTTGAGAACAGCTCAGCACTGAGAATGACCTTCCTATTGAAGGTGTACCCACAGGTACAATAATGACACTAAGTATTAAACAGCTGAAATCCTTTGCTATCATTAAATTAGGGCTCCACAGTTCTTTTACAGGATCATTCATGTTTTGATTCTACATTCTTCTACACTGTATGCTACAGTCAGATCATTTTTCCATTGGATATCATTGAACAACTTTCCATATGTGTCTTAGAGACTTTGAAAGCTGTTTTGGAGAACTGGTTACAATATTGTCCATGGCTTTCATGTGACAAGTAATGTAAAAATTTAAATTTAGAATAGTTTTGAAGTTATATATCCAAGTGCTTTATAGATATTATCAAACAGTTTGTAATAAATGCATTTATAGTTGATATGGTTCTCTTACTTAAGACATGGTTTCTTGGAAAGCCTGTTGATGTCATCATATAATGTGCTGTGGAGCTGCAAGTTTCTTGGATTTTCTGTTGACAGTACAAAATATCACTTGCTTAGTTCTGAAGGATGTTGTACAGCCCAATGGAGGTAAATATTCTGTATAATATATTTAAGAGAAAAATTTAATATCTTCCAAATGTGTCAAAAAGCCAGTAACTGCTGCTAAAATCCCTGACTTAATTTCTTGAGGGTATTTTAGCAAAGCACTAAACACATCACAAAGTTTAGTTCTCCATTAGTTCAGTACCTTGATGAGTAATTGCATTATGTTGACAAAACTAATATCCATATCCATAAATTTTCATTTTTTAGTTGAAATAACTTGAACCTATAGCTTGCATTTTGATACACAGACAGTTGATGGCTGCACACCATCCATGGTTTCCACACCACTGCATGCTATCACTCTAGTCACTTATAACTCAGTACAATTCACAACACATGCACACATGGCTTGAAATTCTTTCTCCTTTTACATCTATAAAATTATATCATCAAACTTTCTGGAAGCTTGTGGAAATCGAAGTGTCTGGAAGAATCCAAAGTTCTGGTTACTCTCACACTGCACTTTCTATGTTGTTACGGATTCCAAGATTTGAAACTGCGCCAACTTGCAAACCAACGTAAACCTGAATTAGGTTGTATATGGCACTGTCCCACCACTCCCTCCTCAGGACTGGTCATCCCGACCAGCCCCATGTAGCGGGCTAGACGACCCAAATACACTACCTGCTTCTTCCTGTCCTTCAACTACCTCGTTGACCCTCTCCACCACATGGCATGATCCTGCCCATGGTTGTTGGAATCTCAGCCTATGCCCCTTGATTCGGATTCGGTGACACAACCAAGCCTGAACTTCCTGCTGGGAACCTTCCCTATTAGCTTGTCGGTTGTTACAGGTCTCCTTCTTGCTCACACCCTGAGTGTGTTGACGAATTGGCCGGTTCACCAGGTCCTTCGACAGCTGGTCCATCAGATGTGCCTCAGAGGCCACCACACCCTCCTTCAGGGCTAACCTGCTCCAGGATATCTGTCAGAATTCTAGAGCACCACCTCATCTTTTCCGAGTCGTAAGTCTTCTGCCGATGTTGACCATCGCATTGTGGCTCTTGAGGGCATCCAGTCTCAACATCACCTCTTCAGCCACTCTTGCAATAAATGCCCACAAACTTATGGCATTCTGTTCCTGGGTGAGCTCCAGCAAGATCTCCTTCTCCACTGGCAAAGTTTGGCTCAATGCCATCATTATCTCATAGGGCTGGTTTCCTTGCTGGCAAACCCTCTGACATGTCTGGTCAGATTATGGTCATGGCTGTACCAGTGTCCACTAGTATCCGGTGCAGCATCACCTGGTCAACATCCTGGTATGGCTGGCTACACCCCCAACACAAACCACTGAAACATCTTCGCCAACATCCCTGGGCTGAGTCTCTATCCCCACTATAGTACACACTATAGTACAGAAAACTTCTAATCTTCCAGATGGGGACTGCTGTAACTTAAGCTGCCTCCGTTAACACCTCGCGGATCGTCTAGTAGTTGCAGAGCAATGAAGGAATGGGCAGCTTCCTGGGATATGTAGCTAGGTGTTAGGTTCACAAGCTGTTTGATAGCTTGGGTTAACACCTGCATCATCTGGCTGTTGTAGCCTCACCTTAAGTTGACTGTGGTAGATGGTTCCTGAAGCAGTTCTCAGGGGCCTCTGCTCTGAGATCAGCCAGACATTGCAGATTTCAGGATCACATTCAAGACTTCTACTACCCTCCTGAAGGCTTGCTATCAGCTGTTAATTCCAGTAAATACAACAGAGGTTTTCTAAGACCTCCACAAAAATAGGATCATACTCTGCGGTGTACTTCAATAGTTGCACACAATTGCCCTGATAAACTGAATTTGCCTTTTCAAGTCCTCAAAAGGCCAACTCTTATTTTTCTTGAAAACTAACTGCGCTAATAAGCCTTTGGAGGCAAATCACATGCAAACTTCAAAGACTCTTGTAAACCATGATTTAAAATATTAAAAATGCACTCAATTGTCTTAGAGATGCTCACCTATGTTTATAAAAATTGTGACAATTTCATGGAAAAATAAAACCAACATCACCACAATACCTGGAAAGAATCTAGCATAAAATTCCCCATGCATAGACTAACACTCTATGAAAAAAAACCCAACTATGTGGGTATAAAAGTATATAGTAAACTGCCACAAAAAATCATAGATATAAAAACCTTAAATTTATTCACAAAAAGAGTTAAAGAAATATTACTAAATAAAACATATTACTCTATACAAGAATTTATGGATGACACAATGTTGGAGTCAGTAGGCTAATATGCATATTATATTATTACCATAAATTGACAAATCAATGTTTCAATATATTTTAAAAATAATATCTTGTATAGCATGTATTTATTAGTTACTCATCAGTTTATAGCTTAGGCTGACAATGTAAACGTCATATGACAATAAATATTCTATTCTATTTCATCATATAGAGATATCTCATTTTTAAGCTGATCATCAAGTGCAGATTCTATTCTACTTTCCCTATACTCACATTCACACTCACTCTCTCTCTTTCAGAGGTTTGTGTTTAAGTCTCTTTTTCAGCCTAAGTGATTGCTTTGGCTGGCTTACTATACACTATTAGTAATATTCTGTATTAGTTTTATATGTCTGGAAAAAGCTTCATTACTTATCTGGATATTATTGAATAACCATGTGATTATTAGGACATAATAAATCTGAATATTGCCCATGACCGTGACATCTTCATGTGAGTGTGCTGATCTTCAGATGAAAGGTTCCCAGTTCAATTCTCACATTTATTGCAGTTGTTAATAAAAACAGAGTGGATGTGCACTAGCATACACATAACAATTGAATACCAACTGATTATTGGTGCATTAGGTACAGGGTCATTATACTATATGGTAACCCATTTGCAGCCTTTCTCTCCACTACTCCCGCGCCATCTGCAGGGTCTTCAGATTGCCAATTCCCACTCAAAAATGCATTGTTGTCATTTCTGTGTTGCTGAGTCAGGTGCATGTGCAGTCAGTCATTGTCAGTTAGCTGCTTCTGTTGCTGCAGTCAACATGGTGCATCACTTGATTGTGGAAGAATGTGTGTTTACATGTAAACTTTACTTTAAGCATGAATCTGCTTGCTGTGTGTGCAGGGAGTCTGCTGCCTGTACCACCTGCAAGAAAAACTATACATATATCGGATTAATTATTTTTTCACAAAAGCCGTGTGTAGGACAGGAGTTGGATAGGTAGAGTCAGACTGAAAAATTCAATGCCAATGCTAGGATTTGAACCACAGAGCTCCTGATCTCTAGCTGCTTGCTCTGCCACTGAGCTACCATGGCAACATGCAGGCATAGCATTTTATTTCTCAACTGACTCTCATGTTTCCCGGTATACCACAAGGTGATCTCACCCCAATGGCGACTTACAATGTTGTAAGTACTTTAAACCCAGGATCCCAGCTATGGCATTGAATTTTTCAGTCTGAATCTACCTATCCAACTCCTGTCCTTGTGTGAAAAAACAATTAATGCAATACCAATTGACCATAATAGTTGACTATATTAAGAATCCTGGGTTTAAAGTTAACGTTGTGGTGTCGGTGAAAGGAATATAAAAACTGGTTTGCAAGTTAGAGGAGGAGTGGCATATCTAACAAAATAATTCATGCAATGTAGGGCTAATGTTTATGAAAAAAAACTTATCATGATGTATTGTAAAATTGTTGCATTTTGCTAAATTGTCAGAATTGTCATACCTGTCAAGTTTTATTAAAGAGACCCCTGGTAGCCCTGAAACCAACAACCACATCTCTAGCACCAGAAAAAATTCAATTGAGAATGATATTGAGGGCCAACTGATATACGTTTTAAATTAAAACTTAAGTGAAGTTTAAATATTATCTCTGACTCGCTTTTTTTGGATTAATGCCACCACAGATATTTTATATCTGACAAGTCTGATTTAGCAGTTACAGAAATAAAATTAAGCTTATTTTGAAGTGTCAAGGTGGCATCATGGCTGAGCAGTTAGACCACTTGCCTGCGTCTAGGCAGCTTGGCTTCGATTCCAAGTGCCTGCAGTTGTGAATAACGAAGTGGCATCTGGGTAGGTTTTCTCCAGGTGCTCCGGTTTCTCCCATCACTCATTCCACCAATTGCTCCATCATCACCTTTTGTATCATCCATTTCGCTTGCATTTCATATCATCCACTTCCTCATGCTCATGCCTAGCTATGGGCCTACCACTCATTCCAGGTTCTCCATTCTGTGGTTTCATGCCGACAGGCTTCTGACCCCTAGGCATGGGCTTGTAAGTCTTAGAGGGATGTCGGTCCTAAATAAGGGGAGGGTAAGCTGACAAAGTTTCAGACCATATTTTGCAAGAATTGGTTTAAGTCTTAGCAGTTCAAATGTGCAGTGACATTCTTTGAGACACATTTGTTGATTTCAGGAATGTGTGACAAGAGAAGAGAGTTACCCAGGCTGAGTGGAAATGTTGCTGTGCTTGGATCAGGAGATACAGCCTTTGATTGTGCCACTGCAGCACTCAGATGTGGTGCCAAAAAGGTTTTTATAGTGTTCAGGAGAGGATTCAGAAATATTCGTGCCGTTCCTGAAGAGGTAAGTTTTCTATTGCTTTACTTATTTATTGGAAATTTCACAGTATCCAAGCAGCAATATTAAGGTCTTCAGGATGCAAAAGAACGTGATAAGAATTATGGCTAATGTTGCAAATAAAACCAGTTGTAAACCATATTTTAAAAAATTTAACATTTTACCTTTACCATGCATGCATATTTATGAAACACTAAACTATACAAAAGAAAAAAAATCCTTCAAAACAAATGCTGAAGTTCATACATATAACACCAGAGCAAAGAAAAATTTATTTGTAAATTCACATGGAACCAAACCGTATGAAAATAGCTTCACATATGCTGGTCTACATTTATACAACCAACTTCCCCAGTATATAAAGAACATTGAATCCCAGCTAAAATTCAAAAAAATTTTGTTTAAACTCTTAATGGTCAAATAACTTTTATAGTGTAGATGAATTTATACATCACGAACTGGTGTAAATTGTACAATCTGTAAAAATTGTCTTTATGACTCAATTTTGTATATTATTTCCTTTTATATTTGAAATTTGTTAAATCTTATATTTCTGTATTTTAATTTTGTGTACATCTTGATATAATTTTGTTCTTTCTTGTATCTTAAATAGACATGTCCTATAACATATATTGTGTTTCTATAGATGAAAATAAATATAATACAATACAATAAAGCAGTATCTAGGGGTGCTATATATGAAATATGACACCTGCTGAATGTGCTTTGTAAATAACATTTTTTTTCTTGCTTTAAATAAAATATTGCGTAACTATTAACAAAGAGGAATACTATAAATATATCAGTTTGTCCATATTGATAGCATCATTTAAGAGCTATTAGCCTATGATTTTTTATACCATAGTCATTCCTATTTCTAGTGTTATAGCTATTATTTTTAGAATTAATTTTATTAGTATTTGTCTTTATAGTAGCACCATTCTAAAAATGATAAAGCTTCGAAAGGTAAGTAACTTTAGCTTTACAATAATGACATGAGTTGGGATAGTGACACTCATCTCATTTAAAATGAAATTTACAAAACACATGTTTCAAGATGTCTCCACTATAACGGACCACAGAGCACAACTCCAAGCTATCAGTCGCACTTCAACTGAAGAAGCGGGTGAACAACCTTGAAATATATGTTTTAAGTGAGGTGAGTGTCGCTATCGCAACTCATGCTTGAAGTGCTTCACTTGTCTCAAACTTCTGAGTTATTTCATTTAGCTATATTGTTTAGCACTTTCTCTGATATTTTACTTTAATATAGTTCTAATTGCTTTCTTCTTGAGAGTAAAAAAACTCTGTTCATAATTTCAATTGAAGAGCCTCCCCATATAGTTACACAATAATTTACAAGACTCATGAACAGACTATGATAATTTAACAAAACATTAATGTTACAAAAGTCTTAACAAACAAATAGTGCTGTTTTACTTACTGCAGCATTCATTCACATCAGCATGCTAGTTGTCATCGTCATCATCACCATTGTTGTCGTCATCGCCATCATCGCCAACACCATCATTATCATCATCACCATCATTATCATCATCGCCATCACCATCATTATCATCATCACCATCATCATCATTATCATCACCATTGCTGTCGTCATCACCATCACCATCATTATCATCATCACCACCACCATCATCATCACCATCACCATCATTATCATCATCACCATCACCATCACCATCATCATCATTATCATAACCATCACCACCATCATCATCACCATCACCATCACCATCATTATCATCATCACCATCATTATCATCATTATCATCACCATCACCATCATTATCATCATCACCATCATTATCATCATCACCATCACCATCATTATCATCATTGCCATCACCATCATTATCATCACCATGACCATCACCATCATCATTATCATCATCGCCATCATTATCATCATCACCATCACCATCATTGTCATCATCGCCATCACCATCACCAACACCATCATTATCATCATCACCATCACCACCATCATTATCATAATCATCATCATCATTATCATCATCGCCATCACCATCATTATCATCATCACCATCACCATCATTAT
This sequence comes from Hymenopus coronatus, assembly GCA_030762935.1. Lineage (NCBI taxonomy): Eukaryota > Metazoa > Arthropoda > Insecta > Mantodea > Hymenopodidae > Hymenopus > Hymenopus coronatus. The sequence continues at coordinate 12,489,402 of CM060900.1, forward strand.
CGCCATCATTATCATCATCACCATCACCACCATCATCATCGCCATCACCATCATCATTGCCATCACCATCACCATCATCATCATTATCATCACCATCACCATCATCACCATCACCATCATCATCGCCATCACCACCATCACCATCATTATCATCATCATTATCATCATCACCATCATCATTATTATTATTATGATTATTATTGTTTTTGTTATTATTATTATTATTATTATTATTATTATTATTATTATTATTATTATTATCATTATTATTATGTTTTTATTATTTTTGTTGTTATTGTTACTATTGTTGTTATTTTCACTGTCATCGTCGTCATTATTATGATCATGATCATTATTATTATCATTATTATTGAGCTCATACAGCAATATACAAAGTCAGAGTGATGCAATCAAATAATTACAAATAACATTACATTTACAATACAGAATATGTACAGGAATGAAAGATACAATATATTACATGTAAAAAAATTAATAATTATACTGTTTATAACAAAGTCCTAATATATACTAACCAAGAAAAACAGTGGTACAGCAGATGTACTTATTATATTTAAAAGCCAGTCATACAATTTATGCATAAAATTGCTGCAGGGTGTTGTCTTCAGTCTAACGATAGCTTATTATACATTTTAGAACCTAGTACCTACTTCAAAACTCTTCTGAGTTGTAGTTAGTCTTCAATATGGAATATCAATGTGTTGGCATGATCTTGTATTATAGGAATGTATAGTTTGTTCATTTTGTAGTTCTGATATTCAGGTTTTCATATACAATAAATAACACACAGTGTACATATATAGATATACTATGGTCATTTTTAATTTAATAAATAATGGTTTGCAGTGAGCTAGCTTTGATTCATTATACATTATTCTAATAACCATTTTTCTGAAATAAAAGTATTTTGGAAACATGTGAGCTGTTACCCCAAAGTAAAATACCATATGCTATAATGCTTTGGAAAAAAAGCAAAGTATGCTGATCGAATATATACCTCAGGCACTTGCTTTTTCAAATTTATAATCAAATATATAACTCCGGAGAATTGCTCCAAGATATTTAATAGTGTCTACTTCGTCTAAACTATTTCCAAAATTATATACATGTACTCTATTGGATATAAGCATATACTTAGTTTTCTTTACATTAATATTTAAATTATTATGGGTTAATGTATGAGTAAGATGATTGATTACAGTGCTAGCATTAATTTCTAAATTATGTAAATCTTGTCAGTACAACATATTGCTATATCATCAGCATATAATGTTAATGCATTATTTGCTGGTATTTTATATGAGCTGACTATATCATTAATATATATCTTTTAAACAATAAAGGGCCAAGGACGGAACCTTGTGGCACACTGTATTTTATAGTACAGTAGTATGCTACAAAACTTGGCCATCAGGTGCACAGTCCGTCTTGCGATCATGTACTGTACACTTGGTTGTACACATTAACAATTATCAAAATAAACACAAAATATACCTTATCACAGGAGATGTTGGAAATTCCTGGACAACAGTAACCTTGTATGGTTTGAGTTTTAAAGGTTTTGTTGCTTTCCACGCTGAAGCTTTCAAAATGTCAGTTCCTCCTGCAAGACGCCTAAGAGATTTTCAAGGTGATTGGTCTAACCTTTCTCCGATTTCATCTAATTTCTGCTCCATAAGCACACGCCTGTTTACCTTTCTTTACCTATCACAAACTGATCCCATCTCCCTGATTTTATTTACAAGCCTACTAATGACCTCTCTACTTGAACATACACCCAGGAAATTTAGTTTTATTCCTACAAGATGACGTAAACACATACATATCATACATAAACACTCTTTGTGGTACTGTACTCTGCATTTTGAAAGCACTTCAAGCAAAAGTAAACACTTCTAAACATTGCTAATGCTATTCATGTGTGAACTGGACTAGAACAGAAGTAAGACTGATGCATGTGTGACGACACAATGGATGTAGGATGCAGGTGCAGGGAAATGCAATGAAGGTCACATGGGCTGTTTCCTGTCGGCCAAGTTTAGTAACAAACATACTGTACTTAAAGTTGATTTTCTAATGCCAATTTTTCCTTTGATTTCAACGTATTGTAGATAGATATATAAATAGATACATTTATTATCAGTGTGAAGAATACAGATTCTATAGCATCGTCAAAATACAATGACATTTTGTTACATTTGAGTTTAAATGTATACAGAAATTGTAAAAAGAATAATCCAAAATTAAAAAGAATAATCCAAAATAGTTTTCTGCCAGCACCAGGCTCCTTCCTATTTCTGCAGAATGGGACCTGTAATGACAAACAAAAAGCGGCAGTATCTGCATAAGAGAAATATGATTTTCTAATAATAATAATAATAATAATAATAATAATAATAATAATAATAATAATAATAATAATCATAATGATGATAATGATCATGATCATAATAATGATGATGAAAATAACAATAGCAACAATAACAACAACAAAAATAATAATAATAATGATGATGATGATGATGATGATGATGATTTATAGTTGTTTCCTATTATACAATTATGATTTTATTCAACTAAATGCTACCCCTCTTATGCCATAACTGTTTATTGTTTCAATCAAAACATGTAAGTTAACACATCCAAAGCTTTACTCATTTCAAAAAGTATACATCCAAAAGAAATTAGATCCCTATTTCAATTGGATAATCAGCATTGTCTTCTTCATCAGAGTACTGAAAGCAAAGCGGTGATACCTAAATTGCTGTCATTAGTTAACTTTGTAATTTGATGCAACATTGGAGCAAACCCTGCAATTTGCTTCACGTACATTAAATCTTATGTTTACATTTGAAAGAATCCATTCTGTGTTTGTAACAATAAATAAGGATCTCTCTGACTCAAAATTTTGTTTACAGATACACTTTATTCACTATTCCTTTTTTAAATTTATCATAGGTTTCATTAGCTTGGGAAGAAAAATGTGAGTTTGTTCCCTTTTACTCTCCAAAGAGCATCATTGTTAAAACAAATAAAATTGTGGCAATGGAATTTTATCGAACTGAAGAAAATGATGGAGTGTGGCTGGAGGATGAGGATCAGATACTGAGGCTGAAAGTTAATTTTGTTATATCTGCATTTGGCTCCTGTCTTGCTGACTCAGAAGGTATGTAATAACCTATGTTAAACTCTATAAGAGGGAAAAAGAAATGTGTGGAAGTACCACTAGTTTTTTTTAGGAAAAGCTCCCTGTATAGAATCTCCTTAATTATGCTCATTCAAAACAAATGATATCAGAATGGAATTCCTAATTCAACATCAGTTTATTGCTAGTTATATTTTAAAATCTATAATAATAATAATGATAATGATAATAAAAACAACAACCACAACAACAATAACAATAACAATAATTATAATACTGCATATGCATATGTTTTGATTATATAATACATATATAAATATTTTGATTATATATAACATGTATCAGCGGGAGACCTGGCTTCGATTCCCAGTACTGGCGTGGGGTTTTTTTCCATGCTGGGAGACCTGGACTGGGGTGCACTTAGCCTTGTGAGGTCCCTGGGGGGGCCAATTGAGGAGCTATGATGGAGAAGTAGCAGCTCCAGTCATGAGGACCTCATTAACCGTCCGGGAGGGATTTGAGGCACTGACCACATCTCACCCTCCAATACTGCACCCCATCCATAACTTCTGTCATGGACCGAGATGGGGGATGCAGCGACCGGGCGGTAGGCCAAGGTTCCTTGTGAGCTGTCGTGCCATGGAGTTATAACATATAATCAAAACATATACACATGCAGTATTATTATCATCATCATCATCATCATCATCATCATCCTCATCGCTATTGCTATTGTTATTATTTTTCTTATTATTGCTGCTATTATTATTGTTATTATTGTTGTTGTTATTGTCGTTATTGTTATTATTATTATTATTATTATTATTATTATTATTATTATTATTATTATTCAAAGTATAACCAGCAATAAACTGATGTTGAACTAGGAATTCCATTCTGATAAAAAAAACACGCACACATGCAACCCCCCCCCCCCCCCCCACACACACTAATGCATGCATGCATTTATGCATTTGGAAAGCAAATGTTTAACATCTTGTATGTAGTTTGAATCTGACACCATCATATTGACAGCCAAACATGTTAATGACTGCAATTAACTACAGCTTTGCTTGTCTTCCTGATGTATGAGAAAGTGCAGCCATGCCGGTCTCTCCTGCTCTCCACTACTGCATTTGCAGCCTTAAGCAGGTCCTCAAATTAGCTACCTATATCACAGATTGGATGCTAATGACCTTATGTGCATATATACATACACAATGAGATTTGCTCCGCAACAGTCACATCATGACTTCAAATTCTGTTGCAGTAAATTCTGAATAAATTCAAGTATATGCAAGCTACAAAACTTTCAATCACATTTGTAATTCTAATGCATTGTAGGACACATCACTTATTGTACTGCTCCCTGAAAATGTGAATCATTAAAGAAATTTCCAGATAAGGGGGATGAGCCCTCACTATAGGCAACTTTATGAGAACTCCTGTTCCTCATGCAATATGTATTATGATATCTGTTAAGCTTATATACAAACATTTACCCTTGTAAATAAAGTAGAATGTAATGGACATGCATTTTAGTTTTTTACTTTTAATATGTTCTTAACCCTACATTGCATGATTTATTTTGTTACATATGCCATTCTTCCTCTTATTCACAAACTGGATTTTATATCCCTTTCACCAGTATCACAACTGAAGCAACTTGAATAGCCGTGATTGTTAGTGTGATACAAAATGGACTGGCCATCCATTCAAAGCCGTACACCTGCAGTGCCATAAGTAGTTAAAGCAGGCATTAAACACTACCAAAAAAAAAAAAAAATCAAAGCCGAACATCGCAAGTTCTAATTCCAGTGACTGCAGTCAAATGTGCCCGTGGTAAAGGATGGGGAGGTCCCAAGTAAAATAACCAGTGTGATGGCACGCTTGCATACTGACAGGGTTACATTTGACTGCAGTTGCATGGATTTTGCACTTTATTGTTAAAAAAAATGCTACAGTTTTATTGCAAAAATACTAACTTTTTTACAATATAAAACAACTCTAAGTAGCCTAATGTTATTGTTGTAGGTTAGTATAATACAAAATTAAAAAAGAAGCCCACTAAAAATACTAAGACCTTTGATTAATAGTCTTTGTTGCCAAATGGCAACAGCATGCAATGTAGGGTTAAGTTTCCAAATAAAGGAATTGTAACTTTTAAATTTATTTCTCAGAAAAGTGTACCTATGTAATGTTGTACTTTAACAGTTCAATCAGCAATGAAGTCCCTGAAATTCAACAGATATGGACTACCAGAAGTAGATCCTGAAACAATGCAAACCAGTGAGTTAGGAGTGTTCTGTGGTGGAGATCTTGCAGGTATATCAGAAACAACTGTGGAATCTGTAAACGATGGAAAAACTGCAGCATGGTTTATTCATAAATACCTTCAGGTGTGTATATCAAGGCAATTTCTCATAAAGCTTTAAATATAATAATTATAATATTATTATATTATAATTATAATGTTGGCTATGGCATTAAATTTTTCAGTCTGACTCTTCCTATCCAACTCCTGTCCTACACACGGCTTGTGTGAAAAAAAATTAATCCAATACCAATTATAATGTTATTGAATTTGTTACTTGAATGCCATAGAAATTTCATGCCAGTGTCTGGATATCTAATAAACAGAGCAAGACTTGCAAGTTAGTTTTCTGCTTTGTTTAAAAGTATTAACATTTTCTTAATCTTTAACATATTGAGTTTCTACTTATCAAACAAGTGAGCAAAATGTTATTCTTATTTTTACTTCTTAATGAAAGGTTTTATAATAAGGGTGAACAAGGTATTTCATAATTATTTATTATCTTGTGTACCCTTATAAATCATTTGCATTGTGAAAGCATACTTCTACCTTTGAACACAAACCTTCCTCCTTTCGGTCTAAGAGGAAGTGAAAGTCAAGTATATTGTAACTGTAACTGTAAGTTTATCTCATTCTCTAATCATATTTGTACATGGGAAACATCAATACAACTATTTGCAGTAGTAGGTATGTATGAGAATAAATTCAATTCAATTCAGTTTATTTCCATTTCTTACATCATGTGCATTATATTACATATCATTCCAAAAAGTGGTTTACTACAAAGGAATAGTTTTGCGTAATTCACTTCCCTCTCCTATAAAAGAATTGCAAATGACCAATGACAAGTTTAAGTCAGAATTAAAAAGATACCTTATTACTCACACCTTCTATACAGAGGAGGATTTCGTTCAATCAAAAAATACTGGTAATAATGTAACATCATAAATATAATAAACATGAGTATTTTAAGATTGCATGAGTACAAGTAAGCTTTCGAAAACAAACATGTAATTGAAAATTATGCAAAACTGACAGCTTTGAAAATTCATTGTCAGAGTTATTATTTGTAAATAAATGTATTAATAAGTATGAATAAATGTAATTCTTGACATGATTTACATCCTGGAGTTCGGGCATAGAGTCTAATCTCAAAATAGGATCTACAGTTGCAATGTTTTTGTGGGTGGGTGTGTGGGTGTATGTGTGCGCTTGTGTGTGTGTGTGTGTGTGTGTGTGTGTGTTAGATACATCAATACATAGTATTATACATTTTTATAGTCACAGGCGCACATGCACGCACACATGCACGCACACACACACACACCACATGCACACTTAAAATTAGTTTCATACATTTTTCTCACTTAAGTATTCCTCTATGGAATAATAACACTTACATATCAAATATGTTTTTAAGCTATTTTTAAATGTTTTTAAATGATGTGATTAGTTTTATTTCTGGAGGAAGTCCATTATAGATGTGTATACTATTGTATTTGAAACTAAGCTCATAAATTCTCTTCCTATGAAAGGCAACATGCAATTGAAACCTTTTCCTAGTATTATGATTATGTATTTCTGAATGTTCATTATTGTAGTTTTCCAAGTTTTTGTAACCTTTTCCTAGTTTTATGATTATATATTTCTCAATGTTTATTATTGTAGTTTTCCAAGTTTTTTCTCAGTTATATAGCAATCTCATAAATATAGATACTAGGCAGTGTCATAATTTTCAGTTTTTTAAACCATTTCTTGCAGCTAGCTGTTCTTTTCAGGCTCATCATTGTTCTAATTGCTCTCTTTTACATTTTGAATATTTACAAAACTAATAATGTAAAATGGGTATCACTTTATAACTAAAGCATGACTCAACCTGAGAAGACAGTACATGTTAAATGGTATGCACTGTTGCCTCATGTGTTATATCTACATTAGAACTTTGCTGCTCAGCTATGTTAGGTCTAGCAACCTCATATCATCTTGTGAATTATACATCACCAACTGGTGAAATATGTGCACTACTATTTTTTTCACTTACACTTTATCTCTTCTGTTTATAGTTTTAGCACTTTGAAAAATGTTTTTATAGGCATAAAACGGTGTTAAATATGGAGATATAAAATTATAAAAGTTTCTTAATTTTTTTAGGGCATCACCATTGTTTACTCTTGGAAAAACTACATTCAAATGGGCAGAATGTTTCAAAACAGCAAAGAATGAATGATGTGCTGCACTGTTTTGTGCTATTCCATGGTATTGCTTTAACCTAGCATGTTTTTGTTTTCCTCACCCTATTGGTTTCTATTTAATGGTTTCCTTTCAGATCATTTCATTAGTTTTTCTTTTTATCCTCTAGACTACTATTTCTGAACACTTGGTAGCTTCAGCTGTTTCATTTATTCCCTTGCTAACACTCACTTTATTTGAGTAATTTAATGCATTCATTAATTTTGTGTTTCTTCTTAGTTTACCACATTTTATCTCTTCCTAGCTTCTATAACTCCATAACCATAAATATTTACGTAAACTGCAAAACAAATGGCCTATATTAACACTTTACAGTATTCCACTACAGACGCAGTGAATGAAATGATGATTAACAAGCTCCAGATGTTTAGGTTCCATTGAATTAAAATTTGATTCTATAAGAATATTAGGATTTTATAGGATTTTAATATTCAATTTAGGAATTTATAGGATTTTTTGAAGATAGATTTGTATAAATCACTGACTATGTCACTGTGTTTAAAACACTAAAAGTTAATTAAAACATTAATGGGAATGATCAGTGAAGTAACTAATCAATTAAGAGTAAAAACATAGATTACACTCAAACTTCACTCTTGGAATAAAGTAACTTACTTCAGACATATTTTGGTGGCTATTGCCACCATTTTCAACAGAGATCCATTTAAAATTATGGAACAGCCACCAAAACATGTCTGAAGTAAGTTATTTTATTTCAAGAGTGAAGTTTGAGTGTAATCTATGTTTTCACTTTTAACTAAAAGTTAAATTAACTGTAACTTCAGTATGTGTCTGAAAATACCAACTTCTATACACCTGCAATTAGAATGGCATTGAAAAGTAAATTAAATCCAGGCATTACATGCACAAAACTTCTCAGTATACCAATTATCTATTAGTACGGTGCTGAAAAACACGTAATTTAATTTTGGACACCACATGTGTTAAAGTTCTCAGATACTCATTTTTGCATTATTATGAACTGAAAAACACACAATTAATTTTAAATACTACATGCACAAAAGTTTTCTGCACTCATTCTGTGCACCTAGTATGGTGTTGAACACTGAAGAACTTAGAAGAGGATTTACACCTGAGAATCTTTCAGTCTTCTGTTAAAATGCACTTGAAAGTGGAAAAACTGTATTCCACTTTACATAAGTGCAAACTTCATTTTGCCTTTAATTTAAAACATTAATGGGAATGCATAGTGAAGTAAATAATGAATTAAGAGTAAAAAACAAAAAAACAAAAACAAACAGAACTGCACCCACACTTCACTTGTTCAAATAAGTAATTTACTTTGATAAATATGATAATGGTCTCACCTCCATATTTGCCAATTGCCTTTAGTCGTTCTATAATCTCAAATTCCCTTGATGAACTGACATTCTTCTCAATTGAAACATTAATGGGAAGTAACTAATCAATTAAGAATAAAAACACAGAATCACACTCAAACTTCACTAGTTGAAATAACTAATTTACTCATATAAGTAATTTACTTATTATACAGGGTTACTACAAAAGAAATAGACAGCTTCAACTGCCTGTAAAACAAAAACTATTAGAGATAGCAACCTAATTATTTTGGAGGTATGTTGAGAAACTCTCAAAGTTTTGTTTGTTACTATTGGTAATGCTGTAGTGTTTTGTTTGTTGTTGCAGAAGCTGAAATGGCGGAAAATCCTGTGGAAAAGGCATATTGCGTGTTAGAATTTGCTAGAACGCAATCAGCAACTGTTGTCCAACGACATTTTAGAACACGTTACCACAAAACGCCACCGACTAGACAGTCAATCTATGATTAGTATAGAAAATTCGAGACCACGGGATGTTTGTGCAAAGGAAAGAGCTCGGGGAGACCAAGAGTTTCGGAAGAAAACGTTGAACGTGTTCGTTCCGCCTACATAAGAAGCCCACAGAAATCGACATCTAGGGCAAGCATGCAATTACAAATTCCACAGCAAACTGTATGGAAAATCTTGCAGAAGCGACTGCACATGATGCTTTACAGATTACAGATGTTGCAGTTTCTGAGTGAAGAAGGTAAGGTCATATGGCGTGACTTTTGCATCGACATATTGCGACATGATGAAGACGATGCTGTTTTTTGTGAGCGCATCATTTCATTTTTGTGATAACGTGTTCTAAAATGTCGTTGGACAACAGTTGCTGATTGCATTCTAGCAAATTCCAACACGCAATATGCCTTTTCCACAGTTTTTTCCGCCATTTCAGCTTCTGCAACAACAAACAAAACACTACAGCATTACCAATAGTAACAAACAAAACTTTGAGAGTTTCTCAACATACCTCCAAAATAATTAGGTTTCTATCTCTAATAGTTTTTGTTTTACAGGCAGTTGAAGTTGTCCATTTCTTTTGTAGTAACCCTGTATAAGTATGCTTATAAATAAGTATATAATTTACTTATATAAGTGCTTTACTTATTATATAAGTTTACTTATATATTAGTAAATTACTTATTTCAACTAGTGAAGTATGAGTGTGATTCTGTGTTTTTTACTCTTAATTGCTCATTTCTCCTATTCTCTTAGGGTTCCAAATCAATGATTCTTGCACTTTTTCTCCATAGAGAATGCGACCAATTATTGCCATTACATTAAAATCTGAACTGCACACTAAACCAACTGTTAGTTTCTTTCTTATCCAGAAAATTAGGTAAGATCATAATTATTTCAAATTTTCTCCTGTTATTTACTATAAATAAATGCACTCTATTTGCTTAAATAACCACATTAGGTATTTATAAGAAGGCAGCACCATGGCTAATTGCTCAACTCCCAACTAGGTGGCCTGGGTTCGATCCCAAGCATCCACATGTGGGATTTGTGGTGGATGAAGTGGCATCTGAGTGGGTTTGCTCTGGATCCTTTGGTTTCCTCTATCATTCATTCCACCAAATGCTCCATCATCACTTTTCCTATTAACCATTTTGTTTGCATTTCTTATCATCCATGCTCATGCCTGGCTACAGGCTGACTACTCATTCCAGATTCTCCATTCTGTGGTTTCATGCTGTTGGACCCCTGTCAGGCTTCTGACCCCTAGGCACCTGCTTGTAAGTCCTAGAGGGGTGTCAGTTCTAAACAAGGTATGGGTAAGCCAACCATGAAACAAAACGATAAAGGTATTTTTAGTTGTATTATGAAAAATAAGTCTTACTTATTACGTCCTAAATTAAAAATAGGTCAATTTAAGCTGTAAAAAATTGAAGTACTCATTGGTACCTAAACCATTCAAATAACTCATAATTTGAAGAGTAAAAGGTCAGTTCATCTGGGACTTGTTGATTTATGTTGGCATAAATGAATTTGAACTTTTTGGCATTAAAATTTAAACTGTTGCATTTCCAGGACGAGGGAAAATTTTGAAAAGCAACTTCGTTCCTGCCACTATTTGACCAAACTTGCTTGTTGCATACACCAGAAGGTGACAGGTGATTTGGTATAATTAACAATAATGAAACTTATGAACACAAAACTTTATTTACAAAGTTACAGTACCTTACTCTATTTTTCAACGTAATTGTCATTGCTATCAAGATATTTATTGTCACGTAGTACCAGTTTTTCAATGCAGATGTTATACCCTTCCATCGCTAAAGATATGAGCCAAGATGTCACTGTCACTTTGAGGTCTTCATCGGTTGGGAAATCTTATCCAAAAGTCATGTATGGTGTCCAAAGTGAAACACCGGTTCTTCTTAATTCCTTTATTAACATTTGCTTTCAACTCCACCATAATGCTCAATGAACTTCCACTCTGGTCTTTATTGTACACCTTGATTACTTGTAAATTATGTGCCATTGTTCATTGCATTATCACCATACACTTGCATTATTTGCCTATAAATTTCAATTGGCCGAAAACTTTGTGCATTAAAAAAAAATGAATAAGTTCTTCGATGAAAGAAAAGAATAACATTAGCATTGAAAAACTGGTACCACGTGACAGAAAAATGTTTTGACAGAATGGAGATTATGTTGAGAAATAGAGTAAGGTATTGTAATTTTGTAAATAAAGCTTTGTGTTGCTAACTTCTGTTGTCATTTAGTTATGCCAAATCATGTGTCACTTTCTGGATGGCCCTCATAGTATTCTGATATATTTCTCCATAAGTACAGACAAAAGAGCATCTTCAAGACACTCAGATTCTTAGAGATACAATTGAGTAAAAGCAAATTACTTAATCAAATGATGAAGTATTTATTCTGTTCCAGGAACTAAGTGGTGGGCAGGTGTCTGGAAATGCTCAACTTCCCAAATTTTATACTCCTATTGATGATGTGGACATCAGTGTAACAATGTGTGGAATCAAATTTATTAATCCTTTTGGTTTAGCATCTGCTCCTCCTACCACCTCCAGTACAATGATACGCAGAGCATTTGAAGCTGGATGGGGATTTGCAGTTACAAAGACATTTGCATTGGACAAGGTACCTCATGTTATGGGTATTCTCTATGTATTTATCACAATAATTATGGAAAAGATACCATAAGAGTTCCTAACTCAGTTATTCTCTTAAATAATAAGTATGTACCTAATAATTAAAAGAAATATGTGAGCATGAAGAAAAGGCCAGATACATTTTAAGTCTGGGATTGCAATATCATCTTATAACTTTCTTCTACTACATATAGTTAAATAAGGGAAGTATTGCATTCCCCAAAAGATTTCACTGAAAATATATTACCTTCTTTTGCTGTAGTTTGTTTTAGATCAAGAAGGGAAAAGAGCTCAGATATAATGCTTGTGAGTCCTCAACATCTTATGAGTTAGCAATTCTTCATGATAACTCTAAAGCTGAAAATGAATTTCCACAAAACAGGAAGTTGACTGTGATGATATGTTTGTTTCTACAGGATTTGATCACTAATGTGTCTCCACGCATTGTAAAAGGAACGACATCAGGTCACCATTATGGACCAGAGCAAGGGTCGTTTCTCAATATAGAGCTCATTTCAGAAAAGTGTGCAGCCTACTGGTGCCAGAGCATTAGTGAACTGAAGCATGATTTTCCTGACAGAGTGAGAGAAACAGATTTAATTTAATCCTTTAAAATGTTCTAGCTATATTCAATTTTTTCTAGAATAAAAATTTAATTAATTAGTGATTAGAATAAGGTAATATTGCTCCAAATGTTTTAACCAATTCATGCTGTAGTTATTTTCAGTAAATGGGAAAATACTTCATATTTTTTTCTTTGCACTTTGTAATCATCTGTTATTACTTGGGCATTATTTATAGTCAAAAACAAACAACAATGTATAGAAACAATAATGGGTTTTAATGCATTTATATTATTTCTGAGTATTCTTGGCTTTCTTACAATTTACTTTGTTGAGTTAGAACATAAAAAATAACACTTTATGCTACTTCCAGAAAAGTGACTCATAAACAAAATACAAAATTTAATTTAAATATTTGCTACAGTGTGATAGACATGAAAGCTGGAATGTTGAAGTCTGGACAATAATAGCAGCTCTCTCTTCCTGCGTTCTTCACATGGCTGCACATAACAATACTGTTTTCCAGATTATACTCTACAACAGTTACTGCCAGGAAAATACGTTTTTCATCACTTGTAGTGGAACTCCACCCCCTGTTGTTTGGTTTCCACTATTACACTGCCGTGCAAAATGATTTGTCTCTCTTATCATATGAATTAGCTCATCATCAAAAAGGAGGCTGAAAAGCAGATTGATATTGTCAGCATCCACTGCAAAATTCAGGCTAGAAGCAGAGGTAAAGGAACAACTCAAGTAAATGGTGGAAATGGAGTTACATTATCACCTAATTGCAGTTACACCCATGTCTTGCTGCCCTTACATCCACAGGATTACTTGGATCTGAATCAGTATCGTTTTCTTGTAATTCTCCTGAACCAATTTCCTCAAGAGAAACACTATCAGAATCACTGTTACTTGACATTGTGAACACTACAACATGAACACAGTTCACAAATAGAAATTGAAAATAGACAACAAAATGTTTCTACGAAAGGTGCTGAATTGTCCCATCTGGTGTAAAGATAGCATGGTACACGAAGTGGTGTGCACTGAATTAAAGCATTCTGGATGAGAATTCTCAGGATAAAACCACAGGGAAAGAAGAGTCAAATATACACAAGATAACTCAGGCTAAAAAATATTTGGCCATTTCTGAATTCCGAGTATTCTCAGGATAATAAGTGAAGTGGTTTAACCTAGTTTTCTATCAATTTATATCAGAAAGGTAATTTTTAGGTGCAAGCATCTATATGGAGCCAAAGCTTCCTCTAAAATCCAGCGAGGTTACCCTCAGTGGGGCTATCCACTGGGGCAATACCTGGCTTACTAAAAGGCCCCTCCAAGATGGAAGTGGATATCCCACCTAAAGGGAAGACTACCAAAAACTTTGGTTAGGCCGACAACAATCTAGGGCCTACCTGGGTAGTGTGGTGGTAGCATGTCTGCCTCTCATTCAACAGATCCCAAGTTCAAATCTTGCTTAGGGTGAGTTACCCAGATAAGGTTTTTTGGAGGGTTTTCCCTCATCCTGAGAAGACGAATGTCAAGTAACATTAAGCTCCATGAATCCTGAGATTATTTGAGCATCATTTCACCAATTTCATTCATTGTCCGAAATGACCAACCAGGTTAAAGTATGTTAAGCTACATAAAAAAAAAAAAAATTAAAAAAAAAGCAATCTAGGGTAGTACCAGAGGGCCCTGAGGCACCTTGCAACCCTATCTAAGCACAAACTTACCCTATCTTCTAGGACATCCGGAACCCTGACCCACTAAGACCAACCTAATCTGATTACCCAGATATAGTTCTGGTCATGATTCAAGTACCATGGGTGCTAGGGGTCTGTAGCACCTGTATCATGGCGGCTGACCCCCCACCATGAGAATCAGAAAGTTAATACAAAATGATACAGAGCATAATTGCAAAAGAAACTAATCCAAAAAGGGCACAAACTGTTTGCTGTTAAGGTAGCCAACTCATGCTGCCTTGTAACATTATGGAGAGATGGTTCTGCAAAGCTCTGCAAGTTGTGAAGGCTGGGTTCAAGATATAGTTAAATATATGTGTAATGGAATAGGAGAAGTATATTGACCATCTCGGACCTAACACTGTGTGTAGTATTGTAACTTATTTGTATATTGTGATTATAATATTGAATCACTTAAACTGATTTACTGCAAAGCCAAGCTGTTGTTGCTTGCTTACTTTGCCTCTAAGTGACTTAAATATACAGGGTGGCAGTCTGTCTCTAATTCAAGAGGACCTGAATTCAAATCTTGGATAGGGTGAGTTCACTGAATAAGGCTTTTTCTTGGGTTTTCTCTTATCCTGAGAAGATGAATATGGGTAACTAAGGTGCAAGGATCCTGGACCCATTTAAATATCATTTCAGTTATTTCCTCCATTCATGTCTGATATAACCAACCTAATAGGATCTGTGGTGCACATTCATAAGGTCCCAGATTTTATTCTTGTTGGACCAATCATTCTGAATATGGGTTTTTTCATGGTTTTTACAGGTTGGTAGTTGGATACTGGATGAATTATTACTACAATGCATTTTCCTATCACTTACTTTCCTTTATTTAGTTTCCCTTCATCTTTCAGAGTCGTACAGCTTGGCACAATGTGATGCATGTGGTGTGAGTACTCTAAGCACAGGTTGGGAAGGATTGTATAATTGTACAGATTGTATAATTACATGGAAAATAACAGTCTATTTATCCAAGAACAATTTCAACTTAGAAAAAGAATACCAACCAACAATGCAATCTACAAATTTGTGCATGAAGTGCTAAGAGCTTTAAATGACAATTTACATATGGGTGGAATTTTCTGAGGCCTAGCAAGAGCTTTTGACTGTGTAAATCATGAGATTTTGAAAGCAAAACTAAATTTTAAGATATAAAAAATGAACATTTAATTTGGTTCATATCATATCTTGAAGAAAGAAAGCCAAGAACCAAAAATTAGCAACCACAATCAATATAACAATAATATCTCAGATTGGGAATTAATAAAACATGTCATTCCCCAAGGGTCAATTTTAGGTCCTTTGTTATTTTTTAGTTTACATAAATGACCTCCCATTTTACATAAACAACATTGCTAGTATCTACCTATTTGCAGATGATACCAGTGCTCTAGTAATAATCAAACATTTAAATAAATGTGTAATAAGATGAAATTATATCAGATTGGTTTAAAGGAAACAAAGTTTATTAAACCTTGAAAAGACATAGTTAAATTCATAACTAACCATTCATCAGTAAACCATTCTTCAACAATTTTGTCTTATGATGTCTCTTCTTCAAAAATATTCACATTTCTTCTTCTTCTTCTTCTTCTTCTTCTTCTTCTTCTTCTTCTTCTTCTTCATCATCATCATCATCATCATCTTCTTCTTCTTCTTCTTCTTCTTCTTCTTCTTCTTCAGGTTCCTCTGCAGCTATAGCTTGAGTGAAAAGATTAATTTCTTCTTCAGTCAGATGACTGGGATTTCTAACTTGTACACAATCCCTTCAAAAGTAATTTAGAGACTGTGTCAGTTGTCAATTCTAAAGAAATTGTAAATAATTAAGAAAATACAAAACAATTAGATATACTTACATGACTACATGCGTGATGTGTTTTGTTCACCAGACAGACATCTATACACATGCCAAAGCATTTTGCTGATGTCAGTATCTTTGCAACACCATCTATTTTGACACATGGGTACTTTTTGAATCACTTTGTTTGTTATTTTAGGTAGTTATTGCCAGTATTATGTGCACATATAATGAACAAGATTGGTGTGAGCTGAGCCAGAAAGCAGTGGCTGCTGGAGCAGATGCTCTTGAACTGAATCTGTCTTGTCCCCATGGAATGGGAGAGCGAGGAATGGGTCTTGCTTGTGGCCAGGTAAATATTTATCAATTTATTCCAATTTTATTGAATTGGGATAAATATGTTAAAATACACAAATCAGAATTTTTTCAGCTATCTTTAAGGCAACGTATCAGTGAAATTTAGTAAAAATGTGAAAATATACAATTTTTTGTTTTTGCATTTTAATTATACGAGGGCCCTCCAGAAAGTAATGAATGAATTGGCATAACTAAATAATAACAAAACATATCACCACATAGTTTAGTTACAAAGTTACAGTACCTTACCCTATTTCTCAATGTAATCTCCATTCTGTCAAGACATTTATTGTCATGTGATACCACTTTTTAATGCTTGTATTACACTTTTCTGCCGCCAAAGAACTTATTCATTTTTATGAATGCACAAAATATTTAGCCAATCAAATTTTATAGGCAAATAATGCAAGAGCATTGTGATAATGCAATCAATGACTCTTCAGTGAGGAAATGGTGCATAATTTATGAGTAATCAAAGAAGAACTAGTATGCCAAACAAAGATCAGAGTGGAAGTTCATCAATTGTTATGAAGAAATTGAAAACAAATGTTGATGAAGGAATTCAGAAATCCCAGTATTTCACTTTGTTCACCAAACATAACTTTTTGGGTGGAAAAGATTTTGCAACCAGTGATTTTGCTCAGATCTTTAGCAGTGTAAAAGTAAAACATAGGTATTGAAACATGTGACAATAAATACCTTGATAGTAATAGCAACTATGTTGAGAAAGAGAGTAAAAATTTGTAACTTTGTAAATAAAGTTTTGTGTTCATATCTGTCCTTATTATTTAGTAATGCCAAAATGTTTGTTACTTTCTGGATTGCTATCGTACTTATAACTTGTCTTTCCTGGTACACAATTAGTTTCTTTGATATTGACAATTTATAATTGCTCCCACCATTTAAGTAATGAACTAATGAACAGAGACTGCAAATTTAGGCATTATAAATGAATAAAATTGGCAGGTAAATGGGTGTTATAAGTAGCTAAATTAGCCAATAAAAGGAAATATAGGAAGACCTTACATTATACCTACTTATTTACTAAAAATTATGATTTTCAAATCAATGTTGCAGCTCTGTTGGAAGCAAAGAAATGTTCTCAGTAGCATTGGAGAGTGCATTTTTGTTTGGTTGTCCTGATATGTTGAGAAGTGAAGTCTTTGTTTTTGTATTTCACTGACTGTTTACATATTTTGCACAGAAGTATTTTACTGTCTGTAGAAAGTATGCCGGATCTGAAAGTATTAATGTATCTGTACAATTTACTGCACAAAGGAACACTGAATTTCAGGATGTTACTAGCTACATCACAATATGCTGCACTATGGCTGACTGCTTAGAATACTGGCCTCTCAACAAGCAGCCAGAGTTTGATCCCAGGCAACCGCATGTGGGACTTGTGGTGGACAAGTTGCAACCCAAAAACACCCGAACTGCTTCACAGTGTTTTACCACTACGCATGACACCCCACACCTGCTGTACACAAGGTCATGGTGCTAACTTGTTTTTCTCTGCTCTGAAAGTGCAGTATTGAGCTGACGGTGGTATGTGGTTGAGTTATTACCAGTGTGCTTTATTATTTTTTCCTGTACTTAATCACAAAGTGTATCATGGCTCAGCATTTGTTTTCTACTGCACAGCGAGTATTTATTTATGATTTGTATGTGTTAACACATTTCAAGTGGACTCTCAATAGTGTATATAATGGCAAAATTGACCCACATTTAATATTTTTCATGGACGAGGCTTGGTTCCACATTCATGCATATGTGTGCACACAAAATAATCATTATTGGAGCTTTGAGAAACCTAAATATTGTTCATGAACTACTCCATTATGAAAAAATTGGTGTATAGTGCATCATTAGTGGAGAAAGAGTTACAGATCCAATTTTTTTTGAGTCAGCAGTTGTCATCTACATATATGTGAATACAATTTTTCCCACTTTTGTTACAAAATTAATAGACAGGGAGCATGATTTTGCCCTTCTTCAATAAGACTCTGCAACAGCTTATAGAGCCAATCTTTCAATGAGAACAATTGAAAATGTGTTTCAGGACAATTATTAGTAGGGATTTGTTACCCCCTCATTCCCCAGCAGTTTCTATCTCTGGGGTAGCTTAAAGCATAAAGTGTGTAAGACAAACCCTCACACCCTGGAAGAATTAAAACAAAATATCCACCAGGAAATTGCCAGCATTTCTCAATGTGAACTACAGTGAGAGATGCATAGATTCCTAAAGAGGTGCCAAAAATGTATGGATAATGGCAGTGGCCAGTTTCAGCATCTCCTTTAAGTAAGTAAGGCCTTTAAAAGTAGTCTTAAAACTGTTGCAGGTTTCATCTGCAGCTTTCTATGATAGCGGCAGGCAGACAGGCAAAACACTGCGCAGCTGGTTCAGATGTTTTTGGATCATTTGGTACTTGCTGTATAGGAATTTTTATTATAAAAAAAAAAAGACAACATAAAACTGCAATGTTTGAATACAAAGATGTAAATCAAACAAATTCACTTTCAAATTGAAGATAGTTATAACTCATTTAAAAAGGAATCCTGCCAAAGTTCCTGTCTGTGATAATGAAACATCACCTTTTGATACAGAGGAGTTACAAGTCAGATGCCTGTTGAAGAGCAGACAGACTCTGAACCAGAGAGAGAAGCCTTGAAGTGTGATCAGTCCATTGTCTGGTGTGAAAGTGAGGAAGAAAATGATATGAAATGATGATGGAATGAACGAAGGAAAGATGATTATGGAGCATGTGGTGGAATGAAGGTGAGGGGAATAAAAGAATCCAGAGAAAACTGGCCAGGCCCTGCTATGTCCAACACAAACCCTACATGTGATCCCCTGGGATTTAACTCAGATTGTCTTAGTGAGAAGCGAGTAGTATAACCACTAGAATATGGTGCCACCTTGATTAGACTTCATCAGGAAGCAAGTGGTAAGATTGTTTACTAACAAGGGAATTGTACATGAGTGCATGCTGAAATGGTGGCATGGGAACAGGCAACTGCTGAAGGGACTGTTGCCTGGGTCACTGTAACAATAGAGTAAATGAACATAATAGCCAGGCAAACAAAGGTCTTTGTGTGTTTCCCTTCAAGATCTCTCGAACCTTCTTTCTCCCCAGGTGATGTAAACACAGGGACTCAGTTATTTGTGTACCAAAAGTGCAAGCGCTGTATTACATGCACTGCACTAGTGACCAATAAAGTCAAAATAACTGGTGTCCTCATTTGTTACAATACTGAAAGTTAACCTCAAATTTCATATACAAGTAGCCAAACACATTATTAGATACATACAACATATTATATGCTTAATTTAACTGGAAATACATGAAATTGAAATGTTAATGTTCTACCTCTAAAATATTGAGTAGCCTTTGTCAGCTGCTGTGTTGGGGTATTTAATGCTGTGCTATTCCAAGCCATTATAGTGTATCCTGTCATGACAAGCAGTCTAAACCACTCCCTCACTCTCCTTGGCATAGTTTGTAATATTAAGGGATGTGAAACGTGGACCTCATTAAAGCATACAGTTTAATATGTCAAATAAAATTTTAACCATTTCAGAGGTAATCCTATTATTAATTTGAACTTTGAAATACTTGTACTTTTCTCAAATGGGAAATTACTATTTTTTTTTTCTTCTCTTTCTTTCTTCTGGTCATGGAATTTCAAAGCCTTGACAAAGTGATACTCTTATATGATTTGACTGTCATTTAGACCTACTGTATCTGCAAGGAAATGTGTTATGAAATTGTTTCTCTGTATTTGTATCTCAATTAACAAAAAGCAGATACAAGCATAAGGTTTTGTAAGAACATTTTGTTGAAGAATGGTCAGAGAAAAGCATGCAAATGTAACACATAATTTGTTTCTAATTTTAGGATCCAGAGTTGGTTCTGAACATTACTCAGTGGGTGAAGGCTGCTGTATCTATACCTGTATTTGTTAAGCTCACACCAAACATTACAGATATAGTAGCAATTGCAAAAGCAGCTCATCAAGGTATATTGTTTTCTATAAAATATATTAGAATACTTGTTTTTTATTAGATGAAGAATTAGTAAAATCATAAAAATAAATTACACTCTTCTCCATTTATTTTATTGTGCCTCCTAATAGGTCATATCACTTCTTATTCAATGTCATCTTTAACTCAGCTTATAAATAAGAGCATACTAAAAACAGCTTGTTATGCTATTTTCATTCATTGATGACCTTAGGAATAATATTTTGGAAAATTCAGTAGATGCTAAAAAAAGTGTTCATTATGCAAAAAGGTAATAAGAATAATGGCAGGGGTAAGATGATCAACTCAATGCAAACCATTTCTCAAAATGTTTGGAATTTTACGTAACATAATTTGTATTTCTTAGTGATTTGTGATGATATTGTTAACTCTTTAGTGCCAATTATGATCTAATTCTGCGAGATTTGTCAATCAGATCTAATCGTGATGCAATTTTCATTAATTTTAACCCTTTCCAGTGGGAAAGTCTGTTTACTTTCTACATCATTGCCATAGAGAAAAGTTTTCTGGAGTGCCTCCAGACCTTATCTTTACAGTCCAAAGTGCTAAAAAGGTTCCAAATTTAATTTCTCTAGCCACTGTTTGTTTATGTTGGTTGAAAGATGGAATCATATAGCCAAAGGTTAAAAACAGAAGAGGAAATAAGAGTGAGTTCTTGATGTATTAGAAGCAAGTGATGGATTTTGAATTTTCACTTTGATGCAAATGAATTTGATAACAATGGCTCTTGTACACATGCAAATAATCAGTGTACTTATCAAAATAGATTTACGGAAGTGTAACCAGACGATGCTATGCAAAATAACTATTCAGTTATGCAACCACACAAGCGCTAAATTGTAAAATAGATTTACGGAAGTGTAACCAGACGATACTATGTGAAATAACTATTCAGTTATGCAACCACACAAGTGCTAAATTGTACAGTATCTTTGTTACATCTGTACCCTATTGCTTTATGCTATTTTTATTATTAGTTATTAATATAACTACTGTGTGTACGTGCATGCATGTGCGCGCATGGTTTTTTTGTTTGTTTTTTTTTTTTGGTGATTTTTTCAGTCCTTCAGGTTACATGAATTTATTTTTTATGTTTCAAAAATTAAAACACTAGACCAAAACAGATTGCTGTTTTAGTAAAGAAATAATTTCATTAGTACTTTCTGTATAGTAAGATTTTGTATGCCTAATTATTGACTATTTTAGGATTTTGTATTTTATTTTAGAAATGTTCTTTTTTTTATATTTTTTTAAATATTGAAGAGACTTCTCATCTATATAACACATATTATACAGTAGACCTAAGGGTTTACGATAAAAAAAAAATATATTTTCAGCTCTCTATGTCATTTGGTGCTCATTTTATTACTAGTAATTTAAAAGCCTGCAATCTGCTATAAAACTGTTCAGCACTTTTCAGACAGCTTTTAGTTATTTGGGCTGGCACTAAAAGATAATTACCTATGTAATGTTCTAAGTACATACATTTTAGGAATAGTTGTTCCATTATTGTTCTTATATAATGTCTGTGGTTTGTTATTGTAATGTTGTGGTTGCAAAAATACAATGAATTCAGCGACCTTAAATAAATTAAAAAAAAAGTGTAAAAATGAACTTGGCAATTCCAGGAGGTGCAGATGGAGTATCTGCAATCAATACAGTTTCTGGATTAATGAGTATTAAAGCCGATGGCAGCCCTTGGCCAAGTATTGGAAAGAAGAAGCTCACAACTTATGGTGGAGTGTCTGGAAATGCAACCAGACCAATGGCGCTGCGTGCAATATCTTCTATTGCAAGAGCAATTCCAGGTTTTCCAATCATGGGAATGGGTGGAATAGATTCTGCTGAAACCAGTTTTCAGTTCCTTCATGCAGGAGCTACAGTATTACAGGTAAACCAAAATGTGTACTTTTCATATCCAAGAAAAGATTAAGAAACACTTTATGACAGGCATTGTTTTATCCAGTGATTCACATTTTATTTAATACCATGCGATCAAAAACATCCGAAAGGCTGCACAGTGTTTGTCCACTGTGCATGCAGAAACATGATAGCACACAGCTGCCATACGCAAAGTCACAGTGCTGACTTGTTTTTCTCTGCTCTCAAAGTGCAGTATTGAGCTGACGGTGATATCATGTGGTTGAGTTATTACCAGTGCTTTATTATTTTGTCCTGTACTTAGTCACAAGGTGTTTCATGGCTCAGCATTTTTTTTCTACTGCACAACATGTATTTATTTATGATTCATATGTGTTAACACATTTTGTGAGTGGACTCTCAATAGTGTATACAAAAAATTGACCCACATTTAATATTTTTCATGGATGAGGCTTGGTTCCACCTTCATGAATATGTGTGTACACATAATAATCATTATTGTAGCTCTGAGAAACTTAATACTGTTCATGAAACATCCTTTCATGACAAAAAAAATTGGTGTATTGTGTGCCATTAGCAGAGAAAGAGTTATAGGCCCAATTTTTTTTGAGTCAACAGTTGAAACCCTTACATATGTGAATACAATTTTGCCCCCTTTTTTAGAGAATTAACAGACGGGGAGCATGATTTTGACTTTTTTCAACAAGTCTCTGCAACAGCTCATACAGCCAATCTTTCAAGGAGAACAATTGAAAATGTGTTTCAGGACAGAATTATTAGTAGAGATTTGTGGCCCCCTTGGTCCTGCGACCTAAACCCTGTAATGTCTATCTCTGGGGTAACTTAAAGCATAAAGTGTTCAAGACAGACCCACACATCCTGGAAGAATTAAAACAAAATATCCGCCAGGAAATTGCCAGCATTTCTCATCGTGAACTACGGCAAGTGATGAATAGTTTCCTAAAGATATGCCAAAAATGTGAATGAACAATAGCAGTGGCCTGTTTCAGTAACTCCTTTAATAACATTGGTAAGAAAAGCCTTTAAAAGTAGTTTTAAAAATGTTGCATGGTTTCATCCGCACCTTTCTACGATAGCGGCAGATGGCAACAAGCGTCGAGAACATGCACAGGCAAAACACTGTGCAACTGGTTTGGACGTTTTTGGAATACCCAGTATTAACTATTGGAAACAGAATTAAAAAAGCAATAGTGAGATAGCTACATGTACTTTGTTTATATGGTTATGTAATTTTATTCCATGTTTAGCAACTCTAAGGCAGCACCATGGCTGAGTGCACAGACTGCTTACCTCTCACCAAAGTGACCTGTGTTCAATCCCAGCTGGGGTTTGTTGTGGAGAAAGCAGTACATGGGTGGGTTTTCTCTGGGTTCTCCAGTTTCCTTCATCATTCATTTTACTAATTGCTCCATCGTTATCTTTCCTTTCATGCATTTCACTTTTATTTCATATCATCTTCTCACTCACTCTCTCCCTGGCTGCAGGCTGATCCCCCATTCTGGGTTCTTCGCTCTGATTCAGTATTCATCTACTCCTCAACAGACTTCTGATCCTATGCACTTGCGAGTAGGTCATAGAGTGTGAGTCCTGCATACAAGAATGGTAAACTAAGTAAGTTTAGCCACTACAGAGGGGGACAATGAACTAGGAGCAGTCTGTGTAATGTTTTTCCTCTCTGCATGTCTGCCACTATCATATAATGGCACAGATGCAAACATACAGCACTTTTGAAACTTCTTTTAAAGTTTAAAACATTAATGGGAACACAGTGAAGTAACTAATCCATTAAGAGTAAAAATATAGATTACACTCAAACATCACTCTTGAAATAAAGTAACTTACTCCGGACATGTTTCGGTGGCTGTTGCCACCAATTTCAACGGAGATTCACTGATGAACTCATGGTAGCAACCTGTGGAGGTCTCTCTTCTGGATAGATGAATTATGGGATGAGTCCATTTATTTGTAGTATGTCAAAATTTATGAAATTTTTTTGGTTTTTTAAAATTAATAGATTTTCCCAAACTGTTAATCCAATTGGATTCTGCACTAATTTTAATACATATTTTTTAATTCTTCCAGGGTGTTTGAGTTTGTCTTGTACACTTTTTGCTTTAATTTACCCCAGAGATGCAAATCGCAGCAGGGTTAGGTCTGGGGATCGAGTGGGCCACAAATCTCTATTAATAATTCTCAATTGTTCTCATTGAAGTATTGGCTATATGAGCTGTTGCAGAGCTTTGTGGAAAAAAGGAAAAATCACACTCCTGTCTGTTAATCCTCTAAAAAATAGAGACAAAATTTTATTCAAGTATTACAGGCATCGGCTGTCAAGTTGAAAAAAATTGACCCTATAACTTTTTCTCTATTCATGGAGCATCATATATCAATTTCTTTAATCATAGAAGGATATTTCATGAGCAATATTAGGTTTAAAGATTTGAAGCATTCTCGGTATTGATTACTACAGATGACTTCACGGAATAGCAACCGAGTTAGATTGGAATCAGAGGAATCCAAAATCTTGACCATCTTGACTCAGTGGTCTTCATCAGGGAAGTCATCTGTAATATTAAGTTTGTCAGAGCTCCAGTAATGATTACTTTATGTGCACTCATATCCATGAAAGCGGAACCAATTCTCATCCCTGAAAAATGAAAATTATTAAATAATGATCTATTTTGTCATTGTATACACTATTAAGACTCCACTCACAAAATATGCACCTAACTACAGGATCACCTGGTTAAAGAGCATATGCCACAGTTATTTTATATGGTTTTAACTTCAGCAACTTAGTACCTCTTCACGCAGAGCTATAAGAAATGCCTACCTTTATGGAAGATGTTTAAGCAATTACTGATTTCATTTAATGTTTCTTTGGTAGGAACCTTATTATGTCATTTAGGTTTCTTAGACTGAACACTTCCTGTGGCCTGAAATTTATTGTAAAAGTTATGGATTGTTGTATGGCCTGGAACATTTACAGCTGGAAATCTTTCTGCAAATCATATTTTCACTTGACGAGCTGACTGAGTTAGCACATACAAATCATAAATCAATACATGTTGTGCAGTAGATTTTTTTTGGTAGTGTTTAATGCCTGCTTTTACTACTTGTTGCACTGTAGGCGATGTGCAGTAGAAAACATACTGAACCATAATATACTTTGTGACTAAGTACAGGATAAAATAACAAACAACTTGTAATAACAGAACTACATCATATGTATCATATCAACTCAATACTGCACTTCCAGAGCAGGGCAAAGTTGCCTCAGAAACATGACCTTGAGTACAGTAGCAGTGGAATCATGTGCCCACATACCCAGTGGAAAAACACTGTACAGCTGGCGTCAAGTTCATTGACTCTCCCAGTATAACAGTATTAAAATCTCTAATGTGGCAAACTATGAACAGAAACTATGAGGGCAGATCGAAATATACGCACAATAATTTTTTCCTGCCTTGATATTGCAGCTGGAATGTTGCAATTTCACACAGATATAGCTTGAAGTTTTCACTACTATTTTTTGTTTCATGTGCAGCTCTAGCAAGAGAAGTGTGGACTATGCAACAAATATGGCATTTATGCTACTGTTGTCCACGTGTGAAGAGCAGAGGGGTGTGGTTCGATATTTGTGTGCCAAAGGGCATAAACCAAGTGAAATTCACAGGGACATGTTTAGCATGTATAGGGATGATTGTATGGACCATAAGCGGGGTGCATTCTTACATGAGGGCCGTGTGAACCTTAGTAATTTGCCATGCTCTGGGAGGCTGGTAACAGCTGCAATTCAATGTGACTCAATCTGCTAGGAAAGTGCTTGTGAGTGTTCTGGGATATACATGGTGTTTTATTGGTGGCCTTTGCTGAACAAGGGACCACATTATAACTTTGGTGAAGTTGTCTCATGTCCTTCAACAAATGCCACAACTTTAATGCTGATGA
The DNA here is from genome assembly GCA_030762935.1 of Hymenopus coronatus. Lineage (NCBI taxonomy): Eukaryota > Metazoa > Arthropoda > Insecta > Mantodea > Hymenopodidae > Hymenopus > Hymenopus coronatus. The sequence continues at coordinate 12,515,976 of CM060900.1, forward strand.
TTTCAAACTTCTTTGTGACAATGTTTGCCCCCATGTTGCTGCTGTTGTTTGTCAGAAAATCACCAAATTTAGTTGGGAGGTGCTCCAGTATGTACCATACAGTCTGGACCTTTCACCATCAGGCTTTAACGTGTTTGGTCCCATAAAGAAATTCCTGGCTCGCCAACGATTTGCGACAGATTCGGAAGTGAAATCAGCAGTCTGCAGATAGCTATACTTTTACGAACAGGGCATATTGAAACTGGTATCATGATGGGACAAATTTATTGAGAAAGTTGTGATTATGTTGAGAAGTAGGTCAAAGGGGTAAATTCATTTGTGATTATATATATTTATATATTTTTTTTTAACTATTAGACTTTGTTGTAAAAAAATTATTGTGTATTACCTTTCGATCTGCCCTCATACACAAAACAGAAATGTAAAGCTTAATTTGTCTAAACTAATTGTAAATTTTATTTAATCTCACTAGTAATTGCCAGTAATTCAATATCACCATTGATCTCTGATTTTATCCTATGGGAGTTCTCTCAGATGCCAGTATAATGACTGACATCTTCTTCTCGTTGCATTTTACTCTTAATGGTGGTGTCTACCCATACTGTGGCCTTCAGTTACCTATATTCCATTGAGAAAATATAGCTACGTATGCAGGAATTTAACAACAATGGTCAACAATGATATCCTTACTGTTTCTTTTCCAGAATTCCAAATCAATGTCAAGTAACAGCTTATAGAAAGATGTTAACTTATATGTAGGAAGGTACAGTCAGTGTTCACAAAAGCAAGTAGTTTCTTGATTGTAAGTGGCTCATTAATGTGGAGGAAATTATTAACTTTTTCATGCATTGCACTGTACACTGAACTTCTAGGGCTGGCTTTTACATTTCCTTGATTTTCCAGGCGTGGTTAACTCACGTGGTTTTAACTTTCACTGCATGCGGAATTTATACTTAATGCATACATACACACCACTTTGCTACAATATCCTTGATGGCCAACGTGGGATATTTCTTACATAGTTTGTGAAATAATTGAAAGTTACAACTTTCTTACAACTTGTTTTCAGGCAAAGTTTTACAAACTGCATTTGTTTGGCCATTATGGTTTAGTTACTAATGGCCTCACCTTCCCACTTCTGAAGCTCACTAGCAGAAGGCAGTCTGCACATCCTGTTTGCTCATTTTTTAAATACGTCCAATTTGATTGCTTACTTTAGAATTATTTTACTGAAACTCTACATAATCACAGTTAGACATACAGTTGTTACATAATATAGAGGAGATCCAGTAGCTTTCGTTAGTACTCAGTGAACTACTTTGTAACTGATGTACCTTATAATACACGACATTAGCCAATGAATGCACACTAGATTCGCTTTTGTGCATGTGTCTCTGTTTACATGAGTACCTATTCATTCAGTGAAAATGGTCTAACATAGCGACAAGGGGAAGTGTGATGCTGATTACATCCTCATTCTGTGACTTTAGTAAATTGTCCTATTCTATCATGCACATATGGATGTACTGGCAGGAGGCAGTTTCTATTGGGCAACAAATTTGTATTTAATGAGAAACAAAATTACTTTTTGGAAATCCAGCAATCTACCTTTTAACTATGGTGCTGATGGTGCACTGACCATAACAGTTGATGAATGAAAATATTAAATTAATCCACAAAGGACATTTAAGTGCCAAAGCTACCTGATATTTATTCTAAAGACTGAAAAGTTTCTGAAAAATATGGCATCTTGAATCAGCTGGTATTTGGATCCAGATCAGGAAAGAGTCCAGAACTACAAACTGTGATGGCTAACATGCAGTTTGTGGATTTTAAATCCATTGAGCTTTTAAAGTAAAATAAATTGTACAGCTTCTGCAAATAAAAAAGGTTATTGAATTTGCTTCATTTTTTACATATAGTTATTTAAGGTGATTAAATGTGTTTTTTTTTTTTTTTTGCAGGTTTGTAGTGCTGTGCAAAACCAAGACTTCACTCTGATAGATGATTATACCTCAGGTTTGAAAGCATTGCTTTATTTAAAATCTCAAGAGGCTCTGCAGGATTGGTGTGGTCAGTCACCACCAACTGTTAAACACCAAAAGGGAAAGCCAATCTTATCTCTTGCAGGTGACAATGGAAAGGTTTGTTTGTTTGTTTGTTTGCTTGTTTGGTCCCACCTCGAACAATGCTCAAGGACATTGAATGTGTGTAATACAATTTGAGATATGCACCTTAACTAATAACATACCCAGGGATGGCTCCTGGGGTAGTGCCATTGTGCCATGGCATCACTATTAAATAAAAAAGAATATTGTGATTATTGATTAAACATTGTTCCTACACTTGTGTTCTAGTTCTCTTCTTTGAACAGTATGTTAAGCACGCGTGATCTGACAGTAGGCAGTAGTTTTCTGAAGCTTGCGCCAGTTCCAGATAGGCACTGTTTGAGTTCATATGCCACTGTGTATAAGGCTAGAGCGCTTGTTTACCATAGCTGCTTATGATGGATGTGGTACCTAGGTTGTTCTGGCACACAGTCTCTGTTCCACTCTCCAGAGCGCAGAACAGTACCTTGCAGGCAACAATGAAGGAATGCACTGTTCATGCCTAAATTCTCCTGTGAATGCACTACTACCATTTTGCTGCAAGTTAATGCTAATGCATTTTGAAGTTAAGTTAAATCCAGTGATTTAACTATTGCAGTATATGATAAGTGGCACCATCTTGTTGAAACCAATTGTCACGTTTGTCCTCTTCCAACATAGCCACGAACTGCTGCACAATATCCTTGTAGACAACATCACTGACTGTTTCCTCAGAAAAAAGGGCCAACAATCCTTCTTCATGATATTGTATGACAAACACCAATTTTTTTGTGAATGAAGAGGATTTTTAGTTGCCCAAATCCTAGTATTCTCGGTGTTAATGCAGCGATTCAACTGGAACCACACCTCATTCATACAGAAAGTCGTATCGAGAATGGCTACATTGTTGCATGTGAAAATAAGGAGCCATTGGCAGTAATGGCAACGTTTCCCTAGATAGACTGCAGGTCCTGTACAAGTTTGACCAATACAGGTGCAGGTTGTCTAGCTTAAGGGAAGTCGAAATGCCCTATCTTGTTAATGTTAAAGTTTGACCCATTATCTCAGCAACTATTTAACATAATGAGCTAATTTTCTCAAAGTATATCCGGATATACCTTCACTGTTGATTGATGAAAAATAGAATGCTTGTGTTGATTAGAAGAAAATGTACAATTTTTTTTTAATAAAGCTCTTAAAATTGTATTGAAAAATGATAATTTTAAATTTAAAAAAAAATAAGTAATCCATACACATAAAACATTTTCGTTAAAATAAAGCCTATTTAGGTGCAAATGTGTGCTAAAAATTTCAGCCCTTACTATCAATTAGTTTCTGAGATAATGGGGTATTTGTATAGAAAATGCTACTTCAGAAATTGCTTTCAACATAACATTTAAAAAAAAGTGTAACCTAACTTTCCAAACACAACTTAGCTGTATTTCGAAACTCTCACCTGAAAGAAATATGAGTGGGATGCCAATGCTGTGAATAGCTATAATAAAAATTTTGGATCAAAATTGAAAAAATATATTTTCTTTAACATTAATATTTACAAACTTATTGCTGTTTTATCACGTGATTTTATCAAATGTTCTGAAAAACTACTATGCAGGATTATTTTCAGAAATATTTTAAAACTATTTACAATTAGCGTACCTCTATAAAAATTATACCAAAATGAGCGGGGTATTCAAAATACACATATGCAATTAAAATATGAAAATGGAAAAAAATTATGAAAATCACATTTCGATTCCCCTTAAGTACTTAATGTGTGGATGCAATTGATGATCCAATCTGTTGTGCCAAAAGTTTTACCAATTTTAGTGGCACTGCAACTATTTGCTGATCATCATGAATGGAATCTTGTATTACTACCTTGGGTCTTCCACATTTTGTCTATCATCCATGGAAACTGGCACACAAGTGCATAAACAGCACTTTACTTGGTGATGGATCATTGGGAAATAGACTTCTCCATCCCTCCATATGATTCAAACTCAAAATATGTTTGCACAATAGCGACATGCTGTAATCACATAAACCCTTATCGTCAATGACACTTCGAGATCTCAATCCGAGCAACACAACAGCTGCACTGACATAAAAATAACATAAAGCCATTCTTCAAGGTTACAGCAATTCCTTATGCAAAGCTTGCCAGCTCATCCAGTAAAACACCCTAAGACAATTTTTCTAAGTATGAGTGCGGTGACTTTTTGAACACACTATAAACCTTGGTAACAGCAAAGCTAATTATAAATTTGTATTGCAGCATAGCAGCGTCCATTTTGGAAGAGTTTTAAGCTATTTGCTGGTCTATGCAAATCACCTGCATGCCTTGCATTGTTGTTATGTATAATAAGGTTTGTTGTGAAATTATTGTAATTGTCTACAAGATATCCCAAGAGTTCACCAACAAGAGTAAGAATTTTCTGAATTTTAAATAAGGGCCTACATGAATAATGGTGTCCAACACTGCTGATAATATATATGGCCTTTTTGTATTAGAAACAAATTGTTCCTGTGTGCTGAATTATCTCGGAAGATTATTCCACATCACTAAAGGGAGTGAAAGTCAGCAAAACAGTGACTTCTAAGATTTAGTGATCTAAAGATGGTGATGATAATGATGATGTCAACACTCAATGAGTAGGTGGCACTAAATGTTTCAATGTATTTGGCAAAAAGTTACCTAAGCAAATCTAAAAACAGTTGTTAAATATATACCTACACTTGTTTATTAGGCTACCCTCAAATTTTTTTGTTTAAACTATATCTGATTTTGATTTTATTCAGAATCTACCTCATTTTGGGCCTTACCAAATCAAGAGAGAAGAAAAGATTATACAGATCAAAAAAGAAATGGATTTACTTTCTTTAAATGATCTGGAGCCAGAATCTGGAACAAGGTCTAGACAATCAGTATCTGTGCTAAGTATTCAGAATGTTATTGGTGAGTCAGTTTCACAGATTGGCACTCACTCATCATTGGACAGAAAGCAGCAGGTGGTGGCTCTGATTGATGATGTAAGTAATGTGATTCACAAAATGTGAAGCATTTACTCTCATAATTGAAGTCTGTAACACAAACCCTAGTGTTGAACTACTGATTAGCTGGTCTTACATTTACTAGGTTTGAATTAGAATAGTCTGGAACTTAAATACAGTGTGTCCTGTTGAATTGTTACCACATAGAAATGTAAATATCTCCTCACACAGTCAAGTTATAGATGTGCTTTTCTTGGTAGAAACTCTCCAAATGTTGTGACAGTGAAAATTATGATGCTACTGCACATGTGCATGGTATGACAACGCACAGAGTTAAAATGGCGGAATTCACAGTACAGCTCAAAGTGAATGTTGTTATTGGTTAGCTGAACTGTAGTTCCCAATTATAGTATAGAATAGAATAGAATTTATTCACCTTAAGAAATACAATGAATTCATGGCTTCATCAAAAACAAATAATACATAATTTAACAAATCTCTTACACTTCTATATAAATTATATTTTACAGTATTGATCAAAACGAGTACAATTGTTGCTAAGCTAATCTTGTCTTGAGGCAGTCGTTAAGGTTTCTCTTGTGCCGAAGTACATCCTCAGATGAACAGGACCCATGCAACAAACAATGTTTCAGTGTTAGAGAAATCAACTTATTTACACATACATAGCTGGATGGCTCATGTGGCAAAGTTTTCCAAATAAACAAGTATTTTTAGCACATAATCAAAAGGATGTATTCATGAATTCATCAACGGAATAAAACATATAGTTTAGGAGTAGATTTTTAACCTTCTTCTTAAATGCTTTGCTCTGTGGAACTTTGATCACATCAGGGAGTTTATTATATAAGTTAACACCTTTGTGGGAAACTGAATTTAAGCTTTTAGTTAATCTGTGTTGTTGGAGATGGATTGCTGTTGATGTTCTTGTGTTGTAAGGATGGTATTCATTGTTGAGCTTAAAAATGCGCTTATTGTCACGTATAAAAGAAACTGTCTCTAAGATATAAATACATGGTAATGGTAAAATTCTTAAATCCAAGAAAAATGGTTTACTTGGGGTACATTGGTTCATTTGCTTGATTATTCTTATTATTCTTTTCTGCAGTTTAAACACCTTAATACAATTGTTGGCAGACCCCCAGAAGGGGATTCCATATGTCAGTAATGAGTATATATAATCAAAATACACTGTTTTTAGGACATCTAAGCTGCACGCTTTAGCTAGTAGCCTTAGAACATAGCATATACGACTTAATTTATTAGTAAGAAAATTGGTATGCTCTGTCCAGCTGAGCTGAGAAGCAATAACAATCCCTAAGAACTTGGTAGAATGACTCTCATTAATCAATGTATTAAAAGAAGATGTAGGCAGGAATATGGTGCAGATCGTCATACCATTGTGCTGTTGGAACAAGGGAAGTGTATGCAGCTACAGCTGAAGATTTAAGGCAAGCATTTCAGCATAGCCCAAGGAAGTCAATTTGACGGGCCAATTTAGAGATAGATATTCTGAAGATGACGGCTCTCACGGTTGTCCATAACAGACTGTGTTTAGAGAATACAAAATCCAACTTATGCAAAAGTTGCAGTGGAAGATAAAACCCAAATGGGCTACTGCATTGTTATCCCACATTGATGATGGCAATGATGCAATGACCATATCACATTCTCAGACGATGTCACCTTTCACCATTACAATGACACATGGGTTTTTTCTTTGCTGAAAGTACAGTAACAGGGACAATATACCAAGATATGCTAGAGAACTATGCAGTACCACAAACACCAAACTCCAGTACAGGACCTGGCTGACCTTCGAAGGTGGATAATAAACGTTTATGCTTCCATCACACCAGTAATGCTTGCTGAACACATGGAAGTAGATAGAGTTCTGTCACGATATTCTTTGGGCCACCAAAGGCACACATATGGAGATTTTTTTAAACTTGACGAGTTTGGTTAATATACAATCTAATTCCGGCTATTCTGTGTCTACTAGTTTACGAGATATTAATGCTTCTTTATGGTAGTGATTCAAAGGGACACTCTGTATTGTCACTGTTCACTTGGATCAAAAATAGCACAACCCTTAGGCAGTTAGTGAGCATTTCTCTTCATTGATTACACAGTTCACTTGTATCTAGAAGGTAGATGTCCTGTAACCTTAGACAGTTAGTAAGCATTTCTTTCCAATATTTCACAATTCACTTGTATCAACAGCAGTAGCAGTGAAGACAGTAATGTGTATCAATTTTACTTATAAGCTTGTTTTCAAATTGGACTTTTACAGCTGTTACTTCTTTTGTTTAAACAAATTAATCAATTGAAAAGTACAGTTTTCTTCAACCAATATTACAGTAGAAGATCCTATGAAGGCCATCCAATAAATAAGTTTCCTATTTTCTTCTCCGCAAACCACATGTTTTAAAATTAAGTTGGTACTGTAATAACTTTCATTGGGGTATGGTGGTTGTGCTTGACTTTCAACAGCACATGCCAGTATGGCACCAGTGGCCATAGAGCTACCACTTGAAAGCATGTCCACTTGTGAACTCTGTTCTGTTATTCACTATTCATGGCGAAAAATGAAACAGCTATTAATATTCATTGCTGTTTAGTATGTGTTTATGATTATTTCATCATTCTGCCACATTGATATTTGTCCACCACAATCCGAACTGCAACAGTGGCTGCATTGCCTGTAGCGGTAACAGCTCTACCGCTGCATTCTTCATCATGCACATTTTGCCATCCTGCCAGGAACAATGAATGCCGGCGGCAAACCATTTGGATGCTCGTACATCCCTTACCATAAACACACACTAAATGGTGACAAATATTGATAACCCTTTCATTTTTTGCCGTGAAAAAGTGAACAACAAAACAGAGTTTACAAGTGGACACACTTTCAAGTGGTAGCTCCATGGCCGCTGGCGCCATACTGGTGAATGTGGAGCAAGGAAGTGCTGTTGAAGGTCATGTGCAGCCACCATACCCCAATCAAAGTTCCTACAGTTCAGACTTAATCTTAACACATGTAGTCTCCAGAGAAAGAAAATAGGGAAACTTGTACAAATGCATGTGAAAATAAATATATGCACTTAAATGTGTATATAATTTGCTGTAAATAAAGTTCTTTGATTTTGTATTGTTAAGGCAATCATTTTAGATATTTTAGGACTTACAACATAAAGTATTGAGGCTCTCAACGTTTTTTAATTAACACAAGTGTGCACTAACTCCAGGCTTGAATAGAGTTAGAAATATTCTTCTGCAAACTTTTTTACAAACTATTTTGTTATTGCAAAGTTAGAGCCAGGCTGAAAAATTCAATGCCATAGCGAGATCTGTACCATGGATCTGCTGGTTTGTGTGATGTTGCTCTAACCACTGAGCTACCATGGTAACATGCCAACACAGCATTAAATTTCCAACTGACTTATGTTTTTCCTGGTAAACCACAAGGAGATTTCAAACTCGTACCCCAAGGCTTCACAGTTTAACAAACTATTAGGTCAGTCAAGTGACAATTGCCTCTTCCACACTAGCCGTGTTCAGGACAGTAGTTGGAAAGGTACAGTCAGCCTGAAAAATTGATTTATGTAATTGTAGGTTAAACTATGAACCCAAGACTTCAAGTACTTAGAAATTTGTGTGTCATCATTGGGGTACATCATCACAAAATGATTTTGAGATCTCCTCCTTGTTTGCCAGAAAAACAGAAGTCACTCAGGGAATTTAATAGCACATTGGCATGTTGCCATGGTAGCTCAGTGGTTAGAGCAACTGGACAGAATCCAGGAAATCCATGCTTTAAATCCCAGCTATGGCATTGAGTTTTTCAGTCTGGCTCTACTTTCCAACTCCTGTCTTACTAATGGTTAGTGTGAAATAAATAATTATTTTACAGAAATATTATTGTACAGAATTCTTTAACACTGGATAGTCATAAATTATGAGTGTAATCCTTGACAGGGTTGGGAAGAACACTTGTTTATTAAGAGAATGCTGTCTTCAAATGGAACCAATTATTCTTTCCTTAGTACCTCATTCCTGGATTAATATTTAAACAGACACTTTGTAATTAAAACATTAATGGGAATGCTCAGTCAAGTAGCTAATCAATTAAGAGTAAAAACACAGCATCACATTCTAAGTCACTAGTTGAAATAAGTAACTTACGTCGGACATGTTTCAGCAGCTATTGCTGCTGACTTCAGTGGATATTTAATGCTGAAGATGGTGGCAATAGCCACCGAAACATTTCTGAAGTTACTTATTTCAACTAGTGATGTTAGAATGTAATGCTGTGTTTTTACTCTTAGCTGATACACTTTGTGATTATGTAAGTGAATACTTATGTTTATAGTGTTATAGTATTAAACAGAAGATATGTAGTGCTGATAACACAAATGTAAACAACTTCTAGTTAAATTCACTGTTTTTTTTAATTCACACTGGATATGTGTATAATATCCCTGTTAATGTTAACTCGCTTGAATACATTTATAAAGTTTGTGTGTTTCATCACGTTTCTAGGACCTCTGCATCAACTGCGGGAAGTGCTACATGGCTTGCAATGACTCTGGCTACCAAGCAATTAGATTTGACTCTGAAACTCACATTCCTACTGTAACAGATGACTGTACGGGATGTACATTGTGTTTATCTGTATGTCCTATTATTGATTGCATCAAGTAAGTATCAACATATTCAGTATATAACCATCAGGGTAAAGCTATAGGATGGTTGCAGCAAACTCACACCCACACACACTCTCTCTTACTGTAGAAGTAGTTTCCATATTTGAAAGTGTTGAAAATGTTAAGTTGTTCAGATCTAAAAGTCACCAAATTACTGAAGTTTTGACTTCTTGAGAACATTAGGGGTTTAGTTTCACAGATCTCTCATCTACACTCTGTCATTGTTCTGCCTTTGGCTGCAACTGCTACACTCCTCTACTTATAAAAAATATACCTTGGCTATGCTTTGCGCTCAGGGCCCTCCACCTTGGGCTACGCTTTACAGCTTAGGCCCTTAAAACATTTATAACAGACCGGTAAGTAACTACAAAATGGTTCTAATGACAGATTAACAAAAGTACCTATGTAATCAAGTAGTACCATGTGGTGTAACCATCATATAGTAATAATAGCATCAGAAGTGCAACAGGAAGATAAAAGAATTTATAGCTCTCAATATGTTCAGGGTTGTCCCATTATAAGGGACTTAGCTTTTGGGTACTGTTTGAATGAATCTCATCTACTCACATCAAAGTACACAATAACCTCATTTATTCAGACTATGTGGTATCAGAAGTAATCAGGATTAGTGAAAATCCAAAAATGCTAATGTATACTACCAGCCCTGTATCTATGCATGGGTCACATGAGCCTGGGTCCAGGGTGGTAAATCTTACAGCAAACAAATTTACATGCACCAATTAAAAAAAAAAAAGCAGAGATGGTTGCATGAACTCTTTGATGAGAGGGAAAATCATAAATAGATGGATGCAGATGTGCACATCTTGCAACTGGCAACACTGCTTCTATGATGTTTTTGTGTGGCTGATCAGATATAGAAACAGAACTGAGATGAAGTGTAGTATCATTTTGGTCCTTTCTTTTTGTTTGCGGTGAAGCTCTGAGATAAAGTAAACATCAATATGGATGGTAAAAGCTGAATTGAATTGAAAAATCAATGTGGCATGGGCTACAGAAAATTAGTTGAACAAAAGTGGAGGTAAAAGGAAATGCTAGATTAAATGCTAAAGTTGCAAACTTTTTTTTTGTTAACAAAGAACTAGATTCTGTAGCTGCATGTTCTTCCTGTCCTGAAAACCTGAAATCTAAAAATGATTTACGGTGCAGTAGCAATTGTGATGAAAAGCCTGATGTTAGTGAATCTGAAATTGATTGATATGTATAATTGCACGAGTCGGGATAGTGGCCCGCACCTCACTTAAAATGAAATTTTCAAAATATATGTTTCAGTCGGACTTCTACTGAAGAAGAGGGTGAATGCCCTTGAAATATATGTTGTGTAAATTTCGTTTCAAGTGAGGTGAGTGTCACTACCCTGACTCATGCTATTATACTTGAACTAATTAAGAGTAAAAACATACATTATACTCAAACTTCACTCTTGAAATAAAGTAACTTGCTTCAGACATGTTTTGGTGGCAACATCCACTGAAACATGTCTGAAGAAGTTACTTTATTTCAAGAGTGAAGTTTGAGTGTAATCTATGTTTTTACTCTTAATTGATTAGTTACTTCACTGTGCATTCCCATTAATGTTTTGATACTTGAACTACTTCACTTGTCTCAAACTTCTGAGTTAATTCATCTGAAATTCATAACCAACATATAAACAATTCCGCTGCAAATGAACCAGAGTTAGACCTAGGGAAAGTTTCATTGGCTTTACAGTTTATGAAGATCCCTTATTTTGGGAGATAAATGAAAAGGCATGAGATTATATAGCACAAAATAGAATTAATCATAATAGAAACTGTGATTTTGTAAAGTCTGACCGAGCATATCCCATTAAACAAAGATTTCTTTCCAAGGATTTGTTTGAAAGGAAATTGCTGAATGTGGAGACATCATGTAATGTGTATATCTGATTTACTCTCCCTGTCAGGGGTCGTTTTGCTGAGCCCCATGTAAACTGTTTGGGGGTTCATTCCAGTTCGAACAAGCTTTAGTGATTGGAAACAATCCAAGAGTAACTGAACATGAAAATTCCAATGCACTTTGTGAATGTGTTGTTAAGTTCCAAAGAAAGGGGAAAGTCTCAATGTAGAGCTGATAAACAATGTACATGGGCCATTCAAAAAGTGACAGATGATTTGGCATATCTAAATAATAACGAAAGATATCAACACAAAACTTTATTACAAAGTTACAGTACCTTACTCTATTTGCCTGTAATGGTCATTGCTATCAAGGTATTTACTGTCATGTGGTACCAGTTTTTCAATGTCAATGTTATACTTTTCTAACACCAAAGAACTTATTCATTTTTTTGAATGCACAAAATGTATGGCCAGTAAAATTTTATAGGCAAATAGTGCAAGTTTATAGTGATAATGCAATGAACGAGTCTTCAATGAGGAAATGGCACATAATTTATGAGTAATCAAGGATGAACCAATGTATTTGAAAAAGATTGGAGTGGAAGTTCATAAATTGTTATGGAGGAGTTGAAAGCAAATGTTGATAAAAGAATTAAGAAAAACCTGTGTTTCACTTTGGATACCATACATAATTTTTTGAATGGAAAAATTTCCCAACCACAAAGTCCTCAAAGTGGCAGTGACATATTGCCTCAGATCTTAGCGGTGAAAGAATAAAACATCTGCATTGAAAAACCAGTGCTATCCTTGATAGCAATGATGATTACACTGAAAAATAGAGTAACTTTGTAAAGAAAGTTTTGTGTTGATAACTTGCGTTATTATTTAGTTATGCCAAATCATCTCTCACTTTCTGGATGGCCCTTGTGTTGCTGTTACAAGTAGTAAAGTATCAGGGAAATGTACTATAGAGAGTGGCTATAGTGAAAAAAGCTTCTAGAAGGAGATTGCCACTTTGTGGAGATGAACAATTTAGTTCCTTAAGGAATGGTAATTTTGTGCTGCGTTTAGAGCTGATAGCTGAATTTGATAGATTTTTAGCAAGACATATAGCTAAATATAGAAACCTGGATAAAATAAACACCACACATTTATCATTAAGCACTCATCACATTATAAATATTAAAGTGACGACTGTCACAGAAGAGATCATAAAGGAGAGAGTAATATAAAGTATTTCCCAATTATTTTGGATTCTACCCCTGATGTTTCTTACTGTTTTAGTTAACTTTCACTATACAATATGTGAATAGTGTGTACCACAAGAGCGGTTAGAAGTTTATGAGAAATGCTGGACATACTAGAAAGGAATTGACAGCTGCAATATTGAAGTTCCTCAACTCCCATGGATTAGGTGTAAAAAATTGGCATAGCCAAAGTTATGATAATGCTGCAAACATGGCACGAATCTACCCTTACCTACAAATCTGAATCAAAACCTTCAACCCCTTGGCATTTTCATCCGTTGCTGCACTCATTCCCTGAATCTAGTGCCGCCGCCACCGCCAACTCCTTCACTGTCATCAACAACTTCATTAAACTGCATTAAATTTCATTGAAATTGTTTATATTGCTATTGATAATTTAAATTAAACCCTGAACAAATATGCACACCTACATAATTTGTCAAATGAAAAAAAGGAGTTAGCCTAGAGCTTGGTTGCAGCATTCGACTCTGATGAATATAATTTTTTTTTAATGCTCAACGTCCTTTAACCTGATTGGTCATATCAGATGATGAGTGAAATTGTTGAAATTATACTCAAATGATCTCGGAATCCATGGAGCAAAACTGATCTAAAGAACTGATGGCTAGGAGAATCTGCTTCATATATCTTTTGTTTTACTCCTGGCCATGAAAAGAGAACTGAATTTCAATAACATTCGCTTAGTGACAGCTTTTACAAGATTTGAGTGCCGCTTTAGCTTAGAGTATTCCCTTATTTCCCTTCTTTGTATAAGCAATAAGGACAATCACGGTAATGTTTATCTTGATTAGCATAATTAAATGAAAGAATAACATTTGTAAGAATAATTTGTTTGCAGAACAGATAGAAAGTCATGAGAATGGAATGGAAGACATTTGATTTTTTATTTATTTAAACTTCTTCCCTTTCTCTACATGTACAATGTACATAGTGTAAAGAGAAGGTATTGAATTCCACCCAAAAATTTGATATTCGATTTCACCAGAAATACATGTTTTGGGACCCCCTAAATCCAAAAAAAAATTTTAGGAAAAGTAGTCTATGTCTGTGGGGGGGGGGGCAGTTTAGCTCAAAAATCCGTTAAATAAAAATCTTGGTACTCAAGTTTGGGATCTCCTAAGAACGCAACACAAAGATTTTCAAGAAAATCCCTATATGCCAAACTATCTTTTACATGGAAAAATGTTCGAAAATTTGATTTACTCAAAAATGGCTTTAATGATTTTGATTAAATTACCACAAATTAAAGCCATTTACATCACAAATAAAATGTATTTTTGAATTTTCTGGGAATAGCTTCTGAGGACCTGTTTATTCTGGATGAATTTTGCTGAATTTTGCATAACTGGTAAATTGTAAGAATTAGACAAAAATCTAATTGCACAAAACATGTAGATCTCATTAAAACTCACAGTTTATTTCACATACATTTTTTCATGGAGTTCACCATTTTCAAGATATTCCTTGTTATTAGTTTCAGTTTTAAAATACAGAAAACATTTCTCATGCAGGAACTTGTAAACCTCTGGCCACACAAAAAAAAAAAAGTATTTCAATCTTGTAGCAACCACATTTTAAAACTTTGTTGGTTTAGTGTAGTGTATTCACTTATTTTCCGTCTACTTACAAGGAACTACGTAATGTGAGTGTTTCTGGTATTGTTTATTTTCATTAATATGAAGAGATAGAAGAATAAGCTTATCAATAATAATTTGTTACAAAGATGTAGAGAAAGTCATGTGAATGTAACACATCAGATTTTTGGTAGAATATTCTAGATCATTCAGGAAATAATGTAAGTGAACTTCCCTGTTTTAGGGAGCCAATAAAGATAGCAATAACAATATATTTGGAAAATATTTATTAAGGAGGATATGTTTGTAGTCAAATAAAAAAATATCCATTTTCCAATGAGTACTAGATTAGATTAGTTTAGATAGCATTCTGTAGGCTCATTTTGGTCAGGAAGCCACAGAACATAGAACTTGTCAAGGCATATCATGTATACGTATGTTTATATACTACGAAAGAAACAATGTATAAAGCTCTAGTGCTAAAAGCACGGGTTACAAACACAGCAGAATAGACATACAATCACATCATTTGCTTTTGAGGCCTGTACGTCACTGCACTGTACTTAATGTGCTCCATAAAAGTATAGTACTTAATTTTTTTTTGCACATAAAAACAAAGAATATAAAAAATTAGTGTTAAAAATGTATAGATAGATATAATTTCATTATATGTAACAGTGATGTAAAGTCAGATGATAGTTTCCTAATTATCGACACTGTGAAATTATTTAATGTAGAAATCCTTAGTATGTATTTCTATTGTAAGCTAAAGTGTACATTTTTCCTTTGTTGCAGCATGGTGTCCAGAACCATCCCTCTTGTTATCAATCGTGGCATTAAGATATGTGCATAAGTATAGTTTATCTTGTTATTGTTGTGTAACTCCAAATCTCCATGTAAAGAGAAAGATGTAATATATTATCTTAATAAATACTTAAAAATACCCTTTGGTTTCTGTTTATTGTTAACTGATAAGTTGATAACTTTACCACAAACCAATATTAGCTGAATATAAATTACAGAAAGAACTATTTCAACATTCATACAGTATACTCCCGATTATTTGGTTTGCCAATTATCCATGCATGCTCCCCCCCCCCCAAAAAAAAATTATTTTGTTTTAATGCTAAACATACATTTTTGTTGTTTCTCCACCATCTCTTTTACAAATTTCTTTTAACTTGCTTCATAGACACTAACATGCTGATTAACAATCAGAAAAGGGATTTTGTTTTTAATTTACAAGGAACAGTCAGACCAATAACAATGAAAACAGTACTCTGTTGTCAGGCGGTGGTCGTTTAAACAATGGAAATGGAGCTTATTGTCATGCAGCAGATCCTTTATTGCTGTTTTCTAAAGAAAAACAATAAGTACTATAATAATATACCTTCTACCCCTTTTAATTATTACACAAATTCTACTTTTAACCTTAGAATCTGCAGTAGCTATTATCCAATCTTATGTATTTGCAGTCTTAAGAACACTTTATTCTCCTATGTACAGAAATAGAATAAACTTTTGAACAAAGAATGTATGTTCAAAAAGCCTTTAAATGTAATTTTGTATTTACATATGTATCTTGTACCTTAAAAGCAATAATTTACGGGTTTTTCAATTATTCAAGCTTCTTCTCCCTCCACATTACTCTGGATAATCGAGAATATACTGTATTTCTTGTAAAGGAATTTCAAATGAAGCACTTGAATAAAATCTGTAAATTAAACACTCACTATCTGGAACTATTTTCTTTGGAAAACTTCAAGGTTTTGTCACATATTAGCTACTTCAGGATGAAGTTTACATGTGTTGAATTTTGAATAGCAGCAACCATTTTAACTTTCTCCATACGTACTATGTACATAGTGTATAGAGAAGATACTGTATTGTACCCAAAAGTTTGATACTGAGATTTCACCAGAAATATATGTTTTGAGACCCCCAGAATCCAAAAAAAGCATTTTTAGAAAAAGGTGTGTGCATGCGTGTCTATATATAAAAATGTCTAATTGCAAAACAAAAAGCTTTTTCTTGTCTGTTTTATTTTTATTAATTCCTTTATTAATAAAAACAACAATAAGTGCTGCCACAAAAAGAGGTAACAGTAGATTGTTTGGCTTACTATCAGATCATAGCTCCTTCAAAAGTAATACTGAATACCAGAGATAAAACATGGTTTTATTATTGTACTAAATTTCTCTTAGTTTCAGTTTTCATTCTGATGATGCTGTGCAAGATAGCTAGTAGCATGCCGAAATTCACTCTTCCTTTATGGAGTAAACTGCAAAGGTATGTCTGTGAACTATGAAAAGAAATATTTCATTTCTAATACAAACAAACCTAAAAATGCTCATTCCAAGGTTATTTTGATGAAGATTTCTTTGCTTTCAATGGCATTTGACACATCAAGCCAAAAGTGATAATTTCCATTTAAATTATCCAAGGCATTGTAATCCATAGACTATCAAGAAACATTTCAATTTTTCTGCCAAATACAATTTGCATTTTGTTTAAAAATAACTTAAAAGTTTTAAACAAAATCATATGAAAATGTTCCTTAAAAGCTTATGCATTACAATACCTTATTTATGTTGAATGCAAATTACATTTTTGACTTGATGTTGCAATTGTCATTGGAAGCAAAGAAAACTTTCCAATAGCTTTGGAAAGTATATTTTTGTGTTGTTTGTGCTGATATGTTGAGAAATGAAATATGTACTTTTTAAAGTAGGAGCTGAAGCTTTCCTGACAATGTATTAACCCTAATTGTTCTTGGGCTTCTAGCCAGCGTTTCAGAGATGTACATCACCTCTATCAGATCCAGATAACCTTCAAAATAAATTTCAGCACTCCAACAGAATGAATATTCCGCCAAGGATTTTATAGCTGCTTTAAAACGAGCCAGACAAAAAGGAACCCCAAAAAAACACTCAAGGGCAAGCTAAGTCAGCCACTGTAGCCTATATACCATTTACAGGCAATTTTTCTGGAGAGATACTCTACAAATATGGCACCAAAACCATCCATAATCCACCGCCTATAACCAGAAATTTGGTCAGGCCAGTAAAAGATAATTCAGCCCTAAGGGTACATAGCGTCTACCACATTCCTATCACATGTAGCATAGTATTGGTCAAACAGGATGTACTATTGCATATGTGTTGCTGAACACCAAAGAACCAATTGTACCAACATCAAGATAGTGGCAAAGTGTTCAAGCTACTGCGAAAGAATATTAAAAGCAGCCTTAGCCACCTCATTTGAAGTAAATACTATTAATTGTGATTCAGACCTACAACTAAGTAAAGCATGGGCACTGATGATAAAGAGCTTTAACACCTAATTCCCAACTGCTGTCACCCAAGACTTTAGAAAACTCCACTGCATTCTTATACAAGAGATTGTGCTTCAAAACACGTGTGCTATAAAATAAACAGGTCCATGCGCAAGTTCAAAACATTAGGCTTATAACAGCCATATATAGTTTTCTATAAGGTCTGTCCTCATGCCTCAGTCATATTAAATGTCAGTTACTTCATGGTGCGCATTCAGAGCTTCTTCGAGCTGACAACATGGCAAAGAAGAGACAGCGCAGAGCCGCCGCTGCTAAGGCAGCAACCAACGCCTCTGATCCAGCAGCCGCCGAGAAGGCAACACCTCCATCGCCACCGGTCGGGGCAAGCCCCACTTCGCCACTGGCCGTCACCACAGTCTCGCCGCAACTGCAACTGCAGTTGCCACCCCGGTTCAGTGCCTTGGTATGGGGGGGGGGGGTTCCTCAGGACCTTTCCACCCGGCATCTGCTCACTGCTTGAGGACCACCAGCATATACTGTGACCTGGGGCCAACACTGTTGGTTGTTCAACTGGAGCTACAGGACCAGCTGCCTTGGCATCAGGGTTGCCCTTATTAGGGCAACTCCTGGTCGTTGATGCTAGCTGACAGGAATGCCACCAGCCCTGTTGACGTTGCTGTGCATTCGGGCATACAGCTGATGCCTGTTCCTCGCTGCCATCGCTGCCCATTGTGGCACAGGACACTTCACCGGGCAGGCCCAGTGCTCTTTACCCCAGGAGCAGGCCAACCACCGACTACCATCATGCGGAGATCCTGAATGTTGACGCTCGTTTAGCTGCCCTAGAAGAGACCTGCAGTGGCTTCACCCAGAAGCTCCTTGAACTTCAAGCTTCAAACACTGCAGTCATCTCCACTCATCAGACATCTGCAGCTGATCTATCCACCCAGGTAGAAGGCTTCACTCAGCAGCTGAAGTAGGTTCGTCTGAAGCAAGCTGCCCACTCTGCTGAGCTGTTTCGTCTACAAAGCCAGAAGAACATCATCGCTCCTCCTCCTGCCCAGGCTGAGGGGCATGCACTGACAGCGGATCTTCAGGAGTTGACCAACTGGAAGACGTCTCGGAGGTTCGTTGACCATTACCACAATAGACAGATCCAGTAAGCATTCTTCGTCCATTTCTCTCCTCAATTTCCACCTTTTATTTCCTTTCTATTATCATTTTCATTGCCTAGGATGCTGTCAGCCTAGACACAACCTTTCACCCGCTCCCGCAAGTGTGGCAGCATCCTACCTTTCACTTACTAGAGGGTGCATTAGCTTCAGAGCATGGCAATCTCAGTAATCAACTGTTATAACGTGGAGGGGTTTTTTAGTGTGTATGCTGCATGAGAGTCCTATATATCCTCCCAGCCATTGCACCTCGCCTAGGAGTTGAATGCATAATGCATTTTTCCCCTCCACAGTAAAAAAAAAAATGCTTCATGGCCAAAAATATCACGTGAACCAATCATATGCTAGCTTCACTCAGGCACAATAAATATGTAAATCTGGACTTTCATATACTTTCTAGTTCACTGACTGCTTGCATGTTTTGCACAGAAGTATTTTACCAATAGTAGAAAATATGTCAGATCTGAAAGTATTAACATATCTTTGCAAGTTAATTTAAAAATACAATACAACATAAATATGCTGATCTATTTCAGCTATTTATAATGTATTTTTTCCTGCCTACTTTAATGATTCATAATGCTTAAACTTTCGGCCTCTGGTGATCACTAAATGATTAAATTGAATAGGTAATAAAATTTAAAATAGGAATAAATAAATGGAGATGCAGACTTGAGGATGCCACAGGAACAAAACTGAATCTAAGATCAGTACTTTAAAGACTTCAATATAGTATTTATAGTATTTTGTAGTTATTTACATACCAGTCATATGTAGACATACATTTTTAATCAAATGGAAATCATGACTTTTACATGATCTTATGAGCAGAACTTCATTAAACACAATAATACAAAGTTTTCTTAATTCATTGAGGATCATAACAAACATGTTATGTTATTTAAAAGGAACAAAATCCTTAAAGGCTTTAAGAAAATAACAGCATTCAATGTATAGAAAAAATATTATCTTTTATTAGCTCAGGAATATATGGAAATGCACCAAAAGGAAAATACTCTTTTCTCAATTAATGTTACAAAAAATATATGTATATAAAAATCTTCTTAATGCTTTTAAGTTTTTTCTAGCACAGATAATGTTATTGTATGTAATTCACTACATATTTTATTTGATTCCATGTTTCTTAAAGTATTACTCTTTATTGTCCATACTTTAGTGAAATAAAACCACACATATTAACAACTGTGTGCTAATGACTGCTTATTTATTTAAAAATGGATATAATATTTATGCACACAATTTGCTTCTTAAAAAACACATAAGTAAATTAGCCTAAAAATAAAATAACATGTCATATAGTAAGCTATGTATCTGATAGAAAGATATCTACAATTATCAAATACTAAATAGCATTTGTTGTTAAGTGAAGGAGTTCTAGATTCTAAATACGAGGGTGCATCGGGAAGTAATGGGAATTATTTTTTTTCTGTTTAAACACGCGCCCATCAAAATTCACCGGTCATGGTAACCTTGACTGACACTGGGATATGCGCGACGCTGTCCATGCGCTGTTCAATTTGTCTGGGGGAGTCATTGTGTAAGCACGTGTTTCCATGACCCAACATGGATTTCAGGCTAGAACAATGAGCGGCAATTCGGTTTTGTGTTCTTCTAAAAAAATCTGGAACTGTAATGCTGAAAATAATACAGGAAGCAGATGGAGACTAGGCTTTATTAAAAACACATGTTTTTGAATGGCATAAAAAATTTCAAGATGGTGAAAAAGCAAAGGTGCAACCAAATGCAGGAAAAGTGTTTTTCGACAAAATTGGGATAATTTATGACCATGTGGTTCCTAAGCACACCACAGTAACTGCTCAATACTACAGTAATGTTCTTAAAGGACCACTCAGGAGGAAAATGGCTACCAAGAGACCAGAACTTGCTCCATGAGGACAACGTCCCTCTCATCGAGCCATAGCAATACAAGAGACAATCATTCAACTAGGTATCAAAATCATGCCCCACTCACCATACTCACCAGATCTGGCACCCTGCGATTTCTACCCGTTTCCACAAGTGAAAAAAACATCTTTGGGGGCACCATTTTCAAATAATACAGAACTAAATAGTGTTATTTCGGGTATACTGAACAGGATGTCAAACAAGGGCTTGAAAAGTGGATAGAACGTTGGAACTAGTATGTAATCTCAGATTACTTTGAACCTTTGTAATTAAATTTGAATAAAAAAAAAATCATGGTGTACAAAAAAAATGTTTTTCCCATTACTTTTTATACACCCTCGTAGCACAGTAAAGCCCCTTCTTTAAGCCAGGAGTGGCCAAAATTCCTTCTTTCACAGAACCATAAAGTTTGCTACAACAGCATGTACAAATGGAGAAGCAGTAGTCCGAATATATTTGTGGCTTTCTTTTTTTTGGATAGTGCTTAATGCCCGCTTTTACTACTTGTGGCACTGCAGGCGATATTTGTGGCTGCCATCCTTGTTACCAGTCTAATAGTGTTCACTGTTATACTCTATTTCTGACTAGAATGATCCTCAACATGTAGGAGCAGACTCAAATTGCCATGTGTTTGACACTACAGTGTGCACATAAGTTTTGCTGTAGCAGTGTTGCAATACATCATGCAAGACTTGCCAGAAACTTTTAAATCTGTGTGTTACATAATTAATATTATGTGCATCATCATAATGGTTGCATTTTGGGGTTTCCTTGCATCCCAAAACAATGTGCTACATTTTGACAGATTGACAGAACTGCTCAGTGATCAATGATGATCAAGCCCAGGATTTTTAGGTTCTAAAAGTTAAAATTAGGTACCTAGTATCAGTATATTAATTTTTTATGGGATCTTGTATGTTCAATTTAGGAGTTTATAGCACTTTTGAAATGCAGATTTGCGTAAAAAACTGGGCATGCCACTGTGTTTAAAACACTGTAAATTTACATTTAAAAAGTTAAATTAACTGTAACTCTAGTATGTATTTGAAAGCACTACTTCAATACTCATACAATCAGTATGGCTCTAAAAAGGTTCCCAGTATACTTATTTTGTATTAATATGGCACTGAAAAACACATACATAACTTAATTTTGGATGCTGCGCATGCAAAAGTTTTCAGGGTTCATTTTGTGCTCTTAGTACGATACTGAACAATGAAGATCTTAGAAGAGAGTTTACACCCGAGAATCTTTCAGTCGTGCATTATAATGTGCTTGAAATGGAAAAACTGTGCTCCACTTCACACAAGAGCAAACTTCATTTCAGTTATTTCCTTAGGGTTCTTAATCAATGATTCTTGCACTCTGTCTGTAGAGAACAGACCGTTTGTTACTACAACCTTGAAATCTGGACTGCACACTAAAACAACTTCCAATTTCTTTCTTGTCTGGAAAATTGCATAAGATTTTATAAGATCATAATTCTTTAAAATTTTCATTATTTAAACGGTCTAATTTTGCTATGAAAATGTTATTTAATAAATGTACCATACTTTTTGGACCATAAGATGCAGTCATGATTTTGTTAAGAAAATTTTGAAATAAAAATAATAAAGGTTTTATTCTATATTACTTACACGATGTAGGTATCCCATACATTTCACTCTGTTTTGAAGCACAACAAAAAGTATCCTTTAGACTTCATTTTTTCACTTTCACTCATACCTGAATTTTCACTTTCCATGGATCATTTTCTCAGTTGGTGGGGGCCCAAAATATCTTTCTGCTGCCCTATTACCATGCTTTTTTGCATATTGCACAACTTCTAGTTTGAATGCAACAATTTAAGACGTAGATTCTCGGACTCAGATTTAACCTTGAAGCAGAATATGGATTTAGGTCTCCAACTCTCGAACAGGTTTGAAATTCTAAATACCGTGGATACGGAAACCAGCAGCAAACTCGAGAAACCAAGCCCAATTTCTCGCGGGTTTCGGGCGGCAGGATGGAAGCTCAAACAGAATAAAAGAAGAATGCTTATTTTCGGCGACAGCCATGCTCGAGGGGTCGCAACTATAATAAATGAATCCGGGCATGAAGTAGAAGTGCAGGCTTCAGTGAAACCAGGAGCGACCACGGCCGAAGTTCTCAGCTCTGCACTGATAGAAACTAAGGACTTTTCAACAGAGGACTGTGTGGTAATAATTAGTGGTACAAATGATGTTCATCATGACTTCAGTGGGGATAATGTTATGTTCAGCCTAAATTCAGTGATTCCCCACCTCTCCGACGTAAATGTAGCCATTGTAAAATTACCAAAAAGGCACGACCTTGTTCCAAACTTTCCCTTGCATAAATGTATTGAAAAGGTAAACCAAACATCTCCAGTTTTTATAAAAGCTTTAGTAATGTATCAATAGTAAACCCGTATAATGCAGATCGGAAGCTTTATACTCGCCATGGTCTCCACTTCAATGGCAAAGGTAAGAAAATGCTGGCAGATACAATTCTAAAGGCTTTTTTACATCAAAAAGACATGGAAAACAAAAAAATTTAGCCACAAATGTTACTTCCGAAATTAAACCTAAATCTAATACTTTAAACTTGGTAAACTGCCTTAGAAAGGATGTTTCTACAATTCATGTAAAAGATGTTTCTCCACAAAGGGAAAATTGTAAGCATTTAAGCATTTTTCACTTAAATATACAGAGCCTTAGAAACAAAAAAGAATGCTTAGATATTTTGCTGCAGAGTGAACTTAATAAGGTAGATGTACTTAGTCTCTCAGAGCACTGGTTAAAGAACGAAGAGATGAGCTGTTTTAACCTGGAAAATTTCTCACTATCTAGTAGTTTCTGCAGAAAATTCATCAAGAGTGGGGGGACATGTATATATGTTAAATCCGGCATAAATTTCCAAAATGTTACAATATTTGAGCACTTAAATGTGGAGCAGCGTTTTGAAATAAGCATTGTTAAATTAATTGATTATAAGTCAGTAATAATCTGTGTGTACAGGAGTCCAGGTAGTGATTTACAATTATTCCTTAAAAATTTGGAGATCGTTCTTGAATACTTCAAAGTTAAGACTCAAGTTATAATAACAGGGGACTTTAATATTAACTTCCTAAAGGATAGTAATGAAAAGAAACAGATCGTTAATCTGTTAAATGTCTACGGCCTTCAAGCGGTAATAAACGAGCCTACCAGGGTACAAAACAATGCTAAAACTGCTATTGACCAAATAATCATCAATACACATGTTTTTCAGTACACCACATTAGTGCTAGAGACCGGTTTTTCTGACCATTATGGGCAACTTATTCACCTTAAACACAGTTTTGAAAAGTTAAACGAGGCTGGAATTATAAAAAAGTATACAAAGTAGTTAGTGCAATCAATGGTGAGAATGTTGATTATTTAAACTTCTTGTTGTCTGGTGAAAAGTGGGAGGATGTATACAAATTGAAAGAGGTTGATAGTGCATATGAAGAATTTTTAAAGACTATCACCCACTACTTTAATGTTGCAATACCCCTAAAAAAAAGTTAATGTTAATAGTAAAAGGTCAAGCAAAGACTGGATTACTCCAGGAATTTTAAAATCAAGTAAGAGACTGAGATTCTTAAATAAATATGCGAAAATGAACAATACAACACATGACTTTAGGATTTATTTGCAAAACTATAAAAGAATATATAATAAAATCTTAAAGCAAGCCAAAAAGCTATCCAATAATAAACAAATATGTGAGGCAGTAAATAAATCTAAATCAATTTGGCACGTTATTAAAGGTGTTATGTGTAATTACACTGAATTCCACAATATTCAATCAATACAGTATAAGGGTAAAATATCTTCAGATGCGAATACTGTAGTTAATTCTTTTAATACATACTTTAACGAAATAAGCGATCTCAAGCTCAGCCAGAGCGACAAAGCAAATGAGTTTAGAAATGTACCACATTGGCCTTTCTCATTATTCCTTTTGCCTACGGATGTTTGCAAAATCAATTCTGTAATCAAGAGCCTCAGTAATAAAAAATCATGTGGTGTGGACCAGTTTTCCAGTTTTATAATTAAAAAATGTGTTACACATATAAATGAACCGTTAACTTATCTAATAAACCTTTCTTTCAGTACAGGCAAGTTTCCCAACTGCCTAAAGATTTCAAAAATAAAACCACTATTCAAAAAAGGGTCTAAAATAGAAGTTGAAAACTATAGACCAATTTCTCTACTATCAACTTTTTCTAAAATCATTGAAAAAATTATGTTCACAAGATTAATATCCTTTTTGAATAAACACAATATTTTGATAAATCAACAACATGGTTTTCGAAAAGGTAGATCTATAGACACAGCCCTTATTCAGTTTCTAGAAGAAGTGTACTCCAGTATGGATAGTAAAAGTAAAACTTGCATTGGCCTATGTTTGGACCTGTCCAAAGCTTTTGACTTGGTCAACCATGATATACTGTTATCTAAGCTATGTTCATATGGTATCAGAGGAGTTGTAAATAATTGGTTTGCCTCATATTTAAGAAAGCGAAAACAAATAGTTGAAATAGATTTTTTAGACACAAACACCAATACATTTCAAAGCCAACGCTCTGAAATGAAAATGGTAAAATGTGGGGTTCCGCAAGGTTCTATCTTAGGTCCGCTATTATTTTTAGTATATATAAACGACATAACTCGTGGTATAGAAAATGACAATGTTAAATTCACAATCTTTGCAGATGACACGAATATACTAATTAGTGGAAATGACAAGGGTCAAATGCTTCAGAATCTGGGAAAAATAAATGAAACAATTGTACCATGGTTCACACAAAATAGACTAATTATAAATGAAGATAAAACAGTAGCAATCGGTTTTAGGCATAAAGCAAATAAAAATACTACCTTTCCAGATTTTCATCTAAATGGCACTAAAATCACATACAACACAGACACAAAATCTTTAGGCTTGAGGGTGGATCAAAGCTTGGACTGGGCTGTACACATTGAAGATCTAATCAAAAAATTAAGTAAGCAGTGTTACGTGATTAAAACATTAAAAACTACAACAGACATTAACACAGAGTTGCGTATTTTGCATACTTCCATACACTTTTAAATTATGGTATAATTTTTTGGGGAAATGCAAAGATGTCTGTAAAAGTTTTCCAAATGCAAAAAAGAGTAATACGAATAATTGTTAATCAACCTTCAGATGTGAGCTGTAGACCATATTTTAAAGATCTTAAAATTATGACACTTCCGTGTATGTATATATATATATATATAATGTTCTTTTGCATGTTAAAGCAAGTATAAATAACTTTAAGACTTACCAAATGGTTCATAATCATGACACAAGAGGAAGCATACATCTGTCAACAATTAGCCATAATACCACTCTGTTCAAACATTCCTTCACCTACAATGGTATACAGTTATACAACAAGTTGCCACTTCATATTAAACAGGTAGAAAAATCAAAGTCCTTCAAAACTAAATTACACAAGTTCTTAGTGGAGAAATGTTTTTATTCTATACAAGAGTTTCTAAACAGTTAATTTTCTCTTCTTCAATATAGTATACTGTTTGTATTTTCTTTTCTTTTGTATATGTTTGTCCTCTGAAATTACTATGAATTTATGTATTGTAATTATTAACATTCGTATACATTATTTTGTTAATGTTACTCTGTAATTTTTATGCCTGACGTGTCCAATATCTTGTACGAGATACAAAGGATGAATAAACTGAATCTGAATCTGTATGACAATCTCTTCTGTTTAGGCGGCATCATATACAGACACGAGAGCTTAGAAAAATTCACAACTGAATGTCGCTCTCACAAGGTGCACTTGCTACTGGCAACTGAACATAAAAGAAAGGGGCTGTGAGAGAAAAATGTTCCTTGTTATCACGTTCTTTAACCCGTTATAGGACAAAACTGCTATTAGGTATGTCTGTCATTAAGGCTCATATTCTTCTAATTGTGCTTTATGCTATGTTGAACCTTGAACCTCAATTAGGTAACAAGTGTACAGTCCACAAGTCTCAAAATTCCCTTGCATATCTATGTATTGTTGAAACTACCGGTAAATTTAGATGCTTTTCACATGTGGATTTTGCACCATAAGAAGCAATTAAATTTTAGACAGTATTTTATAACGAAATAAGCACATCTTATGGTCTGAAAAATATGGTACCCTATTTATTTAAATAACTGCAATAGCTATTTTTGTTCTATCTTGAAAAATAGGTCTTGTTAAGTAATAACAGAAAATTAGGTAAATTTAAGCTCTATGAAACTGAAGTACATTACTTGTTGGTCCTAAAACATTCAAATATTCACATCCATTTGAAATTTGGTGTAAGAGGTCAGGAATAAAATAGATGAGAACCTAAGAATCTGCTGCTTGATGATGATGCAGTGATGGCTTTTAAATTGATTACAAGTATTGTGGGTTTGTGAGATAAAGGTGTCTTAAAGTTCAGAAGCGACTCTGTGTGTGCCACGATGCAGCCCACAGACCAGGAGGCATCTGCAGTACAATGCAGGAGCACCCTTCAAGACATAGCTGGGCCATTCCCTGTGTCAGACAGGGCAAAAGGTATCTTTTTTTTTTATTGGTAGTGTTTAACGCCCACTTTTACTACTTGTGGCACTGCAGGCAATGAAACTGATGACACATGGAATGAAGATGGAACACTGGTGGAATGTGATGGCGGGAGGAACATGGAGAACTCAGACCATCTAGGTGACAAGCGAGTGGTCTAACCACTCGGCCAACAGGTATCTGTTGGTCACCAGGAATTACTTCATCAAGTGGCTGGAGATGTACACCATCCCTAACCAAGAGCCCAAGACCATCACGAACTGCCTCATGGAAGAACTGTTTTGTCACTATGGGGTACCAAGCAGCTCATGAGGGAAACATTGGAGCAACTTGGAGTGCACAACACTTCTTCAACCACAGTTGGATGGCAGATTCACACTGGTTAGTTTGGTCTTTGGCAGAGAGCTGTGTCTGCCATGCAACGTAATGTTTGGCAGTCCTCCTGAAGCAGAACAGCCAGCAGTCAACTATGTGGATCATCTCATAGACCAACTTCATGACATGCATGAGATGACCCAACAAAACATGTAGCAAGCTATCAGATGAAGACTTATAACGACAGGCAAGCCAATAGCCAAGGTTTTCAGCAGAGTGATCTGTTTTTTTTTTTGTTTTTTTTTTTTTGTGTTTAGTGGCCACTTTTACTACAAATGGCATCGCAGGTGATGACGCTGATGATACATGAAATGAAGACAGAGCACCGGTGGAATACGATGGTGGGGGAAACAGGAGAACCTGGAGAAAACCCGTCCCGGCACCGATTTATATACCACAAATCCCACATGTGGCAGCTTGGGATCGAACCCAGGCCATCTAGCTGAGAGGCAAAGGGTCTAACCATTCAGCCATGGCACGGCTGTCGAGTGATCTGGTGTTCATCCTATTCAGACCAAGGGGCATTGTCCCTAGCTTCTACAACCATGGCAAGAGCTGTACCTTGTGGTGAAGAGGATAAATTATGTTGACCACACCCAGAGGCTATCCCGATGGAAGAAGCTGGTAGTATATTTGGATCGTTTAGCCTGCTACAATGATGCTGGTTGGGATGACCGGCCCTGAGGAGGGACCAATGTGACAGTGCTGCCCATATGTGGCACCTCTCACATTTGCCTTGGTATGTGAGATTCGGCAGAATTGGAGACCTTAGATTGCGCAAACACAGGAAGTGTGATGTGCTGGTAACTGTACATTTGGCTACCGTCAAAAGCTTTGGGTTCAACAATTTTCCAGAAGATTCTGCAATGTCATTTTAACTATAAAAAGAAAGAAGAATAGAAATTTATGCGTCAGACTTGGACTGGAGTGTTAGTGCACAGTAGCATGAGATTGGGAAGCCATTAACTGTCTACGCATCGAGATAACTGTTTGCAACTTTATTTGAAACCAACTTGGGAATAAATAAAGACATTTTTACATTATCAAGGGCGCTTATTGAGCCACCCTCTTACATAGAAGTTACATAAAATAAATAATAGGTAGAAAAAGTAATGTAAATGTAACACACCAAATATTTTTTAATATGCACCATTTCAACAATGCTGTGTTATTCATACTGTGCATTTCCACAACTCCTGAAGTTATATCACTTATATTGCTAAAATACTAAATCTTCTCTTTGAATTCTTCAGCAACATGTATTTGCAGAATATTCTCCCAACTGTTTATTTTAATTATTTCAATTATAGTTAAGCCTGTTGGTGTTCAATATGCATACATAATGGGAGAACATTTGGCAGATGTTCTGTAAATAAATGTTCATGTTTAGCAACAATAAGAGCCAGTAAAGGCTTCCTTAAGACAATAATAATAATAATATATTCTAAAAATGCCCTTTATCACAGCTGAAATGGAATAAAAACTATCTCACTATATAACAGTGTCTGTGCAGGAAAATGCAATAATGAGCACTGTTAAAGCGGTATATGCCCATTATTTATTATGCTGTCATGGTTGATCAGAAACATTTCTTAAATATTATTCAACATTTACTCTTTCAGCAGACAGAGACATTCTTTGAGATCAAATAATTAACTACATATTAGGATAGCAGTTTCACATTGTGCTATCATGGATACTTGTATCTTAAATGCTAGAATAGCTACAATTCCATTTCTTTAAGAAAACATTGAAATTATAGCACAGCAATTAGCTGCTAAGGCAAGTACTTGTTTACATTATACTGTTTAGTAAAATAAAACAGTTACCATATTTATCCGAATACAAGATGAGCCCCATTTTTCAGAACCTAATTTTGGAATTTAGAATATCATCTACATAAGACATGTTTAAAAGACATAGGTATATAAAAAAGAGTTTTAATTGCAATTTAAAGGTTTGTCATATATTTTGAACAAACTAATGGACACTTAAGCTGATTAAGTCCCTTATTTATTTATTACACTTAATTGACATTTGTGCAGAAATTCACATTTTGCATGGTTGCTGGAGAGGGGAATATAGAAATGTACAGTATGGGTGCGATGGTGGCGGTGGCATAACTGTAATGATGATGATGGATATGATTTTGTATTTAGACAACATGCTTTATATAACATAATGGTAGCATAACTAACAATGACAATGGATATGATTTTGTATTTAGACAACATGCTTTATATAACATAATGGTAGCATAACTAACAATGACAATGGATATGATTTTGTATTTAGACAACATGCTTTATATAACATAATGGTAGCATAACTGTAATGATGATGGATATGATTTTGTATTTAGACAACATGCTTTATATAACATAATGGTAGCATAACTGTAATGATGATGATGGATATGATTTTGTATTAA
Organism: Hymenopus coronatus; assembly: GCA_030762935.1. Classification (NCBI taxonomy): domain Eukaryota; kingdom Metazoa; phylum Arthropoda; class Insecta; order Mantodea; family Hymenopodidae; genus Hymenopus; species Hymenopus coronatus. The sequence continues at coordinate 12,546,315 of CM060900.1, forward strand.
GACAACATGTTTTATATAACATATCATAAACGTTTTACCCAATTTGAGTTTGCGCAGAAATTCATATTGTGAGCGGCAGACAGAGAACGGAGAACAAAATGTATGGTATATGCAATAATTGAGTGTGATGGCAGCGGTGGTGGTAGTGTAACTGTAACAGCGATGTTGGATATCATTTTGTATTTAGACAGCATAGTTAATATAACACATCGTAAATGGTTTTACTAACTTTGAATTTACGCAGAATGTCACATTGCGAGCAGCAGAGATGGAATGTATGGTATATGGGGTGGTAGTGGCAGCGTAGTTTTATTTATGCTATTTTCTTTTAAGACAACATACTTATTATAATATTGTAAAACGTTTTACCTAGTTTGAATTTGCACATAAATTCACAATGTGGTATATGTGCGGCCCAAGGAGGGGAAATTCGCAGCTAACCTCTCTCTTTTTGTCTTTCAATAGAACATTACATGCAACCACCGATATGAAAGGAAGTCCTGTAAACGTTGGAGAGTAATCTTTATTCCAATGAGATTGCTCATAGGCTCCTTAACAGCTAATTTTCAGTGTGAAAAAAAATGCTCAAAATCTGCCACATAAGTCTCTCGACCTTGGCAGTAATCTGTATCATTCCCCCCCCGGCTTGGCCTCTAATGTACCTACAAAGCTTGAAACTTACTTTTTCCCCATATGGTATTCAGAAAACATATATCACGAATGCAAGACAACCCCCAGTTCTGAATATTAATATTTTTGAAAAAAAAAACATTGTGTTTGGATAAATACAGTATATCACATTACTTTAAGAATTAACAGGCAATGTTGATTAATATATTTTGCACCAGCACATATGCCCTTAGGGTAATTGTTTCACTCTTTCATATCTATATTATAATAGCCAATAAGCCTATACAAATCTGATAAATCAGACACACTTAAAAATATCTACACCATGGAAAGTGATATATTTTAAAACATGGTAATACAAATTGTCTTAGTGTGCCAAATCAGAATATGCAGCACTAATATTCATGATTCTGCAATAAATTAAAATGCTAAATAAAGTGACTTGTCTTTAAAGCATAGTGAGGTATACTGTTGTGTGTAGCTAACATACAACTTTCAGGCTTGGCTCTCTTTGGAACCCATCTCATTGTGGTGCATGCAATCATCAACACTCTCCTGACTTGACGAAGACAGAACCTCCTGCAAACACCACAACACAGTACAAAATAAATATTTTCAGCTACTTAACACTAACAAGAGACATTGGTTAAAAGAATTTCTTTTTGTAACACAAACATCACTTAATAATTACTTACTGGGACTGGTTTGTGGAAAATCTTGTTCCCATTTTCAAACCACTCCCAGTAAGTGATGTTTGTGATACATAAATGGACTCAAATTATTTTAAATTAACCCTTTAAGTGGCAGCCCGAGTAGCAAAATGCTGTCTGAAAAGTGCCAAGCAATTTTAGAGTAGAATACAGAGCTTTAAATTGTGAATAATAAAATGAGTACCAAATGACATAGAGAGGTGAATCTTTTATGTAAACCCTTTTGTGTACTGTATAATATATATATTATTATATAGATATATATTATATGGATGAGAACTCGCTTCCATAATTTTAGAAAATTAAAAACAAAACAAAAATTTGAAAATAAGATTAAAAATCCCAAAATAATTAATAATTAGGCATACAAAACCTTACTATACAGAAAGTTGAGGCTAATGAAATGAAAGGACAGATATTTATTTACTAAAACAGCATCCTGTTTTGGTATGGTGTTTTATTTTTTAAAATACAAAAAATGAATTCATGTAACCTGAAGGATGAAAACTGGAGAGAAAAAAAAAAAAAACACCCACCCCACACACACAAAATCATGATACCACTATTAAATGGAAAATGGCATAAAGCAATAGGATGCAAATATAACATATATTAATTTACAATTTAGCAGTTGTGTTGTTGCATAGCTGAATAGTTTATTCACATTGTAAATCCATTTTGATAACTATATCGATTATGTGCATGCATATGACGGACATTGATATTGGAGGCATTTTCATCACTGAAGCTCCTCTCTTATGTCAATGTCAGAAACGCTTTCATCAAGGTCTGAAAATTCAAATTAACTCGCTTTCTTCCAATACATCATGAATTGCAGCTCTTCTTTCCTCTTTGGTTCATAACCTTGGCTAGACAACGCCATGTTTCAACCAACATAAACAAACACCAGCTAGAGAAATTAAATTTAGAGCTAATTTAGCACTTCGGAGTGTAAAGATAAGGTCTTGAAATGCTCCAGAAAACCTCTCTCTATGGCTATGACATAGAAAGCACATAGACTCTCCCACTGGAAAGACCTAAAATGGCATCATAATTAGATTGTGATTGGCAATTTGGAAGAATGTTCGGATCACCATTAGATTGTGATTGGCACTAAAAAGGTTAATATTAATCACACCAGTGTTACAAGCTTGTTTGCATATTTGCAAAATTTCAAATTTTGTTGGAATTAGAGGTTGAAAATGGGAATAAATGTTCCCAAAACCAGTCCCAGTAAGTAATTATTAAGTGATGTTTATGTTACAAAAACTAACTCAAATTCTTTTAAATTAATATTAATCACCTCATTGTTACAAGCTTTGCACATTTGCAAGATTTCAAAAAAGAGGCATTGAGTTTGGGAAGAGCTTCGCCAAATGCAGCAGCACTCCTTGAGCTGGGAGGAACAGGAAATAAGGGGAAAGTGATTGAAAGAGGATTAAAATATTTATATAGGGTGGAAATATTGAAGTATGGAAACATTATCAAGGGATGTTTGTTAATTCAAGAAGGGGCTGGTTAGAATTTCACTTGTATGCAAAGATGGGAAACATTTTGGAAGAAACAGAAATTGGAAATATTTGGGATGGGAACATGGGCATGAGAAAAGGTTTCTGGAGAGAAATGAAAGCACATTTTGATGTTGAAAACCAAAATCTGTTTAGTAGCTTAAGAGATGCACACTTGCTGGAACTGTACAAAAATCTAAAAACAGATTGGGACACAGAGACATATGTGGACTTATGTGATAAAACAGGGAGAGAAGGATATTGTAATTTATTAGCAGCCTATGGACTCTTTTCCGAGTACCGAGCATTGTCAGTTTACATTACACAAAATTAGCATTAAATAAACTTAGTCTCATAAATTATAAAAATACATTAATATATACAGGATGTTTGGTTTAACAAAGTATTAATATAGTCTACATAAATTGTTTTAAAAATTCATTGATATCATACACAGGATTGATCAGTAAATACATCTTAAGACATTGTTTAAATTTAACAGCATTTTCATTTTTTACATATGCAGGGAGTCGATTATACATGTGTAATCCTATTATATAGGGATCTTTATTTACAGATTTTACATTGTAGCTGGTATAATGTAAGTCAAGTTTGCATCTAGTATCATGGTTATGTATTTCACTATTTAGTTTTGGTTATTTCTGGTTAATTAAGTAAGTTACTTTGTATATGTATAGAGATACTACGGTAAACATCTTTTCTCTCTTAAAAACTTACCTGCACGATTCTCGACTCCCCATTTTAAGCATAGTTCTGATACATTTCTATTGTAGCACTAGAACTCTGCATATGCATTTTATTACAACCCGCCCATAATTCAATACCATATTGGATGTGTGAATAAATTAACCCATAGTATATAAGTTTTAGAACCTCAACATTACAAGTTTTTGCAAATTCCCTCATTAAATACAAACCTTTACTTATTTTTTTACAAAGGTCATCAATATGATTACTCCAGGACATGAGTTTGTCTACTTGCATTCCTAAAAATTTGTGAGAATCAGAGTCCTGTATTGCAACATTTCCAAAGTTAATATGAAATAATATATATTTTTTCTTCTTGCTTAACTCAAATTTAATTATATTTGTCTTGTCAGGGTTATTAGTGAGGTTGAGAGATTTAAAAAATGTGCTTATTCTTAGCGATTCATTGGTAGCTAACGATTTCAAGTCAAGATCATTGTTTACTTTACATATAATAGTGGTGTCATCTGCATAGCTTATAATTTTACAATTAGGTGTCAAACACATATAATTTAAATATAAAATAAAGAATAATGGTCCAAGTACTGAGCCTTGGGGTACACCGCATTTAATTATTTCAGCACTTGATTTAAACTTTGTTCTTTTTTTTCCTAGTTTAAAACTTATTTCTGTATATTGTACACGACCTTTTAGATACGACAAAATTAATCTATTGGTAACCCCTCTAATACCGTACTTTTCTAAGATTAATAGTAATGTATCGTATTGGACACAGTCAAACGACTTAGATAAAAAAAATATGCTTACAGTTTTCTTTTTTTCATTTATGTTACTTAAAATGTGAGTAAAGTCTATTAGGGCCGTGGTGGTTGATCTTAATATCATATTTTTCAAAGAAATTCATAATTCTCTTCAATGGTATTTTTTCAAACAACTTAGCTATTACCGAGGTAAGGGTTATAGGTCTATAGTTTTGCATGTTACTTTTGTCTCCCTTTTTATGTATCGGAATCACAGTACTAATTTTTAAACAATCTGGGAAAATTTCTAGGTTTAGTGATGTATTTATCAGATGAACCAAGGGGATACTCAAAACATGTTTACATCTTTTTAACAACTTAGAGCTAATTCCATCCCATCCAGCGGAATTTTTATTTTTAAATCCATTAATTAATCTTATAACTTCATCTGCTGTAGTATCATACAGATAAAGCGAATTTCCTATACCTCTATTAGTTATACAACCTGCAACATCAGGGGTATTTTGATTACTAGCAACATTTATAAAGTAATCACTAAAACGATTGCATATCTGAAGTGGATTATTTCTATGCAGTTATTAATGAGTAGATTAATATTTTCTTGCTTTAACTTTTCTTCCCTCATGCTATTAATCATTGACCAAGCTGTTTTTGAATAGTTACTAGTATCAGAAAGCTTTCTTATCACCTTTTGTGATTTATTGTTTATCAACTCATCCTCATATGCTTTTTTAAATTGTTTCTATTTGATATTGTACTGCTCGAGTTTTGTTGATTTAGCAAGTAGATATAAATCCTTTATTTTTTCCCTCAACCTCAAAGCCTCTCTTGAAATCCTTACTTTATGTTTTTTTGAAGGTTCCCATATTTTGTTTACTATAGGGCAGCATAGCTCAATATAGAGGTTTAAAATTTCATAAAATTTATTCCATTTTTCATTTGTAGTTTTAATGCTATACAAATCTTGCCATGTTTCACTAACCAAACAAGTATGTAGTTTTAAAATATTAGCCTCAGTAAATTCTCTAAGGGTTATAATTTCAGTTAGGTCAGGGTTTTTAAGTGTACAGTTATTTATATCTAAAAATTGAGCATGATGATCAGATAGGTGATTGACCATATTTCCAGCAACACATTGGCTTTCTTTTATATTGATAACAACATAATCAATTACAGAATTTGAATTTATAGTTTCCCTGTAGCGTCTAGCTTAACACTTTTTAAATTAAATGAATAGAACATATCCTGCAACTTTAGAAAATCCCCATTCATATGATCAGCATATATATTCAGGTCACCCATTATTATTACTATTTTACAGTCTGTTTTAAACAATATCCTAATACTCTATACATACATTCAATAAATTCATTTATTTTAGCATGTGGAGATCTATAAATAGCAAGAATTTTAACCTCTTCATTATTCAGTTTGGTTTGGGCCCCTACTATCTCACATACCATTTCAATATTAAAATCTCGTACTTTTACTAATGGAGTAACATTGTGCATATTTTTTGCCAGTAATGCCACTCCACCACCCTTATGTTCTTTTCTACTAAATATATCAATAATAGAATAGTTATCAATTTTACATACAAATTCTTGGTTTTTTTTTAGACCGTGCTCTGAGGTCGCAACTATGTCAGCATCTACTTCATTAATGAAACTTGCAAAGGATTCCTTTTTATTAGATAAGTACTGTATATTCTGATGTATACACCTAATAGAGATTTTAGGTTGTGAATGCGCAATTGTTTCCCTATTTACGATTATACCATTAGCTTTAGTTGACATGTTCATTGACACATTGTGCAATTTATCACCCTCTGTACCCGAATCTAGTTTCCCCGATTTCATGCATACCTTGATTACATTATTTATCATTTGACTTAAGAGAAATGCCCTTTTCTATTTAAGTGAAGTCCATCCCTCCCAAGGCAACTTTCATCTAAGAACTTGTTAGTATCAATAAATATTGCTTTCAGTGTTTCACAAGCCCAGCGTATTCCCTCATTAATGGCTTTCAAGAAGCCATATCTAACATCCATTCTTAAAGCTATACTATTTACAACAATTTTTGCCTTAGGGTGACACTTCATTGCACTCCTTATTGCATTGTAGACCTCGGCCATGACCGCTTCTGAGGTACTAGCTGGTTTTATGTCATTTGTCCCGGCATGGATCACCACCGTTTTAACCTCACTTTTCGACACATTTTCATCCATTAAGTTTGGTAGGTATTCAGCTCTCATTCCCCTATAAACGTTCACTTTTACATCAGCATTATTTATCACTACATGTTTTATTATCGAATCACCATACACTATCACTTTTTCACTCATTTCTTCTTTCTCCTTCTTCTTACATTGAGATGTCACTTATTCCTGTACTTCTTTCTTCTCCAATTTATTTTGTTCGTGTACTCCTAGCGATGTTTGTCTGGGGTTAGTCCACTTGAAAGGGTTTTTTCTTGCGTCTTTCCTTCTGCATGGACCACTGCAGTATTCTTCATCACTAACGTCTTTATTTTCCACCAGGTCATCCTCATTCAGTACGGCGAACTATTTGTTGTTTCAATGACTCTGTCTGGGTCACATGTTTTCGATTTTTTCGCAACTTCTACATGTGTACTTTTTTCCTTAACCATAATTCATATTTGGTCTTTTATCTCATTGTTTTCAGCCTTTAGATTTATAATTTCTTCAAGTGCTTTCTTTAAATCTTTATTTAATATATCAATTACCACCTGCAGTGACGCTAGCATTTCTATTTCCCTCATGCTCGGCAATGGCTGGCATCCTGTTTTCTTTTTCGTCTCTTGCAGATTATTTTGGCTTTGATGAACATCACCTTCATTACCATGGAATTTCTGATGGCTCAGAAGCATTTCATCAGCCTTCTTACTCATATTTTCCAGAAAGATCATTTCATTTTCACACTTTTTTGGAGCCTACTACGCGTCACTCTACAACACTCTGCCGCCATGTTGTATTTTTGCTTGGGCAACAACAGATGTTTAAAATTTTGCAAAGAAGCTTGTGAGAGTGATGTGATTAACCCTTTTAGTGCCAATCAAGATCTAATTGTGATTCGAAAATTCTGTAAAAATTGCCAATCACAATCTAACCTTGAAGCTGTTTTCATATGTTTTAACTCTTTTCAGCGTGAAAGTCTGTGTACTTTCTATGTCATAGCCATAGAGAAAGGTTTTGTGGAGCGTTCCAGGACCTTATCCTCATTCCAAAGTGCTAAATTACCTCCAAATTTAATTTCTCTAGCCAGTGTTTGTTTATGTTAGTTGAAACATGGTGTAGTCTGGCCAAAGGCTAAGAACCAAAGAGGAAATAAGAGCTCCAGTTTGCAATATATTAGAAGAAACTGAGTAATTTTGAATTTTCAGAGCTTGATGAAAGTGTTTCTGACATCGACGTAAGAGAGGAAGATACATATTCTAGCTTCAGCGATGAAAATGCATCTGATATCAATGGACCTCGTACACATCGGTGTACTTATCAAAATGAATTTACGGAGGTGTAATCAGTTCGAATGTGGTATATAGTATGTGTGGCCAGAGAAGGGGAAATGCGCAGCTAACCTCTCTCTTTCTGCTTGACCATTTCACTTCCAATACAACATTACTCTCCAATTGAAAGGTGTCAGAGAGTAACCTTTTTTTCCAATGAGAATGCTCATAGGCACCTACCTTAACAGCTAATTTTTAGCTCAAAATCTGCCATATATGTCACAACTTTGGCGGTAATCTATACCATTTCTCCCAGGTTTCACCATTGTATACCCACAAAGTTTGAAAAGTACTTTTTCCCTGTATGGTATTCGGAAAACATATATCGCAAATGCAAGAAGACCACCAGTTCTGAACATTAATATTTTGGAAAAAAATATTGTCTTTTATTCAGAAAAATACAATATTATGTTCTTGTCCAAGTTATCCCATATTTGTTTTCTCCACCTTTCAGTTTCTTTGCATTCTAATAAATAATCCTCTCCAGGAACAGAAAAGATCTGCAAGTTGCCACAGAGAACATTAGGACATAGGCACAAGAAAATTCTATGCAAATAAACAGTACCAAATCAAAGGTAATTTCAAATATTTGGGTGTTGTGCTTCAAACAACCGGAACGGTTTTTTCTCCACATATACAGAAGCACGCACCTGCTGCAATATATGCCATTCCTAAACTCCAAAGTCTATCCCTGTCTACTGTGATAAAGCTCTTCAAACTTAAAGTTATGTTGGCCGCCACATATGACATTCAATTAATAAGGCCCTATCTAACAATGAACACCCTCAAGAAACCAGAAAACATCAAAGCGAGATTCTTAAAAAGAGCTCTCTCAATCTTTAAATTTACGAGAAACAGCTATGCCTATAAAAGAGCGCAGGAGCCCCTCTTCATTGAAGACATAAGACACAATTATCGAAAACACAAACACATAAAATCGTCCTTGAAGAGAGACAGAAAAAATCTGACAAGATACCAGAAGAAATAATGGAGACAGAAATCTGGAAGTGACATCACGGGTTGATCTGCCAGAATGAGTCACACCAGGAACCCCAGGAGGAACGTATCTGCAAGAATTGCAATAAATTATGAGCTACGTTCCATCTAATGAAGTGTGAAAGCTGATTTCAATCACTGTGACAAACACTGGTATAATATTTATAAATTCAATTGTGTTTGATAGATAAATAAATAAATAGTAAAAATGTGGTGGTGGTGGCAGTGATGGTGTAATCTGCGCTATTTATTCTGTAGATTCCTGAATTTTGTGCTCTGGGATTTGGTCTTTTTGGTTGTTGCAAGCTGAACTTATTTTGGTGGGCAAGTGGGATTTTATGTTTGTTGAATATTTTTTGAAACTTGTGGTGTAGTTTTGGATGATAAGCAAACATTTTGAAGCAAGGTTTATCTATTGGTGGGCTCAATCTTGTGGTTTCTGTGATTAATTTCTGTTGTTTCAATTTTTTTATTTTTTTATCTATAAATTTTTGGCTATTGTTGGAACAAATTTTACACTGGTAAAACAAAAAGACACCTTGAAACAAGACTTAAAAAACACATGAGAGCAGTAAAATACAAACAAACTGACAAATCAGCCATTGCACACCACTTTTGGTCTACTAACCATGAAATAGTACCTAACATACACCTTGTAAAACCTGCCAGATATGCGGCAGAGCTTGACATCTGGGGAAAAAATCCATATCATTAAATACCAATGCCATGTATTGAACTTTAAATTGCCGCCACAAAATATATCGGAAACCATCAACAATGAAGCCCACATGACTTCGAAACCGGTCTGGAAAAACTAAACCTAAGTAATACTTAAGTGTTACAAACCCAACTCAGAAATATTCTAGTATTTGTATGCTTTATTTAATGTCATAAAGTTGCTGTTAACAGACCAAGGATGACTAATAGAGGATTTCTTTAAACATCAGTGGTTGTGCCTAATGTTGTACTGGGAACCAATGGTCAAATAGAAAAAAGAAGTAAGAGCTGAAGCTTTCCTGATGACTATTAACTCTAAGTGTTCTTGGGCTTCTAGATGGATTGGCTACAACATTTTGAAAATGTGCATCATCTTCCGGGTAAGCTGATAACTTGAAAGTCCAGATTTGTGTATTTATAGTGCTTAAGTAAACCAATTGGATGCTAGCTTCACAAGGGCACTATAAATAACACGAACCCATACTTTCAAGTTATTAGTTTAGATGCTGCACATGTTGGAAACATTGGAGTCAATCCATGCACTTACCCGGCTAGAAGCCCAAGAACACTTAGAGAAAAAGGAAGGTTTAGTTGCATGTTTCACAGCAGACATACAGGGTGTTTCCATTCTTTCCTCTCCCTTTCAATCATTATGAGAATTTTCATACAAATTCAAATAGCCTAAGACTTTTTACTATGGAATTGTTTAACAATGAGTCAAAATTTTAAACACTTTAAAATTCTCCAATTACATGTGTATATTTTTTGGGACTAGTTTCAGGGAGTATCCTCCCTACTTTCATTAATTAGCTGAAGATAGGGAGGATGCTCCCTGAAACTAGTCTTAAGAATGATCAAATGTAACAGGAGAGTTTTAAAGTGTTTAAAATTTTGACTCATTGTTAAACGATTCCATTATAATGGTGCTCCACTATATACAAATATTCCTAACTATTTATACTTTTTACCATGTTTAATATTCCTTGTTCTGAATAAAGTATAACTTAAGCTACATCTTTTTTAATTATTATCATGAAAAATACACCCTTGGAAATTAAATTTAGATTTGTTACATTAGTGGTTATTAGAAATTATAAAAACCACCCTTCAAAACTTATGGACCTATTTTGCCTATTTCAGACATAAATTCAAAATCAGGTGTAACTCAATGACTCTTCTTCATAAACATCATTAGCTTCACCCGACAAAGTTGAAAGTCTTCTGTAATATTCACAAAAAATTGGAGGCATATAATTGAACAGTTCAAGCACATGTTCTGATGGAACTTTGGGTCTATCCAAATGTGCTTCTCAAAAACAGTTGTAGTGCTTGCTTCATCCTCTCCCTTTCTGTTTCTTCTTCAAAATTAGTAAACATTAATGATCACCTTCTTTTAAGAATATACTGCTCCTCCCTCAAAAGTATTCTAAAGATGCCCTTACAAGAATCTGTATCTCTTTGGTTACATGGTACCTAATTTATAAATAAGCCAGAAAGAAAATCAATGTCCGTTTACCTCTTCCTTCACTGGTGTTGGAACTAAAATGGATACTTCAACTAGCTGAAAGTCTGGAGCACAAAAGCACCGCAGAAGCAGCAGAAGAATACCCATTACCCATCCTCCAACATTTATCCAAGCGGATATCTAAAACAATGCATCATTATTGATATTATTTTAAATTTGATGAGCCAATATTAGTAACACATCATATAAATTGTACAAAACCTTATTTGGAACATGTTTCTAAAGCTTAAGAAGTAGAAAGGACCGGAGTTACAGTAATACATGAAACATAATTCACTGCAGTCTTCTATAGTACTCTGGCTCTGACATTTTGCATGATCAAGGGAGGCATTGTTGCCTACTCTTGCCACTACTGTAGATACATGTGCTATCTGTTTGTAAAATGAAAACAATGAAAGCTGTGATGTTACCTACAGCAAGTATGCTACAAAACTTGGCCATCAGGAACACAGTCTGTCTCCTGATCATGTACTAGACACTTAGCTGGCAGACGCAAGGCCCGTCACACAGCCTCATATGTGTGGACATCAAATAAAATCTCAAACCACATTAACAATTATCAGAATAAACACAAAACATACCTTATCACAGGAAATGCTCTCCATCTGCATCAATACATCTATGGCATCTTCTAGGAAATTTTCATTCACACACATTACTCAGCTTTCAAAATTTCACTAATTTCTGTCCCGATATCTTGTTTTAATTCTTCTAATGTGTGGGGATTAGTTTTGTATCTTTATTTTTCAAGTTGCCCCATAAATAAAAATTCATGCTGTAAGATCAGGGGACCAGGAGGGGGGGGGGGGTTCATAAACCCTTACTAATGATTCTATCCTCAAAAATTTCCACAATAAACTGTAATGATTCATTAGCTGTATTAACTGTGGCAGAATGTTGCTGGAAATATCCAGACCGACATTCAATGTCCATCAGCTGTTCGAAATATGGTGGCAGTATATTATTTCTGTATTTATGGTACACTCATAAAAAATAGGCCCTTTTATTCTGTATCCATTTATTGCACACCATATCCTGATTTTTGATCATGCAAGGGAGTATCATGTACGAAATTGGGTTTGTTTGTAGCATAATACATAAATATTAAAAATGCTTTATTGGTAATGAAATGTTCATCGTTTTTAAGGATAATTTTACACCCACTAAACCTTTAGTATCTCCAGTAATTAATTAAACCAGAATGATATATTTTATTTGAGATTGTGTTGTGATGACACATGACCATGTAAATGAAATCATGCTTCATCACTGAACATTGGATCGATTGTTCCATCATTAACACTCCTCAAAATCCAGTTACAGAAATTTACTTGACTCTGCTGATCATGTGGTAACAATTCCTGGATAACAGTAACTTTGTATGGTTTGAGTTTTAAAAGTTTTGTTGCTTTCCATGCTGAAGCTTTTAAAATGTCAGTTTCTTGTGCAAGGCACCTAAGAGATTTTCGAGGTGACCATTCTAACCTTTCTCTGATTTTGTCTTATTTCTGCTCCTTAAGCACACGCCTGTTTAACCTTCTTTTCCTACCACAAACTGATCCCATCTCCCTGAATTTATTCACAACCAAATGAATTTCCTCTCTACTCAGAACATGCACACCAGGAAATTTAGTTTCAAATTGCCTCACAACTTCCCTGCGAGGTGATGTTAGCACAAACGTATCGTACATAAACACTTTGTGGTACTGCATACTGCATTTTGAGAGCACTTCAAGCAAAACTAAACACTTCTAAACATTCATAAGGTTATTCACATGTGAACTGGACTAGAACAGAAGTAAGACTGATGCATGTGTGACGATAGAACGGATGTAGGACATGTGCACAGGGAAATGCAGTGAAGGTCAGATGGACCATGCATCTGGTGGCAAAGTTTTGTAACAAACTTACCGTACAATAGTAACTACAACAACTATAAGAATAACTATAACAAGGATATCACAGTAAATTGATCATGCACAAAAAAACAGCTTTACCTAGACTAAAACAAACTATTCAAGACATGCACTCCAGTTACAAGAGAATACGCAATATTGTCGCACATTCAGTGCCAGTACATGGGGAGGAAACTTGTAATTGGTCCTAGCTTCCACCCAACTATATTTATTGCAAATGTTGCAGGAAATCAAATTAATTAACAACATATCTTTTGAAACTACTCAAAATAATGAAAACATTAATGGGAAATGCACAGTGAAGTAACTAATCAGTTAGTAGTAAAAATACAGCATCGAACTATACTTAGAAATCTAGAGATTGCTGTTTCAATAAAGAAATATCTGTACTTTCATTTCATTAATCTGAACTTTCTGTATAGTAAGGTTTCGTATGCCTAATTAATGATTATTTTGGAATTTTTTATTTTATTTTCAAAATTGTCTTATGTTTTTAATTTTTTAAAATTATCAGAGAGACTCTCATCCATATAATACATATTATACAATAGGTCAACAGGTTTACTAAAAACAAAAGAACAAATTCTGCTCTTTATGTCATTTGGTACTCATTTTATTATTAATAAATTAAAACCATGCATTCTGCTCTAAACTTGCTTGGCACATGGGTGCACATGTATGGAACTGTGACAATGTAAACACAACATGATCCAACTGTAACGGTATCAGTGGTCACACAATGAACCAGAGAGATGGGTGCGCATGTATGGAACTGTGACAATGTAAACACAACATGATCCAGCTGTAACGGTATCAGTGGTCACACAATGAACCAGAGAGATGAGTACACATGTATGGAATTGTGACAATGTAAACACAACATGATCCAACTGTAATGGTATCAGTGGTCACACAATGGACCAGAGAGATGAGTACACATGTATGGAATTGTGACAATGTAAACACAACATGATCCAGCTGTAACGGTATCAGTGGTCACACAATGAACCAGAGAGATGAGTACACATGTATGGAATTGTGACAATGTAAACACAACATGATCCAGCTGTAATGGTATCAGTGGTCACACAATGGACCAGAGAGATGAGTACACATGTATGGAATTGTGACAATGTAAACACAACATGATCCAGCTGTAATGGTATCAGTGGTCACACAATGAACCAGAGAGATGGGTGCGCATGTATGGAACTGTGACAATGTAAACACAACATAATCCAACTGTAATGGTATCAGTGGTCACACAATGAACCAGAGAGATGGGTGCGCATGTATGGAACTGTGACAACTGTAAACACAACATGATCCAACTGTAATGGTATCAGTGGTCACACAATGAACCAGAGAGATGGGTCCGCATGTATGGAACTGTGACAATGTAAACACAACATGATCCAGCTGTAATGGTATCAGTGGTCACACAATGGGTGTGCATGTATGGAACTGTGACAACTGTAAAACAACATGATCCAGCTGTAATGGTGTCAGTGGACACACAATGAACCACAGAGTTGGGTGCACCTGCATGGAACTGTGATACTAGCGCTGAGGTGGTGGTAGAAAGAAATGGTACTTACTTTCTGGACATGTCTCATATATTTAATATCTTAAGTTAAAGGAAATATAACTGAAAAACCTCAACAGTTGAAAACACAAAAAAGGTGCCAAGAGTAAAAAAATACATTGTTTATCCTGTTTAATAATTTATATGTCTCTAACTAAATGTAACTGTTGACAACTTACTAACCTGTGCAGCCATCATATGTCTATACGTCTGAAGGCCTGAATTTCCTTCCGCCAGCTGGTATCTGTTAAGATTCTGGCAGCTACAGGTAAAAGAAAATATTACATTATTTACATGACAATTTAAATTTAGATAATGGTTTCATGGGAAATCATCCGAATTCAAAGTCTTTAGCCCTAATCAAGTCTTCCTCCTGGTGAGTATTTAAGCATAAAATCACTTTCTATATAAAAAGGAAATTAATTTGTTGTAATTGGTTTACATAATACCCCAATCACAACCTGTGAATTTTGTTGTTTATATATACTGTCATTATTATGCACAAATATTGACCTTGAAGATCTAAAAATTATACAGCCTAAAGCTTGAACATCAGAGAAATTAAACAGCTGATTGCCATGAAACCATTACCGGTGATTAACACCAAGATACCTGCTGGTCCTTCTATTTTAGTTATTATTTTATATAATCGTCAGTGGAAACAGTATATATAGTAATATAATGTATATTACTAATTTTGTCTTAAAGGTGTTAGTGCATTGGGTGGCATAAATTAAAGGAAGCACTATTTTATTCTCACTAATTCCAAGCTACAGCTTGGTTTCGTACAAACAAAAATCTTCTGCTCAACCGACTCGCGAGCGGAAACTGGCTGACCTTGATTGTTGAGCTTTTAGCTCAAGAAATGGTGTAAATAAAAACAAGATGTGCTTGCTGCTCTGAAGCTTTTGCTGGGTGTTTCTTGAGGTACTTGCATAGCTACATCAGCTTGTTCAACTGCAGTTTAGTACCATGGCAGAGTTCATGATGGTGGTTCATCAGCGGAAAATATAAGCTTGTGCAAGACATAGGGATGTGAACAGATGCAAACAATTATACCGTTTTGAAAGAGACAATGTAGACTGGCTTGCACAATCTTTTCTTCCAAAGTCAAAAGAAACCAAGGTGGAGGTCTTAAAAATGCTGAAAGAATGTGGACTTTTTTAAATCCTGGTTTTACAGTTGGTGTTGGGAGGATTTGCGTGTTACACAGGCTACGGTCTCAAATACCTTCTGGGAAGTTGTTAACACTATCAACGCTAGAGCAATGAATAGGATACAATTTCTTACAACTGCTGCTGATCTTCTGGAAACCAAGGCAAGGACGTTATAATTTCCCTGATGTAATTGGGGCAGTATGTAACACGTATGTAGAGCAGAATGCTCGTACAAATCTAACCCGGATTATTACTATAAAATTCCCCATACAAACGAACCTAAATTTACTTTCAACGAAATGAAACACAATTTCTTCCAGCATAACGTTAAATCATGATAACACATTTAAAAATCTTGTAATTATTATTTGTATTTGTGATATTTTACATAGATTTCAATCACCTAGTTGCAGATGATAAATAACGATAAAAAAAAATGTATAAATAATATACTTCCAATATAGCATTTGTTAAGGGATAGGCTCCTAATACCTTAAAATTGAGCATATCAATAACTGAATTCTGAAAGGGGATGACTGTCATGGTTTGAAAGTCAGTGAATCTCAAATTCTATTTAATTTGCCAAATTTTCATTATATTTCTGTTATTTCAAATCTGTTTGTATTGGGGCTATTACATTTGAGTAGGTATGTTTAAGACAGGCATTTATGTAGGCATTTAAAGTGCAGCATAGATTTAAATCCCCTTCTGTCACAAAAATTGGCAAGTTTGTTTACTTAAGCGACATGTGGTAAAGGTCACCGAGCACAAGCTAGGTAGGTGAGAGCAAAAGCAAAGCGAAGATGGAAAACTTTATTTATACCAAACCACGAGCGGATGCTTTACCTCAACTTGCTTGCGAGCCGAAGCTCACAAGCTACTGCTGCTTTTTATTTATATCACCCATTATTTAGCCATCATTTGTTTATTTAATTCCAAATTTTCCAAACTTAGTTTACAAAAAGTATATTAGAGTTAAAACTAAATTATTACACAGGTGTAATATTACAGTTGACACAAACTTCAAAGTTCAAAATAGATGATATAAAACTTCATTATTACTAATCATTAAATAACTTGAACTAAAAATACAGCTTTTGAAATTAAAACATATTCTATAGGTACAATGTTTCCAATAACATAAAACTGAAATACATTGTTTAGTATACAACCTACAAGTGTTAAATATATAATTAATGAAATTTTAAAAATTAATGTAGCGACAATCTTTGTTTAAAACAATAAATAATGATTTTTCTCAACTCATGCTTCAGGAGTTTAAATGTCCAACAAAGAAGTATTTTTTGTCTTCAAAAATATGGCAATGAAACAAAAGGTGATTAACTGTTTGTTCCTCATTCTGTAATTTAAATCTTTCAAAACAGTATCTAAAATACCTATTTCCTTAAATATTAAAAACAGAAGCACTATTAACAGTGAAGTATTCATCATCTTGGAGTTTTGCTGACTCACACTTATTTACATTCACCTCCATTTGATTAGCTGAAAAACACTGAAATGTTTACAAGAACATTCGTCCTGGTCTTCAGCAGTTTGGTAACTGACCTTTTCTGTTTTCCATCCTGTTGCCATCTGGTGTTGGGGATGTAAAGTTTTAACTCAGTGGCAGAATGTCAACATTCATTACATAATTGCTGTTTTTTATTATGAATATTCTCTCCCAGATGTCCAATTCTATTGGTGATGCTAGTGGTTTTAACAATTTTATATTTTGCCCAATGTTTTGGTTTTCTGTCCAGAAATGGTGTTATACAGCAGATTTGTCTACTTGCTTTAGTTTTATGTTCCTTTAATCTGATTTCCAAGTTTCTCTTTGTTTTGTCAACGTAATATTTCTCAGTGTCTTCACAACTGATTAGGTAGAATCTGGATTTGAATGTGCTCTGAAATTTATTTTTAAGAGGTTTGTTTAGAATGTTCTTTAGGCTGAATTTGTTTTGTGGAGCAAGTCTTATGTTGAACTTGTTGAAGATTCATTCAAATTTTCTAAAGGCCCAAGACAAACAAAGCCATACATTTTGATATACCACAAACAAACAGTCTGATCTCAAAATTGATCTACCCAGAAGAGAGACCTCTACAGGTGCTACCACCAGTTCATCTGTGAATCTCCACTGAAGATGGTGGCAATAGCTGCCGAAACATGTCCGAAGTAAGTTACTTATTTCAACTAGTGAAGTTTGAGTGTCATGCTGTTTTTTACCCTTAACTGTTAAACTTACTGTTAAACCTATGCTGTAGTTTGCAACCACTAACATTTTGTGATCTGTCCTTATCAGTGCCTCCTTAATTTGCAATAACTCAACTTGAAGTACGAACACTCTGGTGATAAATCTGTTCTTCTGCGAGTGTATTTCTTGGCCTTCAGAGAATATCACATAAGCACATCTAACTTTGTCCACAATTCTTTCCCAATACATTTTTTATCCATCTGTGAAAATCTGATTTTCATGATGTCCAACAGAATAGCAATGATTTATAAACTCAAAGCAGAATGGCCAGATGCTAAGAACTTTGCAGGATTATCAATTCTACACTGTGATATTAAGTCATTAGCAATGCAATGTTCAAGGTAAACTAGTTGACATTATTTGATTAAACAGGATGATTAAACTAAATGTGTTATTGCATAAAAGAGCTGAGATTAGCTAATTTTATCAGACTTCATGAACAGTTACAAACACAGCAAAGTCACATTCCACATTTCATTCCTCAGGATATTTGTCAATTATAAGAAACAGATTTCACACTTTAGCATACTTTCTTTTTACTTCAAAGCTTTCTACTTCTCCCAAAAATGGCACTGCCAAATGTCCAATGAAATCTATATCTTACGATTCATCAGTTTTGGGAAAGTCCTGCACAATGAAGGAGGTTTCAGAGGCTATTCAAAAAAAATTCAAAATAAACATTTTAGTTGCCTCTAAATTTCTTTATTATATGGCATTAAATCCAAAATTGCGAGAGCCATTTTTGAGAAAATAAATTTCAAAACTATTCCATATAAACGGCAGTTTGGGATGGATGGGAAATTTTCCTAAATACGTTTGCATAGCTTGTTTGAAAGATACTAAACTCAAACCAAGTTTTGTTTATAGTTATGCTATCCACAGATATACTCACAGATCTTGGTCTAAAAATGCTTTTTCTGGGATTCATCTGTCCTAAAATATGTAGTTTTAATAAAATATTGTCACTGAATTTCTGAATAGAATGCAATACATTCTCTACCTATTATGTACTTTGTACAGTTACAAGCACAGCAAAGTCACATTGCACATTTCATTTCTCAGGGTATTTGTCAATTATAAGAAACAGATTTCACACTTTAGCATACTTTCTTTTCTCTTCAAAGCTTTGCCAATAATGGCATTGCCAAATATCCAATGGAATCTAATATCTTACGATTCATCAGTTTTGCTAAAGTCCTCCAGAATGAAGAAGCTTCCAGAGATTATTCCCAGAAAAAGTATTTTAAAATTGAAATCAAAATAGGGCATGTGTTGAAAAAAGTTAACCCTACAAAAAAAACTACACAACTTAAAATGTGTTTTAACATCTATTTATTTCTTTTTTTTAGCTTAACGTCCTTTAACCTGGTTGGTCCTATCGGACAATGAATGAAATTGGTGAAAGATACTCAAATGATCTAGGGGTCCATGGAGCTTAAAGTTACTTGACATTCGTCTTCTCAGGATAAGGGAAAACCCCGAAAAAAACCTTATCCGGTTAACTCACCCTAAGCGAGATTCAAACTCACGACCTGTTGAATATGAGGCAGATAGGTTACCACCACACTACCCAGGCGGGCTCTACTTTTTTTATGTTTTGAGTTTTTGTCTATCTCTTATGGTTTACTAGTTATACAAAAGTCATTGAGAATGAAGAGCTTTTCTGTGGTTATTCCCAGAAAATTCATGATATACAATTTATATCATGAAAATATCTTAAATATATGGTATTTTAATCAAAATCATTAGCCATTTTTGAGAAAATCAAAATTTTCAAAAAATATTCCTTGTAAAGGGTACTTAGGGGTATGGCATTTTCCTGAATATTTCTTCATGTCCAATCCTCGGAACATGCTTAACTTAAATGCCAAGCCTGATATTTAAAAGGCTTTTAATCTTTTAAGTTATGCTCCTCACAGTCACACATTCACACACACACACACACACAAACATGTGGACCTTTTACTGAATATTTTTTTAATCCAGGGGGTCTCAAAACATATATTTCTGGTGAAATCTTGGGATCAAATTTTTGGGTGATATACAATACCTTCTCTATCTACTAGGCACATTGTACATAATGCACAGGGTATGATCACAAAACATGACTTCAGTATTTAAATAATGTTGGGTTATTTACTGCATATCCAATATTCTAAGTTTAATATATTCCATAGATTTTAATATTTGCAGATACCAAAATGGCATTTAATTTTTGTGTCTAATACCCCACGACTTGTACAATTTAGCAACTTGCTACGCCGTTCCTCTAATGCATTCTAATATTGGTAACCAAATTTTATGCCTGAACCTTTCATATAATGCTAAATTAGCTTTAATTTAATTGTTTTTTCACACAAGCCGTGTGTAGGACAGGAGTTGGATAGGGAGAGCCAGACTGAAAAATTCAATGTCATAGCTGGGATTTGAACCACGGATCATCCGGTCTCTAGCTGGTTGCTCTACCACTGAGCTACCATGGCAACATACTGGCACGGCATTAAATTTTTCAACTGACTCGCATGTTTCCTGGTAAACCACAAGGTGGTCTCAAAATATTTTGAAATGACATGCCCCAATGGTGACTTACAATATTGTAAGTACTTTAAGTCCTGGGCTTCATGGTATAGCCAACTATTATGGTAAGAGCAACCGGCTAGAGACCAGATCCGTGGTTCAAATCCTGGCTATGGCATTGAATTTTTGTCTGACTCTGCCTATCCAACACCTGTCCTACACATGGCTTATGTGAAAAAACAATTGAATTAAGGTTAATTTACCATAATAGTTGGCTATACTCTGACGGCTGGGGCTTTAGTAATTACAACATTGTAAGTTGTCATTAGGGCAAGCCATCTCAAAATAATTTGAGATCACCTTGTGGTTAACCGGGAAACAAGTGAGTCAGTTTAGAGATTTAATGCCATGGTAGCTCAGTGGTAGAGCAGCTAGCTAAGACTGGGAGATCCACGGTTCAAATCCCGGCTATGGCATTGAATTTTCAGTGTGACTCAAATTATCCAACTTTCATATTATGTTGTGATGTATATTTAAGAGTGCTCAATTACAAGGTCATTAGTGATAATCTGTGATCCACTGTTTACATGCAGTTAACTAAAACTATTTTATACACCTTAGGGAAATGTGCTAGGTACCTAATACCAAAAGCAGCTAATGTACAGATGGATATCTAACATGCCTTTTTAAAATAATATTATCATTATATTATTTATCCTAATACCTGTATATGAGGGTCTCTATAAAAGTTTTGAATTGTGGTAAGCCAATGCAGTTCTTCCTAGATTTAGAATGAAGTTTAGATAGCAACATGTGCAAGCCTGGGTGCACCCCAACAATGTGCATCATCAGTACTGCAGTGTATGCGCTAGCAGGTGTTGCTATGCCACACATTAGGATGATTCACCAGCAAGAACATTTCTGTACTCTGATTTTCTATCACTAAAGTTGGCTTAGGGGAGAGACAATGATTTGAAGGACTGTAATGTGCATTTGGGGATCTTTGCCCTTTACAATCCATTTGCAGAGTTTAGAAGAGGAACAGATTCTCTCAAAGATGAAGATGGTGCAGGATGCTCAGCTTCAACATCAAATCAAACTGTGGTGAAAGTAGAGCAAATATTGTGGTAAGACTATCATTGCTCATGTTATCAGATTCAAGAAGCTTTAAAAATTGGATCGGCAGCAGTAAGGACAATCCTTAAGCCTTAGTTGCATATAGTTGCTACATATGCCACTCTTCCTCTGATTCACAAACCAGTATTTATATCCCTTTCACTGGCACCACAACTGAGGCGACTTGAATAGCCGTTATAGTTAGTGCAACACAAAGTGGACTGGCCTTCCACTAAAAGCCAAACATCATGGGTTTGAGTCTCAGTGACTGAGTTAAATGTGTCAGTGGTAAAGGAAGGGGTGGGCCCAAGTAAAATAGCTGGTGTGATGACACGCTTGGATGCTGACAAGGTTAAATTTGACTGCAGTTGCATGGATTTTTCTCTTTTTATTAAAAAAAAACACTACAGTTTCATTGCAAAAATATTAATACTTTTACAATATAAGACAGCTATATAACTAGCCTAATTTTGTTAAAGTTTAGTGTAATACGAAATTAGAAAAAAAAAAAAAAATTAATAAAAGATTTGATTAAGCATCTTTGTTGCATATATGTAACGCTATGCAATAAAGGGTTAAAGAGAATCTTGAATTCAGGAAGGTCTGCAGTCACTGAATACCCCCCACCACCTCACAGATGAGCAGAAACAGGCACCTGTGCAATAGTGCCAGAAAATGATACAAATATTTGCTGAAGGAAGATCAGTAAACATAACAGGAGACAAAAGCTGGTTATGATCCAGAGAGCAAGTGACAATCTAGATCTGGCCCCATATGACTTTTTCTATTCCCCAAAATAAAAGACAAAATTTTAGGTCAACGATTTGAATCATCTGAAATTGCAGTAGTTGCTTACAAAGAATGCACTTGCACTCTCTACAAAGAGAGGATGAGAACATTATATATAGTACATTTGTTATCAAACTTGGCTGCCAGAGCACAGCCTGTGTGACCTTCACTGCATTTCTCTGTGTCCACATCCTACATCACATGTTCATCAGTCTTTCTTCTGTTCTAGACCAGTTCACAAGTGAATAGCATTCACAATGTTTACAAGTGTTTAGTTTTGCTTGAAGTGCTTTCAAAATGCAGTATCCAGTACCATAAACAGTGTTTATGTATGACAAGTATGCGCTTACATCATCTTGTAGGGAAGTTGTAAGGCAATTTGAAACTAAATTTCCTGGCATGTGTGTTCCAAGAAGACAGGCAGTTCGTTTGCTTGTAAATAAATTCAGGGAGATGGAATCAATTTGTGATACGAAAAGAAATGTAAACAAGCATGTGCCTACAGAGCAGAAATTAAAACAAAATTGGAGAAAGGTTAGAACAGTCACCTCAAAAATCTCTTAAGATGCTTTGCACAAGAAACTGACATTTTCAAAGCTTCAGCTTGGAAAGCAACAAAACTTTTAAAACTCAAATCATGATTATCTTGAAGACTTTTTAGCTCAAGTTTGCACTAAATATAATCAGGTAATATTGATGGGTGATTTTAACATAAATCTAGACCATACAAAAGGGGACTATAAGAAACTTTATGAGTTATTTAACACTTATGGAATAAGGGATTTGATACACGAGCCTACAAGGGTAACACATTCATCATCATCTGTTATTGATCATATTGCTACAAACCTGAATTTTGAGGTAGTAAAAGCATGCAATATAAACACTCACATTTCTGACCATTGTGCTCAGTATGTGAAATTTAAGGGCTTAAATTACAGTAAAGAAAGCAATTATGAAATCAAAACGTTTCGTGATCTGAATGAAAAATGTATTCGTCATTTGGTAGAATCCTTAACAGACGAAAATTGGGACATAGTATATAATGCCAAAACTGTAGATGAAAAATGGAACCAGTTTTATAATGTATTTAGCACTCACTTTAATGCATGCTGTCCTATGAAAACCAAAAAGGTATATAAGAATAGTTATGGCCATGTTAAACTCACCACAGAAATAATAAAACTAAAAAATGAAATGAAGCATTTGTATGAATTGCATAAATCTAGTGGTAGTGTCACTTATAAATCAAAGTACAATATCATAAAAAAGAAATATCTCAAAAGCTTGGAAGATTTAAAAGTTAATGACTATAAAGAAAAGTTAAGTAAATCAGGTAATATTAGTAAAACTGCATGGGGCTTTGTAAATGTAGCTAGATCAGAAACAAAAGCACACAAAAATTTAGAACTCAGTATTGGTGATGAAACTGTAAAAGAACCAAACCTTGTATGTAATTTAATAAACAATTATTTTCTTAGTGTAGGAGAGATTTCTGCTGGCAGGAATACACAACACTCCTGTAAAAACACTGTAAAATCATCATTTTTTATTTATCCAGTATCTACAACAGAGATTCTAAATACAATAACTAAACTACCAAAAAAAGCCACAAGTGGATGGGATGAAATCAGTATGATTCTCTTAAAACATTGTAAATATGTTCTGGCCAGTCCCCTCGAACGTCTAATAAACTTCTCTATTTTATGTGGTAAATTTCCAGAGTGTCTGAAACAGAGCCTAGTACGCCCACTACATAAAAAAGGAAATGAGAATGACATAAATAACTACAGACCAATTAGCCTAACATCAGAAATAGCAAAGCTCTTTGAAAGGCTTTTATTAGGCCGGTTATTAGATTTCTTAGACAAAAACAATATTATTGTAAATTTTCAGCATGGATTTAGGAAAGGGCGATCAACAGCTACTGCAATTTGTGAATTTATACATCTAGTCATTGAAAACCTTGAAAAAAATGATAAAGTAGGGTCTTTATTCTTTGATCTTTCAAAAGCTTTCGATTGTGTTGATCATGCGATACTACTACAAAAACTGGAGGCATATGGAGTAAGAGGCTTGGCGAGAGATTTGATCAGATCATATTTGGCAGACAGAAGACAATCAACACTATTGTATGATAAACGGGGCAAATCAGTAAGAAAAGTGCAATCAAAATTTAAACTTGTTATGTATGGCGTACCACAAGGATCAGTGTTGGGACCACTATTATTTATTTTATATGTAAATGACATACCAATTTCAAAAAATACAAATATAATAGCTTATGCAGATGATACTACTGTTGTATGTCAAGGGGCAAATGTAGATATATTAAAGGAGATCTTGCTGCAATCCATTGACTCAGTTATTAACTACTTTAAACAAAATCACCTTACATGCAACATGACAAAAAGAACCTTAATTCATTTCTCACAGAGTACTATAAACACCACAAATTTCTCTTTACCAGTAAATAATAGCAATATTCATGATGTAAGCGAACATAAATTTCTAGGAATAATTCTTGATAGAAAATTAACATGGGCTGGACATATAAATCATATTTGTGACAAAATTAGTAAATCTGTCTATCTGCTACGTCATTTTAAAAATATCCTAGATGAGAAGGGGCTCAAAATGATTTATTATGGAGTTATATACCCATATTTACTGTATGCGATAGAAATTTGGGGTTGTGCTGCTGCAACCCATATGGAAAGGTTATTTAGATTACAAAAACGGGCAGTCAGATTGATTTTCAATATGAGCTCTTGTGAATCATGTAGGGGAATATTTAAAGATAAGCAGATATTAACATTGTATTCTTTGTATGTCTATAAAGTTGTAACCTATGCAGTTCAGAAACAAAACCTAAAAAATAGCAATATCCATAGTCATTACACCCGACATAATGATGATTATTTTCGGCAGGGGTTTAGCAAAAATATTTCAAAAAAGGATCCAAATGTCATGGGTTTATTGCTTCATGCGAAACTACCTGCATATTTAAAATGTTCTAAAGGTAAACAATTTGAGAGTGCTCTGAAGAAGTATTTGATAACAAAGATATTGTATAGTATCAATGAACTATAATAATGTCAATATTGAAATTGCAGACCCTCTGTGTATATACAACTGATATGTAGTTATAATAATATGTGTAAATATGTAGGTTGTCCATCTTTGTAATGTTCGTTAATTAATACATACTTTAAGTGTAGACTACTTTGGACGAATGTAAAAAAATTGTAAATATGAATTTGTGACAACGTCAGAAACTGTATTGCAGTCTATTGACAATAAAGGTATTATTATTATTATTATTATTATTATAGGTTACTGTTGTCCAGGAACTGCTACCATGTGATTACCATGCGATTTTTATTTATGGAACAGCTTGAAAAATAAAGTATACAAAACTAATCCCCACACTTTACAAGAATTAAGACAAAATATCAGGACAGAAATTAATGCTATTTTGGAAGTCGAGCTAATGCATGTGAATGAAAATTTCCCGAGAAGACAACGTAAATATATTGATGCAGATGGAGAGCATTTCCTGTGATAAGGTATGTTTTGTGTTTATTCTGATAATTGTTAATGTGATTTGAGATGTATTTTGACGTCCACGCGTGTGTGATGGGCCATGCGACTGCCAGCCAAGTGTACAGTACGTGACTGGGAGACAGACCACGCGCCTGATGGCCAATATCTCTAAGGTTTTCATTTTCTTATGTATTACTATTAATTTATCTAGGAGGTATATTAGTTATATTTATATAGTTTTTATAGCACACTTACTGTACAATGCAATGGAGAATATTTTGAAAAGTTACAATGATCAGATTTATAGTTTTAAAATGTTATTACATTCATTCTCCAAACTTTCAGAGAGACCTCATACTAATTACTATATTTTACAAAATATAAAACTAAAGTGTATTTATATATTCACATAATTAGCATACAAGTACAAATATATTTACATCATAAAATAAACTACATATTAAACATGCTATTTGACTAGATGCTCACTTTGGCTCATCCATTTCCTCCTGGAAAAACTTGCAGAAGACTCTGAAACCCTCGTGTAATTTGCATGCAGCTGCCAAAGCAACTCCAAAGAACACAACATTGAAAATTAGTGATGGCAGAACTATCCTCCATGGTTGTGAAAGTCTGAAAATGTATTTACACAGCTAAAGAGATCATACACTGAAATTATAAATTTGTACAAATACATGCAAAAACACTCACAAAACATCAAAGCATTTTATTTATATTATGCATCTAATAATGTTGTTTTATCTATGGAGATCAGGAGTGTGGCATTCATGTTGCTTGCAACAAAATAAGAAAATTGGTTGTAACTGCTGAATATGAAGGTCTTTGAAACATGTCCAAAGCTTAAAAACTTTACAAATGGGACTAAAGTGATTTTATGCGACTTATACTTTCTACTTAGTATGCTTTACATTCCACTGTATGTATCACTTTTATTATACATATGTTGTATTAAAAATACCCATGTCTTAGCTTTCTCTCTCATAGGGCCCTATTCAGTGGAAAAGAAATTATAAACTTTTAGGTTACAATGGCTGACTATAGGTCTGTCTTCACTCAGTGATTGCTGCCTGGTAGTGTATGAGGTGCTGATAGTAACCAATTTTGCCTGCATCAAGGCTACAAATATCTGCACACAAGAATCGCCTGCAGTGCCTTAAGCATAAAAACAGGCAATAAATACTATCAAAAAACAAATGCGCACAAGAGCACCCCAAATATAACTTATAACCAAGAGTTCTTTTAGTAAAGAGAATATTGGCCATAGATATGCTTAGTTTATTTTTCCCCCTGGTGGGTGTCTTCAAGGAAAAATACTGAAGAGATAAAAGTGCTCATTTTTGCAGCACATGCTGTTTGATACATTTTAAACACTTATAAAATCAAGGAATTAAATATTATTATTAAATCATTCTAATTGTAAATAATGTTTCTCTTGCAAACTTGGGGAAAGTCAAGACATAGATATTTTTATTTTTCATCTACTTTCAACTAAAAAAATCTGAGCTTGATGTGTAACATCAATGAGACAATGGCTCCTTGACAGTTACAGTGAGTCTCAGGTAACATTGACCCACCAGTCCAGGGCCCAGCGTGACAAATCCTGGTCCTGCGCACCATAAGCGCTCAGCATTTCCAGCTTCTTCTGCTATTGATCACAAACACTCTCAGTGAAAGAGTAGACCTTAGATGAGTGGCTGTATTTACACATGTACATACTACAGAATGGTTGCATATTCACTATGCAAGTGTGTGTGCATGTTAAAAGCATTTTTCAGGATGAAGAATTCATGCGGAAAAACTAGATGAAAATTTAGGCTTAAATATCCTAACAGACCACTTTTGTACAGAAATACAATATTGCACCTCATATAGTAACAAAACAATAAATACTATACATAAAATAAGAAACTTAATAAAAACTAAGGAATAAAGAAATTATATTGCAATGGATATCAGCCAATGCGGGAATTAGTGTAAATGTACATGCTGACCAGTTGGCTAAGAAAGGTGCCAAAGAGATAAGAAGCCAACAATAAAACCAGATAAAACATCAGGTTACAGTTCAATAATAAATCATGCAGAAGGAATTGTCGAGAGACAAAATATACCAAAACATCATGGATAGAGCAGACTTACTCAATATGCCAAGGAAAACTGCGGTGGTCCTATTTAGGATGGAAACTGGCCACAATTGCCTTGCTGAACATTTCCCTGACTTCTAGAAAGTGTGAATTATGTGATGATGATAGTACAGTGAATAGAAGCCTGTTTGTAGCCAGTAAAGGCTTAACAAACCGTGACATGCGACATTGTATTGGAAGTTGAGGGGAAAATGATGAACATCAATTAATCCCCAATGCCATTAGAATATACTACTACTACTACTACTGGATTGGTTTAATGAAATAGGTTCTGTGAATAGCAAGAAAAGGCAACAAACCCATCACATTCTGACTGAGAAAAACCTTGACAAAATTGGTGCTGCCTTGAAACATAATCCTAGGAAATCTCAGAGGCATTAGGACAGCAAACAGGAATTTTGAGAGCATCAGCTCATAGAGCAACGAAATTACTCAAATTACAAACATACAGATTATAACAAAACACTTTGATTCTGTAATTGGATGTTAGGAAAAGTAAATAGCTGGGAAACTGAGCCAAGGCACCACTGATTTCAGCAAGTTTTTCCTCAGTAAGAATGAGACAGGTTCATTGCTTTTTCTTATTATTCACAGAATCTGTTTCATTAAACCAATCCATGTTGTATTCCTATACAGAAACGGTCTGTGAGGAAATTTAAGCCTAAATATAAGTCTAGTTTTTCTGCATAAAATCATCCTGAAAAATGTTTACATGCTTGCATAGTGAATATGCAACCATATTGTAGTACAAACACATATAAGAACACCCACCTGTTCCAAGGTCTACCCTCTCATCGAGTGTGCGTGACTTATAGCAGAAGAAGCCAGAAATGCATAACTACTGAGTGCTCGCATTGCATGGGACCAGGATTTGTCACACCGGGCCCCAGACTAGCGGGCGGTAGTTGTCCCATCTAAGTTACTTAAGGCTCACTGTACAAAGGATGAAGCTACAGATATGTCCAAGAATCAACTAACATTGTTTCATTATGTGAAGCACCACTAGGAAGTGTAGAAGAAAGTTTCCTTGGATTTTGTGAAGTAAGCAGTGAGGCACAGCAACTAATTTGTCAAAGCATTTGTTCAGCATGGTGGTAAGCTTGGGGCTCAAACAGGGCAGCTGCGATGTCAGTGAGCATAATGGGCTGCAACCCAGGGTCAGAAAAGTAAGAGCAGACTATGCCCAAAATATTAATTAAGTACTTCAGTAATCAGCAAATAAAAAGTACCATACTGTGAAGTACTAAAGCACATCCAACCAGTATCTGGGATAACATGGAACTACAGCAGCAGAATGATTGCTGCCATTTTCAATATTAAAACACAACTTACTATTCTGTTTAAATCAAAGGAAGATGAAGAATGGGATGGTGAAACGAGAGCTTGTGTTGCGAGTTCCTACTGGATTCTTTAAAGGTTTGAATTCATAGTTTTACTTCTAGTATTCTCAATTGTATTTCCAAAATCTGACTCTTTATATAATATGTTTAAAAAAAAATATATTAAATTTATGACTCGAGGTGAAGACACTTATTCCTTCGCTTACTGTTTTGTTGAACAGGACATATTTCAAAAGCTGTTGTTTTTATCTTCAGCTGTAGTTTCTCGACTGGCATGGATGGCATTTTCTTCCCTGTATCTATGGCTTATAGATGGAGTAAGTCGAGAAACTAAGCTGAAGATAAAAGTAATGGCTTTTGAAACATGTCCTGTTTAAAAGACAGTAAGTGAAGCAATAAGTGTCTGCACCTCAACTTATAAATTTAATTTTAATTCAATTGTGCTTCACTGTTTCCAAGTTTCTATGATATTGCTTTAAAAACTGTATTGCTGATGCTGCTATATTTACTTTTTTTTTTTTTTACTGATGGAAAGACCAGCTGAAAGATTCAATGCCACAGCCAGGATTTGAACACGGTTCTCCCAATCTGCGCACAATTGCTCTAGCCACTGAGTTACTGTGACAGGCCGGTATGACATTCAATCCTCCAACCCAGCCAACCAATTGGCATGTCTTCCTTCAGAGAACATCTTAATAGTGACTTACATTTGTAAGTACTTAGCATCTAGGTGATATTAACATAGTTGGAGTCTGCTGAAGATAAAACGCTCACATGCTTTGAAACATGTCCAGATAAAAATTATCTGTTTGTGAGGTTGTAGTGTTACTATGATCCAACTCAAAAGAACTTCTAATTAACATAGGTTTGCCAACTATTGGCATCTTTAAATTGCTGCTATATTTGTGTTATTATGGGTGTACTATTTTTTTATAACTGTTATTAGGACCTGCTGAAAAATATGTCATAGTAGCTCAATGGTTAGAGCAACTTCACAGAGAGCAGGAGAACCGAGTTCAATATCCAGCTATGGCATTGAATTTTTGAGCTGGTTCTAAACAGTATTACGGAAGAATAAAAAAAATTTAGGCTTGCCAAGAGTTGGAAGTAAGTAAAAATTCCTAATGAAATATTTATGAAAATAGCAACCAGTAGTGATTGGCAGAGTGATCCTTTTCAGCTTTCTGAAGAATATATGAGGGCCATTCAGAAAGCGACAGACAATTTGGCATAAGTAAATAACTACGAAAGTTATCAACACAAAGCTTTATTTACAATGTTACAGTACCTTACTCTATTTTTCAATGTAATTGTCATTGCTATTAAGATATTTATTGTCACATGGTACCAGTTTTTCAAAACAAATATTTTACTCTTACACCGTTAAATTTTCCACACAAAAAGTCATTTACGGTGTCCAAAATGATGCACCAGTTTTTCTGAATTCTTTTATCAACATCTGCCTTCAACTCCTCCATAACGATTGATGAACTTCCATTCCAGTCTTTTTTGTACCCACTGGTTCATCCTTGATTACTCATTAATTATGTGCCATTTCCTCACTGAAGACTTGTTCATTGCATTATAACCATACACTTGCATTATTTGCCTATAAAATTTGATTGGCTGAATATTTTGTGCATTCAAAATACTGAATGAGTTCTTTGGCAATAGAAAAGTATAACATCGGCATTGAAAAACTGGTACCATGTGACAGTAACTTTCTTGACAGAATGGAGATTGCATTGACAAATAGAGTAAGGTACTGTGATTTTGTAATATAGTTTTATGTTAATATCTCTTGATATTATTTAGTTATGTCAAATCTTCTGTCACTTTCTGGATGGTCCTCGTACAAGGATGGATAAGTAAGCAGCACACAGCAATTTTTTGCTGGTTGTTATTATAATTGGAACTTTCAACATTTCTCAGAGATATACTTTGAAGCTTAAGCTAGAGATGACAATTTTTCAGTCTGGTGTAGCCCTTGCAAGAAAACTGTAAACTACACAGCAAAAATTGCATGCATGTTACTGTTATCAACTTTGAAAAGCAATGAGGCACTGTGGGTTACAGGATATAATCCACCAGGAATTCACTATTCTATATATAGGGAAGACAGTTTAGACCAGGCGTCCCCGCTCAGGCGGCAGTAAACGCCCTCAAGCCCTGACCGTCCGGTTGCAGGCAAGAAATGGAGATGCTGCAGTGGCAGAACTACGATTGTGTAAATTAACTTACACTTTCACTATCAATTACATAATAATGATAGCAGTATTTTATACTCTTTAATACTGATGACTAATATAATACAAAATAAAATCTAATTGGCAGGAAATTCAATTAATGAAATAGAAACATTTGTATAAAACTAATAAACTAAATAAATAATGTAATATGACATAGACCTTTCTTCTTATTGGTACTATGCAATTCAATAAAGTAAACCATACAAATAAACATAATATTCTTCAAATAAATGTATCTATGAAAACTACTCTTTCTTAGACATCAGACAATCGCCGTGATGTTTGCAGTTTTCTGTTTACAACCAGCTGTTCAATACGTGGGACTATATTTTCGAACTACCAAATCGCAAACATGCTTTCAAGTGTTCATAATTTTTTGAGGAAAACATTAAGGAAAACGGTGATTCGTAAACATAGGTTGTCCCGAACATGCCATATTGTGAGTTTAGGAAATTTTTCATGTCTTACAGAGGTGTAGAAATGGTTTATACTTTTTCCTATTTTTATATTTACTTTTTCACTCAATATCATTTTGAATATCTATTACTTCCAACTACAGTTCAACAGGACTAAAGGAAAATGGTGTTGCAAATGACTTAAATTGTTTCTCAAGTGGTATAATGTCCTGGAATCTATGTTTGAATTCTTTGCACAATTGTCGCAGTATGTTATATATTTCTGCACAGTGATGCAGATGTGCAGTGTTGGTTATATCATTGCTCTCATCTATTGCAAGAGAAAACACAATGAATGTTGTAGTTATCTCAGACAACTGACTCCGAATATCGTCTGCAGGGTCCTCCACATGACACGTTATCATGGAGGCGGATAAACTGACCCGATTGATAATCGTGTACATACTCTGGGCTCAATTCTTCAGCTGCATCTGAAGGATTGCATGTTCCTGGCAATACGTAACATTATTTTGTAATTCACTCTAACACTAACACAAGTATCTTCCTTGTTCATTTTACGTTTCAGATCTGCAACAACACATGTGCATTCAGCATCTTTGTATTTATCATAATGTGTGCATGACATAGCGAGTAATGCCACTGCAAATTATATTTAGTTACTTTGTTTTTGCTGCATCATTTTCTTCCATAAATAGAAAGTTTTCCTCCCATTCTGCTCAAAACATCACAAGTGTGGACGACCGTCTTCCCAACGCGCATGTACCAGCCATCGTAAGTAGGACACTGCAGTACTAACATGTAGCGTTACACAACCACTGCACAGATATACTGTGAGGCTGTGCGGCCCCAGTGAGTGCGCCCTCAAGCGACCTTGACTCGACTTGGGGATACCTGGTTCAGACCAAAGCAGCATCTCTAGATGGTACGCATTCTTTAAAGAAGACAGTGAGAACTTTATTGATCTACCACATTCTGGGTGAACAGAAAATCACAAAATTTGGTTGGGAGGTGCTCATGTAACCACCACATAGCTCAGGTCTTCTTACACTGTCTGACTTTCATCTTTTTGAACAATGAAAAAATTCCTGGGTGGCTATCACTTTGATTTAGTTGTGGAAGTTAAACTGTGCAAAGATGGCTACACTCCTAAGAACTGGATATAATGAAACTGGTGCCAAGAGAGCAGAAATGTGCTGAGAGACTAGGTGTCTATGTAGAAAAGCAGCTAAAGCAAGTGGATTCATTGTTATGCAGTTTATTGTATCTTACTTAAGAAACTTCTTTTCAAATAAGTGACAGTGCATACACAGTTTAAAGATGTTGAAAATATGAGGGTCAGTCACATGAAAACAAGACAGATAGAAATAAGATAACTGTTTATCTTACTAAATTTAAATGAACTGTGTTAACTTTTTTACACTGTTTGCTCCACTTTGCCTTCATTTGGGAGGACTGGTTTCAGGGTACCTTAGCCCCAGCCTCAGTTCAGAGTTTGACTAACATCTTGTTCCTCTTCAATGGTGAACACTCTAGATATTTGCTTATAAATTCAGTAATTTTATTGCATTATCTATTTGCCCTTTTAGATTTGAAAACAATGAGAATAGAAACAAGCTTGGAATATGGCATATACAGAAAAACAATACATGTTGACAGTTACATGAAAGGGAACTACTTTAACCCAGTACAATATCATCTTGCCATCTTTCATAGTCTAATCAATGTCCCATTGAATAAAACAGAATACAAAAAAGAATACACACACATTCATCAGGTTGCCAAACTGAACCATTACAATACAAGCTTCATAGAGAAATTGATTTACAGACACAAAAGAAATGAAAGAGTACATAAAATCACCACTCTAGAAAAATTGGAAAACCATCAGTGAAATTTTGTAAATTTACTTTTCACTGAAAGGTGTTCTGGAAATTCAAAAGAAGTTTTAAAGATATTGATATAAAAGTTGCCCTTCAAAATGTATATAATATCTGGAACTTATTGAATCACCCTTTGAAAGGTACCATGCCGAACACTAAACAATCAGGGATTTATAAAATGAGCTGCCGAGACTGCAATAAGGTTTTGCAAAAACAAAACAAAATTTGGAAACTAGGATGAAAGAACACTTGAGAAGCATTAGGTACAAGCATGTAGACAAGTCTGCAGTAGCACACCATTTTTGGTCTGAAAATTGTAACATAAAGAAAGAAATAGAGTTGATTAAAGATGTAAAGAAATCTTTGGAATTGCAAATTTGGGAAAACATCTTTATCACCAAGGAAGAAGAGTTTCCCTTATGAATTTTGAGGTGCCTGCTTTGGATGAGGCCATCCTATTGACATGAGTAGAGGGCGGCACAATGCCTGGCTGCACACAACCACCTGTTGTATGTAGCGTCCAGTCAACTTCAGAACTGCAGATAGAGTAAAGGTAGCCTGAAATCAGTCTTCCCAAATGAAGGCAAAGTGGACTCAATTCATTTAAATAATGGTGCTCCACTACCCAAAATACTTCTTTTTATTTGAATTGTTTATTTTACTTTTCATACATTTATCCCACTGTGACACAAGGCAGTCAATGCCTTCATAGCAAAATGTTTGCGGTTGCCTAAAGAACCATGATTTAACCCAGGCGTGCACCTCTTCACATCCAAAGCAAATTGACAGACACAAATACCTTTTTTGAGGATTCCAAAGAAGTGGAAATTGCAGGGAGATAGATCTGGACTGATGGAGGATGTGTAAGAGCTTCCCAGTGGAACTTCTGCAGCATAGTTAAAACAACCTTGGCAACATGTGGGCATGCGTTGTCATGCACAACAGAAAAATGCGATCCAACATCCCTGGGCATTTGGATTTGACAGCATGCTTCCATTTTTGCAATGTTTACTTGTATCACAGTTATTAATTGTGGCACCATAATCAAAAGAGTCAATGAGCACAGAGCCCCTGCAGCCAAACAAACAGGACATCATGATTTTCCTGGAGCTGGCATGCACAACTTTGGATTTTTTTGGTGGCAGTCAATCCATGTGCATCTATCGCTTGCTCTCTGGCTCATAATAATGACACCATGTTTCTTCTCCCACAACAACATTAAACAGGAAACGATATTCTTCAACATGACACATTCCAGGTGCTGAGTGATATCAACATTCTCTTTCTTTCTGTTCCTCTCTGTGGCTGTGGGGAAACCATTGCCCACAGATTTGGTACTTCAGTTGCTCCATCATGACAGATGAGCAGTACCATGACTAATGCCCAACATGCACTGCAATTGTCCATTGTCTGTTGTTGGTCATTTCTGGCTGCAGCATCAACTGCATCAATGACAACAGGGAATAATATGATGAGCCTGTCCTGATGGATTGTTGCCTTCAATGACACCTGACCTTCTCGAAGTTGCTTATTTCACTCCACACACGCACTGTGACATACTATGTTCACCATATACGGCAGACATTCAGGCATGAATTTTACCTCCTGACACTCCTTCTACTGTCAAAAAATGTACATCTCACTGTTCCAATTTTTGGCCTCCCAAATGATGTCAGATGCCATGGACACGCTGACCTCACTTCAAGCACATCTAACAGTTTCAAGTCCTTGAAAACACAAAGTTCCTAAGTCACACAGTCTAGCCAAGGGATATAAGCAGAGGAGTGGAGTAATCTTGGCCACAGGCCACAGCTATGGAATGATGGAAAGGTTTAGCCAAATGGTCTATGAAGCTAAAACCCAATAACAAGTGGCTAAAATCTTGCAATCTAGTGAATCTCACTCCCTCCATTATGTTTCAAATCACCACCATGCAAGTGCAATAGCAGTTAGTTGGGTGAGGTTTGTTAATTTATTCCAAGTTTTCTTAAAAAAGAAAATGTCCTGAAAAGGGTAGGTTGGTGGGCTTCAAGCTTCTGAATCATTCACATAAATTTATACACAAAGTAATATAAGTATGTTCTTTCTTTACATTATGAAGGCTATTTTTTTTCCCGATCAGTCACGAAATTAAAACCACAGTGTCTCCAGTATGACCACTGATTGGGTCACGTTGTACATGTCAGCTGTAAGTGCACAATGAGCAAGTAAACATGCCAAGAACAATAGCATCACCCGCCAACTGTGCACTGTAATTCAATTTCTTCACGTGGAAGGGTGCAATGCAGCTGAAATTCACTGACAAATGAATGATGTGTATGGTGAAACATTCATGAGTGACAGCATGAGTGTCATCAGACATTGTTCTTCTTCATGACACATTGGGGCACATACTGCAGCTGCACCAAAGAACCTCCTGCAGCATTTCTGATGGGAAGTGTATGATCACCCACCATAGTCTAGACTTGGCTGCTCCTAATTTTTATTTATTTCCTCACCTGAAAAAGTAGCTAGGAGGACAGTATTTTGACACAGACATTGAGCTGCAGACCAGCATACAGACTTGGCTGAAAGCATAACCTTCTGTGACGAGGGGATTGAAAAGTTTATACCACCCCATGAAAAATGCCTAAGTCGTAGTGGCAACTATGTAGAAAAGTAGGCGGCAGGTGCAGCTAAATGTTGCAAATAAAACATATTTGATTTTCACTGTGGTTTTAATTTTGCTACCAATCAGACTTTGAAAAAGAAAATAGCCCTCATACACTTCTTGTAACTGTCATCAAATTTTGTTAAAACGTGTGAGAGATGTGTTGTAGCACAAGGATGTGTGAACATCTGTGATGAAGTTTTGAGGTTATAAATTGCATGAGAAATCTGTGTGCTTGAATATCTGCATCCACTGCCAAACAGCAAGCCTCCCAGTGCGAGTACACGTCCAAATGAAAGCTCGGTATAAGATTATTGGTAGAATTCAAGTCAAAGAAAGCAAAACTAAAAACCATAAGATAAGCATGTTGGCTGGACTGTACAAAGCAACAGGGATATAATAAATCAGATAATTACAGTGGAATTAGTCATCTCTTATTTTGGGGAAAATATATACAGAGATAATGTTACAGAAATGACTAAAAATTGCTCTAGCTTTGCCTCTACCTTTTAAATTCTTATTTCTTCTCTTATGTTTTAAGCTTTACCTTCAGTTTTGATTGTACTTTCCAGGAGAACTAAGACTCTAGTCTTATGCATCTTTGCACCATCAATTCTAACAATTACTGGGTGATCCAAAAACATCTGATTCAGCTGCACTGAGTTTTGCTGTCCATGCCCTCGATGCACGTTGCCATCTGCCCCTATCATAGAAAGGCATGGATGAAATCATGCAACATTTTTAAAACTACTTTTAAAGGCTTTACTTACCAATGTTATTAAAGAAGATGCCAAAACTGGCCACTGACGTGTCCATACATTTTTGGTACCTCTTTAGGAAGCCATTCATCACTCACCGTAGTTCACGTTGAGAAATGCTGGCAATTTCCTGACAGATATTTTGTTTTAATTCTTCCAGGATGTGTGGGTTTGTCTTGTACACTTTATGTTTTAAGTTACCCCAGAGATACCAAGACTTTGCAACAGCTCATACAGCCAATGATGAGAACAATTGAGAGTGTTTCAAGACAGAATTATTAGTGGAAATTTGTGGCCCCTTGTTCCCCCAAACTAACCCCCTGCAATTTCTATCTCTGGGGTAACTTAAAACATAAAGTGTACAAGACACACCCACACATCCTGGAAGAATTAAATCAAAATATCCACCAGGAAATTGCCAGCATTTCTTAACGTGAACTACGGCGAGTGATGGATAGTTTCCTAAAGATGTGCCAAAAATAAATGGACAATAGCGGTGGCCAGTTTCAGCATCTCCTTTACATTGGTAAATAAAATCTTTAAAAGTAGTTTTAAAAATGTTACATGGTTTCATCCACACCTTTCTATGATAGTGACAGATGGCAATGAGTGCCGAGGGCACAGACAGACAAACACTGTGCAGGCATTTCGGACATTTTGGATCATCCAATATTAGCATTAGCATTCATTCGCTTGTTATTTGGGTTACGGGACCTGCTTCTGTATCATCTCTTGCTGGCACATGAATACTTCCCTTCCAGCAAACTAATATTATCAGTTGACAAGTCAGATCGTAATGCACCTATGATGATGAGTATTCAACCCAGTGGTCAATCAACAGCTCAGAGAGAATCAGGGGACACAACACAACCCAACTGCAGCATTCAGTCAAGGTGAAGTGGTGTTACCATTGCCCTTCTTCAAGATGGTGATGATGTCACCCAGTCCCGGCCCCATGCACATACTGGGAATCAAACCCTGTGCCTGATACAAATACACTAGATGGATAATGTAACTATACCAGCACAAATATCCGTCTGATGCATTAAAAGACAAATGAGCATGATTTATATAATTAGTTAAATAAGCATTCAAATTCTAGATTCCATAGTACACTACTTAAGTCCATAAATAGGCACTCTAAAAAAAACAAAATAGAATTATCTCCGATACATTTCGTGCACTTTAAGTGTAGCCAAGGGATGTTTTTAGAAGGAGAGAGGGGTGGAGCAAGGCTGCAAATGCAGAATGAGGATAAA
Organism: Hymenopus coronatus; assembly: GCA_030762935.1. NCBI lineage: Eukaryota > Metazoa > Arthropoda > Insecta > Mantodea > Hymenopodidae > Hymenopus > Hymenopus coronatus. The sequence goes on from CM060900.1 coordinate 12,585,008, forward strand.
GCACTGCCGAAGGATCGGCCCATCTAAAACCTGTGCAAACAGTATAAGAGAAACTCCAAAACAACTAAAGCAGTTATGTACGCAATTTTAGACACTAAGGAATCTATTTTCTGCAGTGTGTTACATACTTTGCAATGTGTAAAAATCTCTATAAAACTCTCAGTTAGAGGTACTAAATATAGGAGTTGGGAAGAAAGGAAAAAAGAGTGATACAGCAACTTTTTTAACAAGTAGTTCAGGTGTATACAGTTCTTTTTGGCTACATTTCCACTTATTTAGGCACTATTTCCATACGTGATCTGGATTTGGTACTTTTGTTATTCTGACATTACAGCCTCTTTTTATTTACTGGTTTGTTATAAACCTTTAGGACCCTAAGCCACAAAGTGTAGCCCACTGTGGAGGGCGCTATGTCGCAAAGCATTGCCATGGGATATTTTTGTATGCAGAGAAGTGGTGGTGTTACGGCCGAAGGCCGCGACTGCGGAGCGGCGGCAGGGCGTAGCAGAGAGATCTGTGAAGCTAAAATCCCAAGAAGAAGTCAAAACCTCTGCAATTTAGAGTAAAACTATATGATGGTTGCAGCAGCAGCGCACACACAATGGTCCTAAGTAGTTTAAGTACTGGCGATCCATATTTAAAAGTGTTGAAAACATTAAGTTGTTCAAATGTGAAAGTTGCCAGATCGCATAAGTTCTTGACTTCTTAGGATCATTGGGGTATTAGCTTCTCAGATCCCTCGGCTGCACCCTGTCATCGTTCCGGCCTTTGGCCGCAACTGCTACACTCCTCTACTTATAAAAAATATTCCTCGGCTATTATTTGCGGCTTAGGGCCCTAAACGTTTATGGCAGACCAATAACTACAATGCGGTTCTAATGACAGAATAACAAAAGTAGCCGCCTATTGAAGTAATGCCAAGTAGTGTAACAATCGTACAGTTATAATCAATTTAGCAGATTTTAAATCTGAACAATTTAAAAGTTTTCAACACTTTCAAATCTGGATCGTTTGGGGAAGTTTCAGCCTTATTTTAATATTTAAGATCATTTGAATGTAATGTGGGCAGAAATAATGGTATACCAAAATAAGTAATAAAGTGCATATGCTCCGTTAGTGACAAAATCAATTGTATTACTTTTGAGGAAGTTCGGGCTGTTTCATTGTTAGGACCCCTTTTGCTACACAAAAGAATGTGCAAACTTAAAGATACGAATATACAGAATATTGATTAACAAACTATTTCCTGGTCTATTTAGCATTGAATGGGGATTTGAATTATCTGCTAATATTTCATATCATAATTCAAAATGAAATATTTTCACAGCAATGCAAGTCTATACAGCAGGCTCGTTAATTATCTATGACTGTGAATAAATTATAAGCATCTTACCCTCTGGCAGTTTTACCTCCTCTTCCACACATAAGAAAGAATGTGGTCCAAACAATAGAAAAAATAACAGAACAAATCGGCACAAACAAACAGAATGAACAATCACTCTGACGCCCCCATTCAGTTTTCAAACAGTCGATAATTAAATATGTTGTTGAACCATTTTCAGTTTTATTGCTGAAGGTTACATTGCTATGCAATATACAGCTTCCTCCAAAACTGGCCAAAACTTGACTAAATGTGTAACTTGCCGAAATTCCACTGAGCGCAATCACAACATAAAAACAAATATGAAATATCTTCCAAGCAGAAGAAACTAGCTTGGAGTCTCTTTCATAGAGCTGCAAATACTGTTCTAGGACAACCATTTTTAACAATCCGCGTGCATTATATCACTTACATTATACTGATGTATTATAACTACACCACTACACAAAGAAGTGTCACCGTAAAATTATCTATGCCGACCTCGCCTCCTTCTGAGTGTCTGCAGTGCAGTGTAGTTTGTTTACATGAATGACGTCACTCTACAATCAATGATGTCATTGCTATTTCATTGATCTTCAATGCCCGTTGTTCGATTTACATTTTATTATATTAGCCTCTATGTTCATACCTGCCCGGTATTTAAAACGGAAACGAGATTAAGCATTCATCTTTGGCCAACTTATAAGCTCATCATTCACTGGAGGGAAGTAAGAAAACGAATGTGACACCACGTTTGCGCGCTTCGGTCTATGCCGAATGGTAAACTCGTGAGGGATATTTAAATGTTACATCGGCAACTTACTCCTTTTGTGTTTGTTTGTTTATTGCGATAAAGATCATTAACGCCTACATTAAAGGGTGTGGGCTGGCATTGTTCAAATAATTTCTTCGCTGCTTTAAACGAAGATTGCGTTGATGTTAAACCTACACGAATAGCATGAAAACCTAAAGTTTGTTTCAACAAGCTCCTGATCGGTTCGTTTACAGGTCGCTTAATGTCTGTTCCACGTAAGTTTACCCGTATCTCTCAACCAGTGGCGCCTCGTGGCCAAATTATAAGATTGACTAAAATTAAAATTAAATTGGGGGTTATTTATGGACGATCTCTAACTGCTACGGTTCTAAGTGACCCAATCTATTTTGGGCATGAATGACGGCTTAAAATTCCTCAGAGGCCTCTTCGTCAGGCTTGAGGTATTAATACGTCTTGTAAATTTACGACACGACGCCAACGGCTTGGGAACCAGAGACTAGCATGTTACTCCTAGCCCACGGGTAACGACAGACTAAAACTAGTGGATACTAAAAACCATCAGTGGAAATGCAATGCTAATTTATGATAAGGTACTAACCTTTCTATTTATAGATGAAGAACTTCGCTCATTTACTTGAACAAATACCTTGACAACTCTTTGAAGTCAATAAATGAACTCAACATATTCCCAGCAATTTGACCTTGAGCCGTCACCTTATGTTTGTTACATGTCAACATTACCAGAGAGGTGGTCCTGCTGCAAGTTAATGCGTAACTGGTTTTTTAGCTGATGTATTTAGTGTAAAAGATTCCAGCCTTCAAATATTACTCCATACGATTTATGTAGGTATGTCAATTATAACGCTCACAATGTTTTTTTTGTTTTGTTTTTTTTTTACACAAACGAAGGTCCTCTTTCTCAGAAATTTATAGAAACTACCCCTAGAGTAAGTTAAATCGTGATCGTGGTAATACCTGGCTTAAACATTTTCTTTGTAGCCAATTGCACACTTTACAAACCATCGCCTACCTTTCTTAACAGTGTTTAGGATTTTCCCTCTTATGGCGAGTTTTAACACTGCCGTTTCTTAGAGATCTTACAACTGATAAATCAGCATATTGTTCTGCAGTTAATGTCAACAAACTGTTCACCAACATATTCGGATTATGTTTCATTGACACGTGAAATACACTCAGGGCACTGCTTTCACCACTTCTTGTCAGTTTCCTCTTAAGGTGAATTATGTAACTCAACACTCGTGTTTACAACACGACACCAATCACCGTTCGTAGGCAAGGTGCCATTTTATTGTTTTTTGACACCCATAATTTTAATAACTACTTAATTATTGGTTATTTGGGCGTTTCCTGTTTTCAAATGAAACTTAAAATGTCAGGAAGGAAACATTAATCCTAACTACTACTAATAGATTTTAAATAATAGAAATATTCAAAAGCCATGAATCAATTTCGCTTCTAGACGTATGGTAACTACAAAACACACGGCTTCTACGCACTGAGCGATGGCACGCTGGCATTCGATATCTTCTGTTAGGTTTACCAAGTACCAATATTGTAAAGTTTCACCATATAAGCTTCGGGAGGTTTATATATCAACTTTGTTTTCAAATAAGAAGACATCGAAACTTAAAATTTGTTTCCAATTATTTAATTTTGCACGTGAAGAGATCTTTGTCTAAAAATGTTTGTTAGGGATTTGACACAGACTTTAAATTTTGCTTGTTGTCAATTCTTATCTTCTCTTTGCGCATGCGCGGCAAATGACCACAGAGGCTCTCATGACCTACGAGAAGCTTCACCAACCAGCCTCTTGTACCCCGCACCCACAAAATTAGCTACAGCTGAAAGTGCTGAGTTCGTCTGCGCGTGCGCACACGATAACCATAAAATCGCTTGTGTCCGAGAATTGCGGCCGGTTACTATTTCCGGCAGCCATATTCACTATAACAGTGCAGTGCTCAAAGAATTCACAGTAGGTTTAAATTTATACAAAAATGTGTTGTAGGTACATTATAGCATTTTACCTGATAACATAATGCAAGGGAGCAATTAATGTCCGATAAATTTGTAGGGAGGGCACGTGCCCCAGTAAACCTTAAGGCCGGCCGCTACTGATTCTGAGTGCTCACAAATTTTGAGGGTCAGATAGCCCTGGAAATGTAAATAGCATCTGCTCCATAGTAGTTATGATTAAGGACAAGTTGATACAACTGCAGCCGCTCACAACAGACGAAGAGGACGACGATGATGATGGTGATACAGATGCATAACTTGCCTTACGAAAGAAAGGGTAGTTTTATGGTTGTTTGTTGCGAACATCATTAAGTATAGGGTTCTAAAGCAAGAACATTGGGGAACAGCAATAAAGGTCTAAGGGATAACAGTGATATATTAGGGTATTTGGGAGGGAAGAACGAATTGGGTGGGGGATAAAAACCATTGTGGTGTCTCCATTTATTGGATCTTTTGGTGTTGCACTATTCCGGTGTTGCATTAGCAACGCGGGGGTTTGTGCGGGATTACTGTATGTGGAGGAGAACTCCGGCGTGGTGGGTAGGACGTACACCCTGACAAGGCCCAGAAGTACCTCCAGGTGTTGCGGAGATGTCTCCCATTCGGATGACGTCCTGCCATTGCTGATGACTGCTGATATGTTTATGCTTGTGTGTGGTCGATGAGCTACTGTTGGCTGTCGGTGATAAGTTTGCAAATTTTATCGACCACCAGGTCGATGGCTCGAATCGTAGTATCCTGAACCATGTAGGTTTCCTTTACGGTGTCGGAAATCTTGTTGGCCAGTTGGTCTCCCAGTACAGCAAGTCCTATCGGCAGAGTAAGGACCTCAGAATGAAGGTCCTGAACTGTTTCCAGAATGCTGGTTGTTTGTGTCTACAGTTTCCTGGAGGAGGTTGTATGTAACGTCGAGCGGTAGGAGAATCCCTTTCGTGTCGGCTTATGATGGCTGTGGTGAAGTGTTCTGCGGTGGTTGTTGTTGATGGTGTCATCGGCATGTGACGACTGCGGAGATGTGTTCTGCGTTGTTGTCTGGTCTGGCTGCGGTGGTAGTGGTCGCCTGCTCCTTGGCTAGCGGGGGTATTGGGCTTGGCCCGGTGTGAACCGGAGACGACTGCGAAGGTTTTGTCCCGCAGGCACAGCAGTGACGTCAGGGCCGGTGGAGTTGCTGTAAGCTGACCTGAACGACAAGGTGATCCTGAAGCCAAAGCAGCCGCCAGGTCCAGAAGCTCCAGTTTTGCAAGCGAGTGCAGCGGCGGAGATGCATTGCTCGCTGTCGGCGGCGATGGTGATGCCGAGACTTCCCTATCGGCAGATGCCGGAGGAGAGGTGAAACTGAAAAGACTGCGATTCTGCGAAGACGTTTGTTCCACTGCATCTCGAGCAGAATTCCCGCAAAACACGACGTAATATGGAAATTAAATTCCAGTTCCGCTCGCATATACCCTACCTACCTCTGCCAAAGCCGATAGATGGCAACAGTTTTCGAATCATTCTCGTGTGGGGGGGGGGCTTATGAATCGGTATTTGTGTTATATTTATACCAGTAACCATATAACTTTTACTGTCGTTTGCATTCAGCTCTTGAATAAAAAAGCTAGCCCAATATGTATTTAAGAGCGCCATGATTTGTACTTCAGCAGTTCTGGAACTGTTTGATGAAAGCTTGGGGCGGATTTGTTTTTCATATTTCAAATCTGGTTTTGTTTGCACATCTCCAGCTTTGTGCAATGCTCTTATTCTCACTATTTGCATACTTGTGTCACTACAAATGCTGTGGTTTTTAACTGAGTATTTATGTTACTGGAAATTGAAGCCTGAGATTCGAACTGGAATACACCACTGGCATTAATTTCTGTAACTTTAAAAATTTTGTGTCACAAATCTGACGAACAAAATAAATTAATACTGCAAGCTACAATCGCCATTGCTGGCGCTAACTGTTGGAGTTGCGTCCCTGAATAACAACCTAACTAATCAAACCGAGAATTTTTTATGTTTAGCTTACTTGGTATTAGCGATACGATAATTTTGCTTACTCACAGCTGATATTCGTATCATGTATAGTCTACATCGAAAGTGTTCCGTGTCTTCCTGTATTTTTAAAGAGAGCAGTAATAATGCCTATAATAAAAATAAAAAAATACTTCCCTAGCAGGGAAGGAACTCTTCTTTAACGAGCCTAGGAAATTGTTTAATGAGATGGGAAAATTCCCCTCACTCTCCCGTTAATTCAAACCCTGGATGGCAGGATTAAAATACTATTACAGCCGCTACAATATATTGTGACCCGCGGTTCTCATATTCGCCTAGGTATGCGAGTCGTCGCATTTGGAAACCTTGGAATTTGTAACAATGCAGGAAGTGCGGCGCACTGGTAACCAGAGATTTTGGTACGTGAGACCTCTTCTGGTTCTTCCAGAACCTTCGTTTTCTACAAGCTTCAAGAGAGTCCTGTGACGTTATTTTCTAGCTATAAAGGAGGAAGAAAAGTAAGCTGATATATGTAGTGAATTGTAGTGAGTAACTAGAAGTTTGCCCTCAGTGGCGCGAAGGCCGTGGATGGAGAAAAAAATATGATTAATTATTATTGTTGTTGCTGTTATCTTTATTATTATTACTATAATCAGTTCATCATTATTGTTATTAATATTACTATTAATGACAGTGCTTTTATTGTTGTTTATTAAACGTTGACGAGAACAGAAAAATGTTAATAGAATTTTTTATTCACAGATTATTTATCACAGTTTAAACCTTCAACAAGAAACGTTTTCGATCTTTCGGCGTCCCCGATTGGCATCCCTCCCCCCCCTTAATGTCGTTGTACTGCATCGAGCACAATGCTCCTAAATTTTAAGTCACACTAAAAGTAATTATAGAAATACCAGCATAAAATAATGTGACAGTGGCGTCTGCGGTTGTTCTTACGTTCGTCTTGATATGTGACTTGGAGGAACTTGTAGAACTTGGAAAACAAGAAAGCGACGCGCCTAACCAGAAGCTTTTGAACCCGAGACATCAACAGGCACATGTTAGAATCGTCCAAAAGCTTCCACAATTTTCCAGAAAGTTTTATAACGTAGTTTATAGCCATAAAAAGGAAGGGCGGTTGGCAAGTGTGTGTGTGTGTGTGTCTGTCTGTAGTCATAAGCGACTGCAGCTTTAGCGCGCAGTGGCGTGCAATCTGACAACCGTCTACACGTGAATCAAAGACTTTGTTACCAACTTTTGACACAATAAATACATTAGCTACACTGGTGTCAGCAGTGGGATATTTACGGCGAGATGCTGATGATGAGAAGTTTATAGGCTGAAATGAAGGAAATGTAATTAGAAATGGAGAAGATGGGGGAGAACATAGTATCCGGCATAAAGAAGATGAGCAGTGAAATAACCTCATTAGAGAAGGTGAAGACTGAAATGAAAACTCAGCTGAGGGATGTAACAGAAGAAATTGAAATGGAAATGTCTACCACGTAAACAGAATTATCTAACAAACTCGAAGAACATGGAGGAGCTGAGAGGAAAGTTGAAAGACTTGGGGAGAGGGAATGCGAAAAGCCTTGACCGTCGTATTGACGCCCTGTAACACCTCGAGGAACGCGTTAATGCCCTGGAGTGAAGAGTCGACAGAGGCGCCAAGGAACTAAATGCCATGGTGGAAAAGATGTCTGACGGAAAGCTGAAAAACTTCAACGTCCAGATGCCGCTACAAAACATTCGCGCGCGTCAAGCCACCCAAGTACATACGACGGGTCGTCAAGTCTTCCGCCGTTAGCCGCCGTCGCTTTCCACAACCGATGGTCAGCAGAGGAAGCAGCCGCACAACCGACAACAAGCCTCCAGGGACGGCGGCAGAAGTACTGAATGCGATCCCGACGTCGGTGAAGTCCGGGGAAATCTGGGGACAACCATCGCTTGGCTGCAACCTACCGCGGTCAGCTTAAGGCTGCAGCGGTCAGGCGAGACGATGCAGGAGTTCGACCTAGCCATCGAACTACCTATGAACAAAGCCCTGGTGAACTTACCATCCAGCTACGTGTCCCAGGAAGGTGCCTACTCCTTCGTCGTCGGGGTGCGTGATGCCAGGATAGATAGCGCCTGAAGCTTGGCGACTATAAGACCACCCAAGAGGCATTAACGGCAGCACTTAGAATGAGATGGTCAAGATAACAGCTGCTCCTACCTCAAGGATGAGGAGTATTTGCCATAACAGGGAGAGAGAAGCAACCCAAAGACGACGACCTTCAGGTGGTGTATGCCGGGGGTGTGACGAGCCGAGTCACCTAGTGAAGGATGTCCACACAAAGACGACGAGCAGGCAGAAAACGAGTAAGGACCGGCGTGAGGAGGGACACGTCAGGCCCATCTACACCACTCCCTCGAGTTACGCTACGTGTCTTAGGTAGAAGAGTGGGCGACAGCCTAATCACAGACGGCTAGATACAGGGGAATCTGTGCCAGATCTCGTAGACACAGGTGCAACCGTGACTGTAATCGGACCTGACATTGCGAAGGGCTTGCCAACACGAACATCCAATCGGCCTTACTAACTAGTGATGGCATCGGGCAACATCTTGTCTGTAGAGAAGGAAGCCCTGCTGGAATTGACACCGAGACGGAGAACTGTGAGCTTGTGGATGTTTCTTGCGAGGGTGACTGAGGATGTGATACTGGGATTGGATGCCCTCAGAAGCCACAAGGAGAAGGTCCACATTGGCCGAAGAGTTTTGCGACTCGGCCGAAATGAAGTGTTGCTCCGGTGCCCACATGAACATTCGGGGATCTGCAGGGTGATGCTGAAGGATGATGTAGTTGTGTTCGTGAGAACCGAGGTGGAGGTGGTGAAGGAGCACCTGGAGGACCAACGGTCAAGGATTTTTGTATTGGATCCAGAGACATCACTACACAGAGTATTTATTGCCCGAGCACTGATGCCACTAGAATGAAGTGCCCTTGAGGCTGCTGAACCCGATGGACACTGGCCAGGACATCCAGGCTGGGTCAGAGTTTCGGAAGTATGAGCCAACTGTAAGTGTATCCCCATGCGATGTCTCTGAGCAGCAAGCACTGTCACAGAACTGAAAGACTTGATTAGGAGGGCGGCCGACCACTTGACCACTTCACAACTGGTGACCACTTGTGTTTTCTCACCAAATACCAGTTTATCTTCAGTGGTAGGAACAGCAATTATGTTTGCACTGACCAAGTATTTCACCACATTAACACCGGAGATGCGTGAGCTATCCGACAACCACCAAGACAGGTTCCCCTGGCAAAGCAAGCAGAGGAACAGGAAGGATATGCTGGAGCAAATGACATCTAGGAGGATCACCGAAGAGTCCAACAACACCTATAGTCTTGGTGAAGAAGAATAACAATGAGCTATACTTTTGCATGGACTACAGGAAGCAGAATGACATCACTAAAAAAGACTATTTTCCCTTACTATGGATTGATGACACCTGGAGACACTTGCTAGTGCCCAGTAGTTTTCAATTTTGGACCTGAAGTTGGGATACGAGCAAGTGGCCCTAGATCTCAGAGACAAGGATAATACCGTGTTCTCAACAGGCCAATGGTTTGATAATTTACAGAATTGACGTTGTGCAGCTGCGACCAGTTCAATGGCTCTTGGTACATTGTGTTTTGTCTCAAAATAAAGAGGACAAAGAGGATAACACAATAATAATAATAATAATAATAATAACAACAACAACCATATCTGTGTATTAGTATATAAGCAATACTGTAGTCTTTAATCTGTTTAATTTGAAATGCATGGACAAGGGGAGAAACATTGTAGATGGATATTTGTAAATAGAAGAACTGCAAATAAGTACATACAGTAGCCATTGGTAGCACCACACATTGTGGTGGGGTAACTTTTGAAACTCTGAGAGTAGACGATGCCAAGCCAAACATAGCACCTATTTTATGTTCTATTGGCTGTGAAATATGTAGGTGACAAAAGATAAAATTTTACATGCGATAATACATAATTAACTAGATGTGAAAGAGCAGTGATTAGTAAATATGTAGCAACTGCATATTCACCACCTACAAGTTTGAAATGTAAATTACGTAAGTGTGATCAAGAAAAGTTAACAAAATGCTCAGTGGGACATGAAGTGTTAGATTTCAATGTTAGCTTTGTTGGTATAAGTAATTCACAATGTTTATTCTCTTTATATAATTTTCATATTTGAACCACAAAGTTATAACATACTTTCTTAACACATCTTAAGATAAATTACAGAAATTTTGACCTTCTGCTCACATGCGAGCAGCACAATTTGTGAAAATATTCTCGCTCACTTGTCTAAACTTAGCAGCAGGAATCCTTGTGATTTGTTGCATGATGTTATCACTAAGTTTCTGTAGATTACACAGGGATTTCTGCTGCTGAGCGAGAATATCTTTAACTTGTTATACTGCCTGTTTGGGAGCAGATGGTCAATATTTTCAGCATTTATTTAAGGTAAGCACTCCAGTGTGCCTTTGCCAGGACCACCTTCCCTGTGACTCTTGGATCTCTCTCACAGTGGAGAGAGGCTGTGAGAGGGGTTAACTTATAATTTGATGACCCTATATAAGTCATTAATGTCATTACTCAAAGAGTAGATTAAGATGATATAACATTACTGTTAACTGCTGTGTACAAGCAAGCTCTATGAAATCACAAGAAAATTATTTCCTGCTAACAGTCTAGATCTGGGAAACACAGTTTATAGGTTGTTAATATGATGAAAATACAATGCCACAAAATTATGAACTTTTAAAAGCACTTTTATTGGGTACTCCACTCTTGAAGGAATGGCAATACTGAGGAGAGTAGAAAGGGAAATTACAGTAAGAGAAAATGACTCATTATGTGATAGATATTTGGTAAAACAAACACCAAGGAGAAATGAAATGAGTCAGGCTGTTATAAAAATTATCATCTAATGCAGCATCTGTGCATCTTTATTTTGTTCCTTTTCATTTGAGTGGAAGCAAGGCCTTCTGAATCGCTCGACCACTGTTATGCTGTTAGGAATAGTTAGGTCAATAGATGCAATAGATAAATTATATTACAAATGGAGTCTAAGAATTAATGTAAATAAAATAAGAGTTATGGTATTTACGAAAAGGCAACAAGTTAAGAAAGAAATGGTATTGGCAAGGAAGGGAGGTTGAGGTGGTCAACAAATTTGATTATTTGGAGTTACGACTAAGTAGTAAAGGCAGTTAGTGACCAAAAGAGAATGGTAAAATTGCATTAAAAACCATCAAAGCATGCTTAGGTAAATTACGAGGAATGCAAATTCTATAGAAATTTTTGCAAACAAATCCTGGGCTTGCCAAGAGTATCACAAAATGGAGTGGCACAAGCAGAATTAGGCAGAATGGGAACTCGAGGGAAAATTATGGAAGCAGTATTAAAGTATTGGGTGAGAATTAGCAAATTAGACAAACAGAATATTCTACATCAATGTTTGGTATTACCAAATGCCTACATCAAAAAGATTCTAGGCTAAATAAGATAAAGGAAATTATGTTAAAAATTGGTTTTAGAGATATGTGGAAAGCCAGGGAATCACTACACAATGGGTTCTGAAAAGACATTAGGTTAAGAATGGTGGATATTGAAAGACAAGCAATAATAGCAAGTTTCAATACAAAAAGCTCATTGGCATGGCATGGAGAGATAAAAGTGGAGTGGAACAGGGAGAATTACATTGATGTTTGTGATAAAGCAGCAAGAGAAGGCTTTGCTTGGGCTAGAACAGAAGAGAGAGTGATATATAGAAATGTCCCTTGTGCCACCTCAAGGATAAACAATGTGAAGAAAATAGGATGCTAAGGGAGAGGATAGGGAATAAGGAATGGACAACGTTACCAAAAGAAATCCAAGCAAGAAAGTTAATGTATGTAAAATCTAGGAGAAACTTAATTGAAATTGGAAACTTTTTGGGTAGAGTAAGAGCCAAATGGATAAGGAGAATTAGTAAGCAGGATGAAGAAGAAGAAAATTAAACACTAAGAGGTAGTATGTATTAGATTTAAGATATAGTAGGACCAATAGCTCGACAACCACAGGGTTTGAGCCTATTGGGTAAACAGCAACTCAGTGGAGAGTTAAAAGCATAAGGAAATGTATAATAATTTGTAAAATTTGTGACAGTAAATGTTCTTTTATTCATTTTCACTTAGAGCCTCTCTCTCCATGCAAAATATCAAGCAACATGTAGACCATTTTACTCTCTCTAGCACATATGTACATAGTAGGTAAAGAACGTATTGTATTCCACCCAAAAATGTGATACCTAGATTCCATACAAAATGCATATTTTGAGGTCCACTGAATCCATAGAAAGCATTTTTAGAAAAGGGTCTGTATGCATGTCTGTCTGTGGACAACATAAATAAAAAACAAAAAGTCTGTTAAACGTCAAACTTGGTATTTCAGTGTAGTATCTACCAAGAATGCAACATGAAGATTTTCAAGAAACCCCCTCCCCCTAACTAGCCTTTACATGGAACATTTTTCAATTTTTTTCTCCTCCAAGGTTGCTCTAACGATTTTGATAAAAAATACTATAAATTAAGGATATTTACATGAAAAAATAAAATGTATATCTTGAATTTCCTGAGAATAGTCTTTTGAGTTCTCTTTATGCTAAATGACTTTTGCATAACTGGTAAACCATGAGACAAAAAACTTGCTGCACAAAAAATGCAGATCTTTTCAAAATACAATTTATGTCCTTTACACATTTTTGTGGAGCTAACCATTTCCATAGCATTCCTTATTATTTATTGGTTTCAATTTTAAAGTACTCATACTTTTCCAAAGCAGGAATTTGTGCATGTTTCTTTTGTTTTACTCCTGACTACACAAAGAAAAGCAAATTTCAATGACAGTCACACAGCTTTTAAGACATTTGAGTATCGCTTTAGCCTAGTGTAATCCCTTAGTTCTGTTTTACTTATAAGGAGTTTAATAATAAGACCATGCTGCTAATGTTTATGTTGATTAGCATGAAGTAGAGATGAATCTTTTGTAAGTAGTTTGTTTGCAGAACAGGTAGAGAAAGTCAAGTGAATGGAATATGTACAATTATTTTATACACAACACAGATTCCAAATATAAAAATTCTAATGTGTACCATTCCCACAACTTTTTGTAGCTGTTAAAAATGCATACAATTCCTACAAAAGATTATTCTTTTATCTACATTGTACTAAACGAGATAAATATTAGCATAATTGGTCTTGTTACTTGCTTCCTTTTAAGTAGAAGAGCAATTAGGGAATATTAGCCTAAAGCGATGGTCAAATCCTTTAAAAGCTCATCACAATGTGAACCAATTGATGTTCCATATGCTTTGTATGGTCCTGTTTGAGAAAAGTATTAAGTATTTTAAAGCCGTAACCAATAACAAGTAATATCATAGAAATTCTACTGTCAATTCTACAAAAAAAAAAAAAAAAAACGTATATCACATAAATTATATGTTTTAACAAGGTCTATGGTTTCTGTATGGTAAATTTCTTTCTATCTCTTACAATTATTAAAATTCATCCAGAATAAAGAGGTCTTCAGAGGCCATTCCCAGAAAATTCAAGATATACATGTTATTTGTGATGTAAGTATCTTTAATATAAAATATTTTTATCAAAATCGTTAGAGCCTTCTTTGAGAAAATAAAAATTTTCAAAAGTTTTTCCATGAAAAGGGTAGAGGGTGGGGGGATTTCCTTGAAAATCTTTGTGTCACATCCTTGCTGTCCAAAGACACACACATGGACCTTTTTCTAAAAATGTGTTTCAGACTCAGGGGACCTCAAAACATATTTCTGGTGAAATATCGATGTTGAGTTTTTAGGTATTATACAATACCTTCTCTATCCACTATGTACATTGTACATGCAGGCTAGGGAAAGTAAAAATGAATGTCATATTTAAAAAAATTTAACAGATATTGTTTTAAAAGCGTCTTCAGAATTCTTATGCAATCTAAAAGCTCAAAATTATTTTCCACATTCTTTACCATTCCAGACCTGTAAGATTTTGCTATAGGTAATGGCTATGTCACTAAGGAGGAGGTGATTTTGTGTATCACTAATAGACATGAGCTAGACAGTGAGCTAAATTAAAGACTTTTTTTTTTTTGTTTTAATGCAGATTAACATCCTTTAATCTGTTGGTCATTTTGGACGATGAATGAAATTGGTGAAATGATGCTCAAATGATGTAGGTGTCCACGGAGTAAAGTTACGACATTCACCTTCTCAGGATAAAGGAAAACCCCAAGAAAAAAATCTTATCAGGTAACTCACCCTAAGCAAGATTCAAACTCGTGTCCTGAGGCACACACGCTACCATCACACTACCCAGGTGGGCTACTAAAGACTTGTAGAGCACTCCTCAGCTGTTCCTAATTTATTATAAGTAAAAAGTTAACTCTCCTTATTGATCAATAAAATATATTTTCCTTTCAATAATGCACCGATGAACACAATAGAAATACAAAACTATATAAATAACATGCTATTCTGAATAGAAGTTAAAGCATTAGTAGTATAAATAACTAACACAGAACATATAACATTTTAAAAATAATGGAGACTGTACATGTGCGTGTAAATCAGACATATTTCATTGTTATAAAGCTCACTTACATTTATTCCCCCCTCTCCCAAAATCTGTTTCTGTTCTTAATTCCTAATTGACAATCAATATATCAAAATTAATGAAGGCTATGAATAATTACATTTATATTTTGAAACCTCATAAATATGAAATTACACAATGCAAGTCAGCATATATATTCTAAATTATCATATGATTTATAAATGCACATTAAAAATAACAAACACAATTTAAAATATTTTTGTTTGTTTTCTATTCTTAAAGAAATTTCCTTTATACACATTATATACTTCATAAGTGTGTAACATATGCACTCTTTTTATTAGCAAACATGCACTTAATTTTCTCCTTTGTGAATTTGGATTACTCTTTTTCTTGCATATTTATATAAACTAGCCCCAGTATGTTTAGGAGATTCTAATAATAATATATTAAAACTTAGGGAATAAGATTCCAAAGCTATCATTTATCTTGCTTTTGTTATTGATGGTTTGTATCAGGAATACTGAGAGTTCAAAGTGTGTCATGATGTCATTGTTTTGACTCATTTGTCTGCTCTAAAGGGAAGGACATAATATAGTACACGAGTGGTGGAAAAGTTGCCTAGCAGGCACAGGTGTAGTCGGGAGTGAATTCAGATAATTCTTTACAGGAATACTGATTACTTTACTTTTATTCTGGAAGTATATAAGTTTTTATATTAAAGGGGAAGCACTATCTGATAAAGCTAGGTTTGCTGAGCCATTGGTTTTTGTATCACCAAAATGGCGATGTGGTGGAAAGAGAATATCAGTACAATGTTAGAGCCTGTCAAAATGGTTTTCTTATGAATTACAGGAAGTTCCAAGAAAAAAACATTTTACAAAAGGTCCATTTTAAATGAAATATAGTCAATTAATTTTACTTTTCTTTGCTACATTCATTTATGTACAAAAGTGGCTTACAGAAGTGTTTACATATGTTTTGATGGGGCATTGGCTGGCTCATTTGCCAAAAGATAAGGGGGGGCGGCATATTGAAAAAAATACCTGCTAAAGCCCTTAAAGCAATTTGAGATGCAATTACATGTCACCCATGAACATGATTGTGTCAGCAGTTTGAGGTTAACTAATTTATCCCTCAGCTCTTGACGCCACTGTGACACATCATTTGAGGCTGTCCCCACATCACAGCACATCAACTAAACGAACCTCACCTGCTTCTCCATCTGAGTTTTATACATCTCACTCTCTCTCTCTCTCTCTCTATATATATATATATATATATATATATATATATATATATATATATATATATATATTTTTTCAAATGCTGGTTCCAGCTCAATGGCTGCGTCAACACCCAAATGTCAGATATGGAAAACATAGCCACCTGACAATTCATAGAAGTTAATGTTAACTCCTTGTCATTATGATAACTAAATTTTAGATTTCATTAAGGAATTAGACTAGAAAAACATAAATGGTTCCAGCAAGATACTGCTTCTGCTCACATCGCCCTAGTACAAAACAAAGGCCATAATGATAGTCTCATACTGAGTCATTAATAATCCTTGTTGGCCACCAAGGTTGCCATACTTAATGCCTCTAATTCCCCCCCCCCCCCCCCCCCCCCCCGAGATTATCCCAAGATCCTGCCGCTACTCAGTATATGTTCAGGACATGAAATACTGGAGGCAATGACAACTGCTATGTCCACAATGCTGGACTTGATCAGACCTGATTGAATTGGCAAGGTAGTCTTGTGAAACTTTTATTTCCTTAAATAATTGATTTCTGACTTAAGTTGTACATTATATAAACAAAATATGCTTAATCATCCCTTTTCCCTTACTGGCAATTTGGTTTACAATCATAAAATGTAGACCAAATAACATACAGTATTTTTCAGAATAATTCTCTGCCAAATACGGCTTCAGTTTTTAGTTTGGGTTTAGGAGGTTTCTGGTTGGAAACCAACACTTGCAGTTGCCAGGTCTTCCACTTACTGGTCCCTTAACTGAGGTGCAATTCTCAACTTACCAGCAGAATCTTTGAGTCTCCAGGAAACAGATTGCCTCTCACCCCCCGTACAGGATCATATTTTGTTTGCTAATGGTTATTGCCCAGTGACAGGGAGGAGTGGTCCCATTTGAAGGCCATCATGTTTTGGAGAAAACTAAACCTTACCATGTAGCACACAAAAAATGAAATCATCAAACGCATTAATCTTTCTTGTATAACTCTACCAACATCTATTCATTGCACACAAGTAATGCTTTTGTTTACATTTCTGAATGGGAGCACAATCCTGATATATTCCTGTTGCCTTTACTAGTGATTAGTATCCCATTTACTACTTTCAGATTCATTGGTTTGGACCAAACAAAAGTGTGAAAGAGGTTTTGATAGGAGCTATACCTTAGAGATTGCTGTAGAAGGTTCTCACTCACACACAAGGCTGTGCTTGCTAGGCAACTCTCCAACAAATCATACGTCTACATGAAATTATTAGGATTGAATTCTAAGATCAGCAGTGTTGCCCTACAGCTTGTCACAACACACCTTGAAATGAATGCCCAGTAAATAGTACTGATTCTCTTTCTGACAATAAATCTTTATGGTTTCATTTCCTAATATTTTATTAACAGATCTATCATATAATTGGCATACATCAGTTATAAACTACCACAGTTAAATGGAACTGCATTATTTACCTACTTAGGGACACAAGGTAACATTTTCATGAATGTCAAAACTATTACTCGTTAAAACTGATTACCACATATGTAAAATTACCATCTATTACATGCATCCATTAAAACTTCTTTACTTGCAAACCAAACACAGGTAAATAAAGATATACTGACAGGCTCATTTCTTTGATAAGTTGAGATTACACTCTGATGATGAGTGCTGTCACAAAGAGAAAGAGGATAACGGATATGAAACACAATTCTTAGACCAGTTTATGGTTTTCCTTGAAAACTTTACTCTTGTAGTATTACCTGTCTGAAGAATTAATGCAGATGGCCACCAGTGGCAGCTTGCATAAACACAAACAGATAAACAGTATTACATCATCACTCCTGGTGCATGCCCTGTACAGTCCTGCAGTTGAGTCTCTTACAGTGGATGGGTTCAAACAAAGTCAAAATACAAACACTGCTGCACATAGGCACATGCTCACAAAGTAGAAAATTAATGTTCATTAGTGATAAAGAAACAGCAAATTTAACCTGTTGTGAATTGTTTGGATGGTCAGACTGTACTGCACTATATTCCAGCCTTCTGTAACCGCTCTAAACTGTGCCATGCTACACCAGCAACCTCCCCAAATAACTGTATTCTTTAGTAGGTTCTTTACTCTTTCCAGTCCCAATTTGCTGTTTGTAGTTATCAAACCATGATGGTAGTGGGGCAGTATTGGTAACACTACATGAGAGTAAATGAGTATATTCTTCTTTTTCTAAAGCATTTGTGACAGGATTCATCTGCTATAATCTGAGTTAAGCAACTCCATGAAATATGCGTCAGCTTTGATGATTTTGACATGTATTATTGAATTGTAACGTATATATATTTTTTTTTTTAATAAAGTTTAGCTAAGCAGAAAAGCTTAGCATGGTACATTCTATTACTGTTTTCATATTAATTCTTATTGGTCTTAAAGTACCAACGAAGTGACACAGTTAACATAATTTAGATATTTTCAGGCATGAATCAGTTTTTTAGATGCTCAAAAAGCAAAACTCAGCCAGCCATTACATCACATTTAGACTTGTAAAAACTTTGGTACTACTTTCACATCTATATACCAAACATTTTAGAATTCAGTATCAAAGAGGCAAGTTTGGGCAACATTTCTGCACTTGGAGTCAATTCTAAACTTTACCAAAGAGCATTAATAAAGTGTTTCCTAACTGTGTAAATGTAGTAGGAGTGGATGTGGACAGTTTGAAAGCCTTTAACTCACCCAACCACCCCAAGTAGTGCGTTTACTTTTATAGCAAAAATTATGCTGCCTAACAAAAAGAGATTATTTTGCCAGTGAAGGGCACACAGCAATTGTTGCCAACACAAATTTGTTAGCTATGGTGGGGGTGTAAACTATCATTTCTCCACAGATCCCTCAGCTATGCAAGGTTGCTGTCACATACGGCACCCAAAATTAGGCTATGCCTTGCAGCTTAGGACCTGCAGTATTTGTAGGTCATATAATGGTAACCCTACATGGGAGGATGTAACCAGCAGTGTCAGTGCTACATAACTAAAGTATGCTTGTGTTTGCTTGTTGAAATGTGCTCCAAGTGCTGAAATTTACCCTCATTTTTTGTCTAGAGCTGGTAAAACTGTATTTCATTTTCATGACTTCACTCTGATATGCAGAGAACTGTTTGGAATGTGATGAATTTTTCTCTACTAATGCTTTCTTAACATCTAACAAAAATCCTTGCAACATGATTTTACACTTCTCCAGTTAAAGACATGTATACGCTGGTTACATTGTTCCATTGATATATTAACGAGGTCATAATGCCAATAATTTACATAGAAAAGCATGTATATGATTAAGTTAGGTTAATGCAGCCTGTCCCTTTTACATTTCAGGACCACTTTTCCAAAACTCGCTTTCTTCAAAAATTGACAAAAGTGAGCTATGCATTACATCACTTACTAGAAAAAACCCTCCTTCATCCTAAGTTTTTTCATAACTGGTTTTATTCTGCAGTGGTTAACTAAGTTCTGTCGTTTTTGCAAAATTTGCTTTCTAATACACTAGTGTTTTAACAACATTCACTTTTTATTTCATAATCATCTAGTATTTTGGCAAGAATATTTAAGCACTTAGAATGACTTATTGATATAAAAGCAAATTAAAAGAATGAAAAATAGCCAACATGAAACAATTTAATAAAAGTAAAATCCTTCCTACTACAGCATACCTTTTATTCAGTAAGTGAATATATGACATTTCAGTTGTAAATAATAAACATTATAAATCTTATTATTGTTCTTTTGACGAAGCCCATATCATATAACATGATCTAAATGGTGAATAAAAATAATAATAATTAATTATTATTAAGAACTGTTACATTTTAAAATAATTATATAATTTTTTTCATAAGTGATATCAAACTGAAACTCTAATGTTTAAACAATTAATATGTTACACTCCAGAATGCAAATTTAATGCTTGTTGTTAATTGGTTATAAATATGCAAACTGGAAGATATTTACAGATTAAAATAAAAAAAAAAAAAAATCAATAGGCTGGATAAAGTGTCACTGCATTTCATTTATAAAACATTTATTACAATAAATACACAAAAGGTAGCTCACAAAATCTTTTTATTTTAAAGACTAACATTCTGCAACTGCAATAATTCAGAAGTGCAAAAAGATTCTTTTGTTGCTGGATGATAGTATACATTTAGAGGATATAAAAACATTTTGTAATACTTAAAATTCCATTTACTTGACATCATTAACCTTTTCCTAGGATTTATAACATTATTTAAATTTCCAAAAGCGAGTTTTGCAAAAATTATATTTTAAATCTTACTCACCGATTGGGTTCCTAAATAAAATTTTCCCTTCCTATTCCGATTTATTTGTGTCAAAAATGTGAGTTAAACACCCAAAAAACAACAAATGTAAGTCTTTATGTCTTCTGAACACATAGTTTTTTGTCTCTCCTGAAAATCTGAGTTTTTTCACAAAGCAAATTTTGGAAAAACGCTCCTCATTTGCCAGTGGTAGAGGCATGCACTATAATTAGGCTTACCATCTGTCAGGGATTTCACCAGATAGTTCTGGTTTTCTTAATATTGTCCAGGGTTGAAAGTATGGGGTTTTGAACATAAAATCGATTATGGCAATGACTCAAATTCTTTTGTTTTTAATTTTTAAATTGTATTTGTGTTTGGTGAAAATGGATTGGGTAGAAGTAAGCTGTGATAAATATTGCCCTATTAATAACTATAATAGTTCAGTTGCTTTGTTTAGACAAGTGATGGCTGTGTTCCATTTTTGTATTCTGCAAATTGTTTGTATTCCTTATTTGAAAACATGATCAGTATTCAGCGGGTCTGGTGAAACAGAGTAGTTCCAGGACCTTATTAAAAGGAAGAATATTTTAGTACTATGTTTCTTTGAATCTTAAATTTATGTCAACAAGGGGAAAAAATTTTACATTTAAAGAAAAACATTAAAATGAATAGAAGTTTTTTAAAACAGTGGTGATTGTAACGATCATAAGTAGAGTTCAGTGTAATTTTGTTAACAAAGATAGGGGAAACACCCACACATTGCCTAAAAACAGATACACAAAAGAAAGCTGTACATGCTGTTTCATTGTCAAATATTGTGGTTTACTTTAAAGCTGCTCCTTTTATTACTTGATGGTATGCAATCATGAATAAGCAGTTATCTGATATTCATATAAGGAATTTTTCACAGTGAGGCATAATTCACTAATTATTACTTAATGAGTCATACTGTAACTTCACATTCGTTAGCTGAAGATGCTGGCAATGGCCGACAAAAACATGTTTTTAGGTAAGAAACCTTAAAGTGAAGTTAGAGTACAACTTATTAATTAATAATAGGCACTTATCTGCTTCCATTTATAACCAGGAGAGCCTTTATTTTACATTTTTTTTAATTTGAAATATTAACTCACTCACTGCTAGAAAACATCTATTGCCATTTTAAGATGAATACATTTAAGCACTACAAAGTGCATAATCAGTTACTTCTGGGTAAAACTGTTAACCAGTGGAAAATTAACATACTGCAACAAGTGTCCTGAGTTAGGATTCAAGTAAATGGTAAGCCTAACTATAATGAAAATGGAAATCACTGAGCTGCTTGAATGATGTGAATGGTTTCTCACAGCTTCAGTGTACATTCAGCAGCACACCAAACAAATCAGTGAATACAAATTAGTATCATCTACAGTATGTTTGTTACAAAACTTGGCTGCCATGACCTTCACTGCATTTCTCTACATGCACATCCTACACCCATTCTATCATCACACGTGCATCAGTCTTACTTCTGTTCTAGTCCAGTTCCTACATGAACAACATTAGGAGTGTTTAGATATGTTTAGTTTTGCTTGAAGTGCTTTCAAAATGCAGTATATAGTACCAGAAAGTGTGTTTATGTACGATGTGCTTGCCTCATCTTGGACGGATGAAACCAAATTTCCTGGCGTACATGTTCCAAGTAGGAAGGCCTTTCGTTTGCTTGTAAATAAATTCAGGAAGACAGGATCAATTTGTATTAGGAAAAGAAAGGGAAACAAGCATATGCTTAAGCAACAGAAATGAGGCAAAATTGGTGAAAGGTTAAAATGGGTCACCTTGAACACCTCTTGGGCATCTTGCACAAGAAACTGACATTTTGAAAGCTTCAGCATGGAAAGCAGCAAACTTTTAAAACTGAAACTATACAAGGTTACTGTTGTCCAGGAATTTCCAACATCTCCTGTGATGAAGTATGTTTTGTGTTTATTCTGATAATTGTTAATGTCATTTGAGATTTTATTTGGTGTTTACACATATGTGACTGGGTGACGGACCATGCAACTGTCCGCCAAGTGTACAATATGCGACCAAAAGATGGATTCTGCACCTGATGGCCAAGTTTTGTAGCATACTTACTGTATATCCTAAAACCAGGTAGAACAGTAGAAAACAGAATACCTACGAGTTTCCTTTGTTACTTACAAGGTTCCCATAGGGAAGTTAGTGGAGATGGAGAACTGTGTACAAACATTTTCACTTTACACAAATGTACTAACAGTAGCAGAAATAGTACAACTTTAACTTTCATAATTTTTCACTCATGTACTTAAAAGGCACTCTATGGTTAACCAGCAATAGCTTCCTCATAATAATTGTTTTTGCCAAGTTTGCAACTTCTTTCCATTTCAGAGTTTCATACTTTATAATGTATAGAATCCTACACTGACAATTAACATAAGCTATTATGAAATGGAAACAAGGAATTAATGAAGCCATTTCTGATAGACATACAAGTTAAAGCACCTGAACCATGCAAGAAAAATTGTGGACCTAACAAAGGTGCAAGGAATAGAAAGGAAGTTGTGTTTAAAGCCCACTTCTGATTAATAAAAAGCCTTTAATGTAACTTACGCCAAACAAAATTAAACATATGCTTTTGAAATATAATACAGCTTTGCAGTTAGCAAATCTGTCTAGTTACAGAAAATACATAGTTTCATTTTTTGGTCACACAAAAGAACCTTGTTTATCCAGCCCTACTAATCCAGAACAATGTTTTACTTACTTTACACCATTAAAATATGTTGATCCTTTGATAAATACAGTATGTATGAATGTATACTGTTGTAGTGTTCACACTGCAGTTGCAAGCTTCAAGCTAACAGTAAGCAAGCACTGTCAAACAACAAAACTAAATTGTACATCAAATTGAGAAAGGGGAAAATGCCTTTTATGCTACAAAAACACATATAGACATATTAGTTATATGTCAAAAGAAAAATGTTAGAATCATGTTTAATTTAAAAGCCAGGGAATTATGCAGGGAGACATTTATTAAATAATGAATACTAACCATTTACTCTCTGTATGCTTATACAGCAATAATGTTTATAATAGACAATTATGAACAAATAAAAAGTAAACAAATATATGAATACAATACAAGAGGCAACATGAATTGTAACGGATGTATTGCAACTAAAAATATATCTATGAAAGATGTACTATATCAAGGAATTAATATATTTAAGAGATTACCTCCAGAAATTAAAACAATTGCAGAGGTTTCAAAATGACAATTTAACTTAAAACTGAAGATATTTCTATTAAATAGATACTTATACAATTTGGTTGAGCTATAAATTGTGATTCTGAATAAATGTTTATATGTATGTAATGACATGTCCAAAATCAATGTATTGGCAGACTGGATGAAATAAATATTATTATTATTATGACATGCACAGGAAAACTGGCACAATGGTCCTATTCAGGGTGCAAAATCGTTAAAAGTTGGTGCAGGCGGGGGGAGCATTCTTACATTGCATTTTAAAAGAAAAGTAGATGTTAAAATATGTCAAATAAAAGCAGCTGTGGTTCTTGAAATGAATTAGATGTAGTAGTTGACTGTAATTATGCAACTGATATGTCTAACAGTGTTAAAAGACAAACAAAATAATGGAAATTGTTCAAGTTTTATTTTTAAATATTGGGGAAAAAATATGAAATATTGAAATCCTCGTACACTTGGTACAAGCAGAGAGTTTGCTCATTCATCGTACAAAAAGGCTGAGTTTTCATATGCGTACAAGAATTCTTGTACGTATACATGGCAACTCTTGTTCTTTCACTGCAGTCATTTCAGCCCAGGCGCTTTCCTTTGTCACAATGAAATACAAAGTTACCTCCAATTGATTATTGCTATTTTAATTTATATTCATAAAGTTTAATACTTTATTTTCAGTCATCTAATGAAAAAATATTCTTGCACACTGGTCTTCCATATAGAACCTGGCCTGTAACTCAGAGATCGACACACAGACTACTTTATAGCCTGTTGCTGACTACACATTAAGAAATCTAACTCCCAACTCAAACTACATGCCAGTAGGCTTACCCTTCATTTAGGATTTGACTGGACAATCCTGCTGTTCACATACTGTCTGCAGTAAAATCTGAGTTTGAAAAATGTCTGCGGTTTTGAACATAAAACAGATTGTAACTGTAATAAATTGTATGATTTTGGAAAAAGAAATGAGGTGGAAATAATTTGGTAAATGCTGCTTGATGGCGCCGCCATGGTTGAGAGGTTAGACCACTCGCCTTAAACTTAGGTGGCCTGGGTTTGATCCCAAGCACCCGCATGTGGGATTTGTGGTTGACGAAGTGACAGGTTTTCTCTGGGTTTTCCAGTTTCCCCTGCTGTTCATTCCACCAACTGCTCAATCATCACCTTTCCTCCATATCATCAACTTCCTCATGCCTGGCTATGGGCCAACCACTCGTTCCAGGTTCTACATGATGTTGGCTCCCCAATAGGCTTCTGAACCATAGGCATCTGCTTGTTCAGTCCTATATATGGGGAGGATAAGCCAACTATGAAAAAAATACTGCTCGTATTAACAGCTGAGGCCCACGGAATACTGAGGCCATGCTACAATTTTGTCACATGACCAGTTGAGTGTCTGTTGAATATTACAGCACTGAAAGCATGTGTTATGTGATTCTAAAAGTGACTGATTTTGTCACATGACCAGTTGAGTTTGTTGAATATGGCAGCACTGAAAGCATGTGTTATGTGATTCTAAAAGTGACTGATTTTGTCACATGACCAGTTGAGTGTCTGTTGAATATTGCAGCACTTAGAGCATGTGTTATGTGATTCTAAAAGTGACTGATTTTGTCACATGACCAGTTGAGTGTCTGTTGAATATTGCAGCACTGAGAGCACGTGTTATGTGATTCTAAAAGTGACTGATTTTGTAACATGGCCAGTTGAGTGTCTGTTGAATATTGCAGCACTGAGAGCACGTGTTATGTGATTCTAAAAGTGACTGATTTTGTCACATGACCAGTTGTCTGTTGAATATTGCAGCACTGAGAGCACGTGTTATGTGATTCTAAAAGTGACTGATTTTGTCACATGACCAGTTGTCTGTTGAATATTGCAGCACTGAGAGCATGTGTTATGTGATTCTAAAAGTGACTGATTTTGTCACATGACCAGTTGTCTGTTGAATATTGCAGCACTGAGAGCACGTGTTATGTGATTCTAAAAGTGACTGATTTTGTCACATGACCAGTTGTCTGTTGAATATTGCAGCACTGAGAGCATGTGTTATGTGATTCTAAAAGTGACTGATTTTGTCACATGACCAGTTGTCTGTTGAATATTGCAGCACTGAGAGCACGTGTTATGTGATTCTAAAAGTGACTGATTTTGTTATGTGACCAGTCGAGTGTCCGTTGAATATGGCAGCACTGAGAGCACACGTTATGTGATTCTAAAAGTAACTGATTTTGTCACATGACCAGTTGTCTGTTGAATATTGCAGCACTGAGAGCACGTGTTATGTGATTCTAAAAGTGACTGATTTTGTTATGTGACCAGTCGAGTGTCCGTTGAATATGGCAGCACTGAGAGCACGTGTTATGTGATTCTAAAAGTGACTGATTTTGTTATGTGACCAGTCGAGTGTCCGTTGAATATGGCAGCACTGAGAGCACACGTTATGTGATTCTAAAAGTGACTGATTTTGTCAAGTGACCAGTTGAGTCTCTGTTGAATATTGCAGCATTGAGAGCACGTGTTATGTGATTCTAAAAGTGACTGATTTTGTCAAGTGACCAGTTGAGTCTCTGTTGAATATTGCAGCATTGAGAGCACGTGTTATGTGATTCTAAAAGTGACTGATTTTGTCACGTGACCAGTTGAGTCTCTGTTGAATATTGCAGCACTGAGAGCATGTGTTATGTGATTCTAAAAGTGACTGATTTTGTCACGTGACCAGTTGAGTGTCCGTTGAATATGGCAGCACTGAGAGCACATGTTATGTGATTCTAAAAGTGACTGATTTTGTCACATGACCAGTTGAGTCTCTGTTGAATATTGCAGCACTGAGAACACGTGTTATGTGATTCTACAAGTGACTGATTTTGTCACATGACCAGTTGAGAGTCTGTTGAATATTACAGCACTGAAAGCATGTGTTATGTGATTCTAAAAGTGACTGATTTTGTCACATGACCAGTTGAGTGTCTGTTGAATATTGCAGCACTGAGAGCACGTGTTATGTGATTCTAAAAGTGACTGATTTTGTCACATGACCAGTTGTCTGTTGAATATTGCAGCACTGAGAGCACGTGTTATATGATTCTAAAAGTGACTGATTTTGTCACATGACCAGTTGTGTCTGTTGAATATTGCAGCACTGAGAGCACGTGTTATGTGATTCTAAAAGTGACTGATTTTGTCACATGACCAGTTGAGTGTCTGTTGAATATTGCAGCACTGAGAGCACGTGTTATGTGATTCTAAAAGTGACTGATTTTGTCACATGACCAGTTGAGTCTGTTGAATACTGCAGCATTGAAAGCACGTGTTATGCAATTCTAAAAGTGACTGATTTTGTCACATGACCAGTTGAGTGTCTGTTGAATATTGCAGCACTGAGAACATGTGTTATGTGATTCTATAAGTGACTGATTTTGTCACATGACCAGTTGAGTCTCTGTTGAATATTCCAGCACTGAGAACACGAGTTATGTGATTCTACAAGTGACTGATTTTGTCACATGACCAGTTGAGTGTCTGTTGAATATTGCAGCACTGAGAACATGTGTTATGTGATTCTATAAGTGACTGATTTTGTCACATGACCAGTTGAGTCTCTGTTGAATATTCCAGCACTGAGAACACGAGTTATGTGATTCTACAAGTGACTGATTTTGTCACATGACCAGTTGAGTCTCTGTTGAATATTCCAGCACTGAAAGCATGTGTTATGTGATTCTAAAAGTGACTGATTTTGTCACATGACCAGTTGAGTGTCTGTTGAATATTGCAGCACTGAGAGCACGTGTTATGTGATTCTAAAAGTGACTGATTTTGTCACATGACCAGTTGAGAGTCTGTTGAATATTGCAGCACTGAGAGCACATGTTATGTGATTCTAAAAGTGACTGATTTTGTCACATGACCAGTTGAGTCTGTTGAATATTGCAGCACTGAAAGCATGTGTTATGTGATTCTACAAGTGACTGATTTTGCCACATGACCAGTTTTGTGTCTGTTGAATTATACAGCACTGAGAGCATGTGTTATGTGATTCTAAAAGTGACTGATTTTGTCACTTGACCAGTTGTGTCTGTTGAATATTGCAGCACTGAGAACACGTGTTATGTGATTCTAAAAGTGACTGATTTTGTCACTTGACCAGTTGTGTCTGTTGAATATTACAGCACTGAGAGCACGTGTTATATGATTCTAAAAGTGACTGATTTTGTCACTTGACCAGTTGTGTCTGTTGAATATTACAGCACTGAGAGCATGTGTTATGTGATTCTAAAAGTGACTGATTTTGTCACATGACCAGTTGATTGTCTGTTGAATATTGCAGCACTGAGAGCACGTGTTATGTGATTCTAAAAGTGACTGATTTTGTCACATGACCAGTTGAGAGTCTGTTGAATATTGCAGCACTGAGAGCACGTGTTATGTGATTCTAAAAGTGACTGATTTTGTCACATGACCAGTTGAGAGTCTGTTGAATATTGCAGCACTGAGAGCACATGTTATGTGATTCTAAAAGTGACTGATTTTGTCACATGACCAGTTGAGTCTGTTGAATATTGCAGCACTGAAAGCATGTGTTATGTGATTCTACAAGTGACTGATTTTGTCACATGACCAGTTGAGTCTGTTGAATATTGCAGCACTGAAAGCATGTGTTATGTGATTCTACAAGTGACTGATTTTGCCACATGACCAGTTTTGTGTCTGTTGAATATTACAGCACTGAGAGCATGTGTTATGTGATTCTAAAAGTGACTGATTTTGTCACTTGACCAGTTGTGTCTGTTGAATATTGCAGCACTGAGAACACGTGTTATGTGATTCTAAAAGTGACTGATTTTGTCACTTGACCAGTTGTGTCTGTTGAATATTACAGCACTGAGAGCACGTGTTATATGATTCTAAAAGTGACTGATTTTGTCACTTGACCAGTTGTGTCTGTTGAATATTACAGCACTGAGAGCATGTGTTGTGATTCTAAAAGTGACTGATTTTGTCACTTGACCAGTTGTGTCTGTTGAATATTGCAGCACTGAGAACACGTGTTATGTGATTCTAAAAGTGACTGATTTTGCCACATGACCAGTTTTGTGTCTGTTGAATATTGCAGCACTGAGAGAATGTGTTATGCAATTCTAAAAGTGAATGATTTTGAACATACATGTCCTAATTTGGTTGTTCAGTTGATGCCACCTTAATTATGATTTCTCAGTGTGTAATAATACATAATTTGTTTGTTGCTTAGTATACCTATTAAATTATTGTGAGGGTATTTTCTGAGTGTGAATGGGTGGTTTATAACGACTGCTTACATGGTTTCTGGCATAGAATACTCAGCAATTCTATGAACTATTAGCGACATATTTTGTGTGGTTGGTGTTCCCTGTTTTTAAAGTTTAAAATTAGTGTTCATAACAACTCATTCTCAACACAACCATGATGCCAAGGTTGGTAATGTTTTATTTTCTTCGCTTGTAGGCATGGTAAAAATGCATTGACAGTGCATTAATAATATAAACCTTTCTTTGTTGGTGTTTCATAAATCATAAATGTTGGTCAATTGCTAGTATTTTGAATTTCTCTTCATCATAGTACATATGTAGAGAAGGTATTGATTCAACCCAAAAATTAGATATCAACACTTCTCTGGAAATTCAATTTCAATATCTCATGAATAAAAAGAAAAAGTACATTTAGAAAAAGGCCTATGTGTCTATGAACTCATAAATGACAGGACAATTACCTAATTTAATATATAAATTTAGCATCTTTCAAGGATTGGAGACAAATATTTTAAAAAAATCCTCCACTCCAAACTACCCTTTACATGAAAAAATTTTGAACTGGCTCCAACAATTAATAAAATATTGTATATTAAAGATATTTCAATGTTAAATAAAATATTATATTTTGAATTTCCTAGGAGTAGCCTCTGAAGACCTCTTCATTCTAAATTACTTGTTCAGTACTGATATACCATAAGAGATAACAGCTTACATCTCAAAAAATGTAAACCTCTTCAAAACAGAATTTTTGTCAAATATATTTTTGTTTTGGAGCTTACTATTTACGATATGTTTACATTTTTCAACACTTAAATAACAAGTTGTTATTCTTATTTTTTCATCCTTGTTAAGCCAAGATAATGGAATTTCAACACCATCACATAACGACCAGCTTTTAAAATATTTTAATCACTCTAGCTTATTGTATTTCCTTATACCCCTTGTACAAGGAAATATGTGTCATAATAAAACCACTTCTGCTAAAGTTTATCTTGATATGAATGGAGTAGAAAAATAAGCCTTTGTAACAATAGTTTCCTACAGCATAAATAGAGAAAGTTGAGAATATGGCATATCAGATTTTAACTTTCTGTACCATGAACAATGTATAGAGTAGGTGGTGAAAGTATTGGATTCCATCCAAAAATTAGATACCAAAATATCACCAATACATGTTTTGAGGACCCCTTATCCATAAAGCTATTTTTAAAAAATGGTCCACTTATGTGTCTGTCTGCGAACAGCATAACTGAAAACAAAAAAATTGGTTAGGTACAAACTAGCCTCTTCATTCTGTATGCCTTTGCATAACTGGTAAACCGAAGCCAAAACAAAAACTTACTACACAAAAAATATAGATTTAGTCAAAACAAACAATTTGTCAGATTAGGCAGAAAAGGTGAAGTGAATGGAACACGTTAGGTCTTTTAAGAATATTTTCCATGCTATGCTTTGTGTATTGTAATATAAAACATTGTTAAAATTATTGCTTAGGCTACCACAGCATAAACTTTTACAATGTTTGGGGATGAATTCCTGACATCAAAACACGAAAATAGTTTTATATAAACATGTGCTTTAAAATGCTTCGTTTTTGCACTATGAATTTATTAGTGAAAGTTACCTTCAATGGCTTTCCAGGTCCAACCTAATAATGTCATTTGTTTATGCACTCTTTCGCAGGTTTTAACTCAGTTTACCCTGCAGAGTTGGCTTTGTGTTGCCAGCCGTGGCTGCTTATTAACATCCAGACTTATTAGAAAATGTGACTCTGCAAATAAGAAGAAACATGTGGTGTATGCATGATGTTGTGGCACATTTTAGTCTCATTGTTCGAGATGCACTGGCTGGTATCTAGCATTACGATGAATCGGTAGAGGGGGAATAGTTCCATGGCCTGTGTGCGTCTCTGACCTCAATTCTTTTGATTTTTATCTTTTGGGACACCTTAAACCATTGGTTTATGCGGCAGACATTGTAGAAGATTCTCTTAATCTGCGTGTCATGTAAGCCTGCAAAATCATACTACACTGACAGAGAGTGTTTGACATTCCATGCTTTGATAAGCGCATGTGTGTCTATAAGGAAGAGGACACTTGGATTATTTTCTATAAGTGGTGTTTGTGTGGAACACCTCAACACACTGACATCAAAAATAGAATTAAGTGTCACTTTAATATATTTTGCTTAAAAGCATTTTGAATCTGAATAAATCGAGAACAAATGGTTTTGGAACACATTTTTATATGAATATTTTTTGTTTTGATGTAAGGAACCTGTCCCCAAATTTTGTACAAGTATTTTTGAATCAGCCTATATAAGTACCTAGATAATGTGAATATGAAAATTTAAAACTAGAGAATAATGAAAGAAACAAATGGATTTGTAAATTGATAGTAATGAAGTTTGTCATTACAGTGTCCGAGAGCTAGGAGTACCAGTGTTACTCAGCTCATCACAGAGAAGCATGTGCTGTTACCTGTCTCTTTCGTGGACCTCATTAACAGCTACAGCAGTTCCATTTTTGTATTCCACAAATCCACATCCAGATGGTATTGGTTGTGTTAGACAGAGCATGATCAGTAATCAGCAGCCGCAGCGAAAGAAGGGCCTTGTATTTCAGTACAAGGAAGAATATTTTCACCATATACTCCTTCAAATCTCGTTTTTGTGACATCACCATGGGGGGGGGGGGGGGGGAAGCACATTTAATGAAAAAGTCTAAATACAAATCATGCTTTGGAAAACATATGATGATCATAACAATGTATGCTGATCACAAAGGTGTAATGATGTTGAATGAGGGTGTGTTTACTGCACGTCACAAATTAATACCAACTTTAGAAACTACAAAAGTGCTGGATAAACGAGCAGCCAGTGCCAAGGGAAAGCATCCATTAACACCCACTAGATAGCAGTAGCAGCACTAAATGGCAGTAGTAGTGCTATATTTTCCTTCCCCATTAAATGCTAAGGGGAACCACCACTTTATGGGGTCAATTCGCAAAATAACTGTGAAATTCAAATATATTTTTATGTACGAACTATCATTTCTTGCTTCTATTATTTAAAATGAAAAAATAAAGGCGTACCTAATTGCTGCTAGATGGCGACAGTTGTCTTTTTTTCTTCCCCATTCAATATTAAGGGAATACACCAGGTTATGGAGTCAATAATGGAAGATAACAGTGAAATTCAAAGATATTTTCATGTGTTAACTATTGTTTTCTATTTTTATATATTAACTATCATTTAAAATAAATAAAAGCATACTTATTTCATATATATAAAGTATATTTTTGATGTCCCAATTCTTTAAAATTAACAAGCATATTAACCAATAATCCTTCTTGGAAGCTGAAAATGGCAAAGGAGTGATGGGACCCAGACAGTACACCGTTTTAGGTTAACTCACCTATTGCAGATTTGGTTATTTGAGGTTATGTGGTACATGAGCTAGCTAAAGCTGATTTCATCAGAATATGAAAATACCATCACCGTCACACTGCAATTATGAGGCTCTTAATATATTTCGGGTTAAATAGAGAAATTTAAATCACAAAGCTACTGTAAAATAAAAACAGCATCCTTGCTTTCCCACAATGTTCATTTCATATTTCAGTGCTTTCCCACTACCCTATATGTATGCTGCCTTCCTCCTTTTCCCAATACCAACTCTATAAGTTCCATGACTCAAATCATTGCACATTTCAGTAATTTTCTGATGTAACTGTTGGCTGCCTGGTGCTGCATAGCAACAGACTCTCATTCAACAACATTACCACAAAGTTCCCCTACATTGAACTTCACCTAAAAGCAGGTCAACTTTATGCAACCATAAATAAGTGATTATTTTATTCTGGTTATGTTTAGGAGAGCCTCTATATTACACAAATGTCCACCCATATGCTACTACATAACTTTTTGGCTATGTAAATATTAGCAATACCGTGATCACTACAAAGCATGTAATCACTCATTGAAGGGTGGGAATTTTGACCAGTGGAAAATTAACATTCTGAAGCACATGTTCTGGGTATAGTGCAAAGAAAACAAGTATTTCTCCTAGGTTTGATCTTCAAAAAAAATGGTAGCCTACAGGTCAGAATCTTGTACCACATCATCCATATCTTGCATATGGATGTCAGTTCCTGCATGGTTAAGAAATGCAAATGCTGCTTTTGTCCTTACCTTTTGAATAGCAATAAGTGTAATGCCACTGAAGCAAATAGAAATAATTGTTTCAAAGAACAAAGCTGGAGGCATTTAACAGAATATATATTTAAAAAAAAATATAGTGCATACAGAATTGAATTTAAGTGCCAAAAAGATTGTTTTGTCTTATTCTTGTTAACACTAAAATACATGTTTCTGTAGCTTTAATAGACCATATTAATTTATTAGTTTAATTCTGGATTATCTGGATTTGCATTATTTTTATTACCTCCACTGCCATCTTGTCTGGATAAACAAATTTCTTGTATAGTGTGCATTTAAAAATACGTGGGAAAGCAAAGCGTGTTTTGTGATATTTCTTGAAAAATTGGACAGAAACATGTAATATTGACAGAGCAGAATTTGCAACATGACAAATAAATACATTTTAAGAATCTTAATTCCCAAATGTTTTCTATTGTTCAGTTGTTCTAAAGAATTAATTTTCAATATTAATGTATTTTCATATATGTCAAACTCAGCTTTGAGGGAGTTGCATGACTATGCAAACATAATTCTAAGAAATTCTACTACAAATGTCATCATAGCTCATATGAAAAACAGTAATCTGCAGTTTTTTTTTTCCCTTCCTCTTTTAGATGGTGACACACAGCATGACATGCACAACATTTATCACATTTTTCTTCCTTGGTGCAAAAGAACACAAATTTTGTATCAAAATGTTATCCAGGGTTGCATGCAGATGTGTTATTCCAAATAACAAATGTTCATAAAAACTTAAGCAACAAGAGGAAGCCATTACTTTTTTTTAATAGTGTTTAGCGCCTGCTTTTACTACTTTGGCACTGCAGGCATGAAAGCCATTATAGACATTCCACATCAAAATATATACATCTATATACTAGCCTCAATATTTACAAACTACATGGCAATTGGTGGCCTGAGAATGTTGTTTCTAAGCATATTTATAACAGAATTCAACATAGGCTTTACTTCATCTACCTCAGATGTATGCAACTACTAAAGACTGAAGATGTAAATAAACATGTAAATTGTATGACAAATATTTGGATGGCTAAGTATGTGTAAATGCATTTTAAGAGCCATGCAGAAAGAAAACAGAAGATTCACGACATTCTATTTGGGCATGTAAAAGTGTAATCAATTCCTTGCAAACTTGTGCAAAATGCAGTCTACAAATAACACATTACAGCCTTTGTTAACTTATTCACTTTGGGCTTCAGTCCTATTCAAAATTTGTGAAATATGAAGTATGGCATGATAAAGGTGTAACATAACCCAGATCAGGTGTCACCAACTTGCTTCATTTTGTGCCACAGCAAGCAGTAAGCTTATGTAAAATGTTGTCCACAAACAACACATTACAGCCTTTGTAACTTATTCACTTTGGGCTTCAGTCCTATCCAAAATTTCTGAAACATAGTTTGGCATGATAAAGATGTAACATAACCTAGATCAGGTGCCAGAGCAAGTAGGCTTGCTCCATGTATGCAGCAGGTAAGCATATGACAGCAGTGTATGGTTATGATGGTTTGCAAATTGGGAAGAGAGCAATGCAATACACAAGCCATCGATTTGTATGTTTGTGTCTGACTGGTAGTAACCCTTCTTATTTATAAGGTGACAATGAACAGATAATAGAGGGACAAAAACTATGGAATAAAATGAAAGCTAGGATAGATGATATAGAGAAACAAGAAATAATAGGTATCTTAAGGGATAAGTGTACTTAAAATATTATATAGGAGTGTTAAGAAAGAATGGGGAAGAGAAAAATACTTTGATGTGTGTGATAAAATGGAAAGAGAGGGTCTGGCATGGACAAGAATAGGAACAATGTTGTTAAAAGGTCTAAAAGTTGATAAAGGTATACACAGAACAGATTAAGTTGGTAGGATATAAAATGTGTAATTAGAAGGAAAGGTACATATACATAAATAACCTGGTTGTTAACTGTATGTGATACTAAAGTCATCACTCCAGGAAAGTAACTATATATGAATGAAATTGGAATTTGAAAAGATGAAATAAATTATCTATCTATAGAGTGACAAAATGATAATGTGTTTAATTTGGGGCAAACTTCTGTACACAGAAAATTCAGTTCACAGATTCATTACTCAATCCATGTGAGTGTGACAGTTACTAAGGAGGGGTTTTCTTCAATAATTGTGTTGGATGCCATTTGATTACCAATATCCCTGTTCATTACTCACTGCTATAAATGTGCAGATCTTTGTTAAAAATTAATTCTCATACTGTTAATGTTACAATACAATTACAATGGTATTGGTCAAGTTAAGAGGCTTGTGGTTTCATTACGATAATATAATAGCTGTAATTCTTGCTTGCATTTATGTCAAGATCGAACCAATGAAAATAAGTAAATGTCCATATCAGAAATATAAATACTAATGTAAGAGATGTAATAATAGGGCAACTGGTTATCAATCATGAACCTGCAATAAATATATTAACCTGTGACCTTTCACAGGTCACAGGTTAATCACTGCACTGAGGAAATCATCTGTGCATCATAGGCAATGTGCATGAGCAATGAGCAAAGTTGCTCTCACTGCTTTAATTAAAGAGTAAACAGTTGGTCATGCCTGACCCAGACAGAAAAGAGTGTTCCATCTGTGGCAGTGTTGCTTGCACTAGATGCTGCTTTAGCATGTGCATTTCCAAAAACACTACTCTAAACTCAAACTGGCATGTTACAAACAAAGCTGTCCTTTAGGTGTTTTGCAAGATGTTTCTGGCTGGAAATACAGAAGAGGGATTTCTGCCAAATTTGATGTTATTTCTTGCAACAGTACAATGGAACTTGCATAATTCAAACATTTATAATTAAAAATCATTAATTTATAGATTTTTTCTGGTCCCTTGAATTTTTATTAAAGCAATGTAAAAAAATTACATGTAATTTGAATTTCATTTTCCTTAAGTTGAAGTTTTTGTTCAGAAATGCCAGTTGAAAATTAATATAAATGTGGAAATTTAATATAACTTTGTATGCATTTCTGCAAGAGATTGCTTGCATTGTTGGAATGCAGCTTGGGGGGTGGAATAGCTTTCCTAGCTGCCGGCCTTGAGCTTCTATACATGCTCACACACCACCTTGTTTAAAATATGTATGTCCCTAAACTCGTGGAGATCCATAATGATCCATGACAGCCAGGGTGCTGTCTCAGCTGATAAGAGGTGTGTATGCCAATAGAGTGCTACATAAGCAATGATGTCATCCTTGTTGCAAAATTTAACAAAAATTTCTCTATGCAATTTCAGTTGGCAATGAGCAATTTTAGTGTAATTGTAAATATAAGCAATGATAATGTCAGTGACTTTGACTTTAGAAACAACGATGAAGATGAAATTGACAATGAAGGTGATTTAGTAGAAGAGCACTGCTCAGCGACTCAGAGGTTTGGTGGACAAGACAGAGTGGCAACAGTGTGACGGAGCAGCCACGAGGTAAGGTAACTGTCAGGGATCGCTCCGACTTTAGTTGTCGTTTGGGATTCCTACTAGTCAGTGTATTGGAAAACAATGCCACTATGTCTCCTAATAAACCGCATGTTAAGTACAAGACTTTAACTTTCGTGGGAAAAGTCACTGTTATTTGAAAAGTTTGGGGGGAGGGGAAAGGTTGTAATTTGTATGGCAAAGAGGAGGAACAAGAACTTGATTTAAAGGGATGCCAATTTCCACATCATCAGAAGCACTTTGTCCTCTGTGTGAAATTTGTCAGTGTGTCAAGGAACAGGCCAGTGTAAGTGGAATTGTATTTCTGTCACTAAGTGTGCTTGAAGTGTTTGCTAATTTACAAAAAACAATAAGATATTTCAAGCTTCTTTCTAAAATTGTAATCAGACCTACAGTAGAGTAATTTATTACAGTAAAGAGTATAAGATCACTGTAGACCTACAGTATATTATTTCAAGTTGTACTACTTTAATGAATTATCCTTAATGTAAAAATAAATAAAATTTCATTACAATATACAGTTTATTTACTTTATAGCCTTAATTAGGAATGGATCTATGTACCTGTATTGGCAAAATATAAATTTTAGACATAAAATTTTGTAATTTGAATTTTTTCTTGTCCCTTCAGCTTCGATTTATCCAAGTTCCACTAAATATTGCATTATGTAATGTTTGAAGCAGAAAAATATTACACAACTCTTAAACTATCAAACTATGGGACTTAACCCTTTCATATAAAACTACTCAAATTATTTAGTTCTCTTATCTATCTCAATAATTATGGCACAAGAAGAACCTGAACATGAGAGGAAACACAAATAACAGAAATTATCATATTCACCAACAACCATTTCCTTTCCTTATTTCATTTCTTATCTGCATAAAGGAGGAGGGGGAAAGAAATAAAAGCTACAAAGAATGCCATTTATAGGTATGCTTTGAAGTATGTGGTGGGAAGTACTTCATAAAGCTCTGTTCACAATCTACCAAATTAAGTTTTTCTTACACTCACATTTAATCTGAAAACAATGGCATGTGCATGCACACACACACATATACATACACACACACACACATTACATTAAATATTCAAAAGTAATAACAAATTTTGATCCCATTTTATGTAATACATATTCAATGATATTGTATGACCCAGTGATCAAGTGCATTTCACTATGTTCAAGTGCTGCAAAGCTAACAACAGAATTACACTTTTGTTGTGAAAATAAGCAACATATTAGGTGCTGCTTAAATTTAACATAGTATTTTAAGAAGTAAAATAAAGAAAATGTATTAAACATAATTCATTTTATCATCTATGAAATATAAACTGGCTTCAGTCTTATGCATAAATATTATTTGGCACCATTACTTTTGCATACGACTACAGTTGAAAATTAAAAAGACCTTTTCTTGGATGCTACTAAGATATTAATGCCTTGTTTTCTACAAGCACATATAGTTCTATGTCTCAAAGGTTAGTCCTTAAACCCCAAATGATAAAGCTCTGGTGTGTAATGTGAGATTATGACTAGTTAGATGAAGTGGTCTAAAGGGTGGCATTCCAAGAACAGAAAACATTGTTTTTACCAAGTTTTCAATAGTTGCAAATTTATCTACAGTCATTTGAGCCGTTAATATGCAATACACACATAAACATATGAAGAAAAATATATTACTGTGAGACAGGGTGATTAGAATGACTCAATGAAAATAATTCTATATAGATATTTAAAATATAAGTAAGGTTGTACTCCAAACGTGGATATATATATATATATAATGGCAGTTGAATGATGTAATATAGAGCTAAGTTTGAAATACATCACAACATGTGGTGCAGTTCTAAATTGGGTTATGACATTATTATGAGAACTATTTCTTTTGTTTGAGAAGTTCATAATTTGTTATACACTAAGTAACTTGTGATAGATTACGTATGTAACTCACAAATTCCGCTGCTGGAAGAATAACCAAACAGAGCTATATAGGATGCCAAGAATATACATTCCTTCATCAAGAACTGAAGCTATGTGTGAACAAATTGTTACACTTTGTGAAACTTCAGATATTCACGGAACAACATCTTTGGTGTCATGTATTTGCTGGTAGTGAGTGAGATGTAACTTACGCACAAGACTTTGCACCCCTGTTATTCAACGTAAGCATACACATAGACATATGCAACATGCTATGCAATGTAAGACTTTGCAAATTCTAAATTTTATACCTGCATTGCATTTATAGAGGAAGAATTCTACATGTTCTCCTCTATGCATTGCCTGATGTTCAACAGCAGACAATTGCAATGCAAGATTTTATAGTGCCTACTAACATACATGCTGTGCCATCTCTCATTTCCCTTAAGAGGTTATGGCAGCCTCCATGCTGAATCCTCCTTGGATGTAATGTATGTTCTCAACGTCTGCGTCTAGATTTCTTGGCTCTCACAAATCGTAAGGAGCAAGGAGATAATGCACATTACATTAAATGTGCAACTTTATCATTTTCTGCAGCCTCCATGCTTGCACTATTTCCAATATTTATATCAAACAATTTTTCTGACATCAATGTGAGCGCCAGTTGTGTGTATGTAATTTTTATATTTATTTATAAAAAATTAAGTGAATTTTCTTATATGATATTTTGGCTATTTTATTCAATTTTAAACTTGTGGTGCAGTTAAAAACTATCCACATGTAATTTACAGATCTAGAAACCCATGCCAACTTCTTGTGTTACGCTTACAACTGCATTGTGCATGTTCTTCCCTCGGGTGACACTCCCTATGTACAAGAGAAAGCGATGGAAATTGCCATACTCTAAACAGGCAGCGATGGAAATTGCCATGGAAGTAATTATAACACCCACAGCAGGTGGAACACTGAGCTCTACAGCAAGTGGTCTATCAGGTCTATTACACATCTGTGCTTCAGGAGTGGGAGTGTTGCACAATGATTTGGGTGGGCTTTAGTTGGAGCACATCTCAACAGATGGATTCAGTATTATGGCAATTGTGAAGGGAAATGTACTTTAAGGATAATGGAACAAAAGTCTATGTTATATCACTTCTCAGGAGAACACAGCAACAATGTTACAAAAGAATTTATTCTAATAACGAGTTTGGTCTGGTCCTATCAGCAGCATAACATTAAGCTTACTTAATTTGTCACAGAGTTGATCATACTGATCAAAATGTACTGTTACCACAAGTTGATGACAAACAGATGCTATTTATGTGCAGGTTCACAGAACAAACAAACATCTATGTTGCAGCTTACCAAGCAGCCCTGTCCTGTGCAAAATCTTTACTGCTGCTTTTCACAATATATAGGAAATGTAACATGGCCATTTGTTTGCACATATGAATCAATTTGTTGGCTTGGGTGGCAAGTTGGTTGAGCATTAGCTTTGTGCCCTAGTATGTGGTAAATGTGACAGCCTTGTGTCAGTGGCTTCAATGGCATGCTCAGGGCATATCAGCAACCTAGTAATATCCTGTCAGTTAGTGTGTTGTCAGCTTTTATAATGCTTGTAGGTTGGGAATATAGAGTAAATTTCAGGTTTGCCATTTTCTTTAAACATCTTCAGGTGTGGAATGATATAACCTTTTTTAACAACCTAGCTTGATAGATTGGACAAAAGAATTCATGAGGGGTATTTAGTCTCTTGTTCTTTATATTTTATTTGTCTAAAAGTTTTATACTGTTTAAAGAAAACATCAGATTTTCACAGAAATGCTTAACTGATTGATAGTTGCTCCTTCTGCCCATGTACTGTAACTTGAAGAAAAAGTAATTTTTAAAGGTTTCCAAAGAGGTTCAGTTCGAAAAACAAGCTTTATGTTCTCTGTCGTCTCTATGAGATATGTTTCACACATATTCAGTATCAAAAGTGGCAAATAACATTTATCAAATAAATAACATTTTTGTTAGAAGAGAAAGAATGGGCAATTCTTTTACATCTTTTTGTGTTAACTTTCAAAACCATTGTCACTCAGGGTTTTCAAGTAATTAGATGAAATGTAATTCTAACTTCTCTAATTCTGATCCTTGTAACAGATGTAAGTTAAGATTTATTTAAAACATATGCTGAGTTGATTTATGGCAATAATTTTGATAAGGTACAGCATTTTGGGTGTCAAGCATATGTTCCTAGATAACACACACCCTTCAATTTCAGTAATATCCTGATGAAAAGACATATGTTAATCTCTTACTGCCCTGAATATTTTTGGAAAAAAACTGGATGGGTGTCCAAGATATGTAATTCACCCAATTATTTGTAGTTCTGAACCAAATCACTACAAAATTCCTTTGATTTTCTGACCAGTGGTTTTCTTGAAACTGGTTATGTGAGAAAAATGACTATCAGGTATTTCTTGAACATTTAATACACAGTGAAATTTAAGGTCTTTAATTATTTATCTAATCTGATGGACAACAAATATTCCTTCCCTTGAACTAGAACCACAAGCAAAATCATTGGAATGTTTCTACACAAAAAATGAAGTTTTTTCACTAAATGTTGTTTTTTTGGTGGGGTCAGTATGGGAAGTTTAGATCCTATCGAGCATTGATTGAGCATTGACTTCAGAAATGGATATGTAATCTTCTGGTAATTTTCTTGATATATTAGTCAACATAAGTAGCAGTGTGTTGAACAATCTAACTTTTAACTGCTTACTACTGTACTACTTATTTTTTTCCCTTATCAGTTAATGTTAATATATGATGCACTGCCAATTTTAGGGGCCCAGTTCCTTCAAATTATTTTATGACCAAAATGATCTTTAGCCCTTTTAACTATGGTACACAATTAAAGCCATGCTTTTAACTCATCACAAATGCAATAAATTGCTTCTATGATTTACATAATTCCAAGGCATGGAGTGCTAAGCCAGCAGTCAAACCGCACGAACATGTAGCAGGAGAGCTCCGGAAGTGTAAGGAAAAACGACATAAGTGACAATAAAATGGGCATTAGTGTGGAGGTGTATAGAGGTAGAATTGGACTTTTTAATAATATTAAAAACTACCAAAGCAATAGACAAGGTAGTGAAGAAGGAAGGATAGATATTTTTACCCTTTTGAGTGTGATTGGGCTGCTATTGATAATTGGAGGGGTGGAAATTAACCCAGGACCAAAGGGTAGCCAAGATGTTTTGGACAAAATTTTAAAAAATATGCAAGGAATGGAAGAAAGGCTGGGAAATAAAATGAATAACCTGGGAAGAGAAATCAAAGAAGAGATAACCGAATTACAGCAAATAAAGACAGAAATTCAGGGACTCAACAGAAGAACGGAAATTCTGGAGGAAAAACACAGAAGATTTAACCTGGTGATATCAGGGGAACAAGAAAGAAGAGGAATACGGCCAATGCAGGAGGTGGAGGAAATTCTAGAATGTAAGCTTGGGACAAAGCTAAATGGCTTAGAGCTGGCGGATGCTTTTCGTGTGGGCAAGCAGACCGGGAGGCGTATGATTGTCGCTAAATTTGTATCAACACGAACGATATTATGAAATCCTGAGGAGAATGAAGAAATTAAAGGGAACGGATATTTTTATAAACAAGGATTTATCAGTGCGACAGAGAGTGTTAAAGAGATTATTAGTGCAAGAAATGAAACAGGCGAGATTGGAAGAGAAGCGTGCCTATATCTGCAATTTACAGCTGTTTATCGATAACCAAGGAGTTGCGGGTAATAGTGGATCAAGGGACGTCTGGCGGCGAGAAACGGAAATGATGGAGCAGATAGAGAGAGGAAGTCCAAAGGCCGGTACAACACGTGGTGAAGGAACAGAGGTCGGTGCTACTACAGTAACGAATAGTGGAACGGCAAATGGGCATGGTCAAGGTCAAGTGAGTCACCACGGAAGAAGAGATCACCGGAGAGAAAGCTGACGGAAGAAGCGAGCCAGCTGGCTGGTGGAAGTAGGCCAAGGTCAAACAGGTGGCACGTAGCAACAGATTCTTCGTCTAGTGTTTTATCAACGCCATGCAGGAGCATATTACAACTACAACGGAAAGATAGTGACGCAGAGGTGCAGCAGGTGGAAAAAAGGGACAATGACACAGAACAGAGAGTGTTAAGAAGTAGGAGTAAATTACAACAATATAGATTCAGGGCTGGTTCACAATAGCAAACAAGGGAAGGGCAGAAGGTTATAAAATTGGGGTTCTGGAACTGTGAAGGTATGAATAAAGCATTGAGGTATGGCCATGTCAATGAGATATTACAAAAGGTTCAGCTGTTAGCGCTAGCTGAAACATGGCTGGGTGGAGAGGAGGTAATTAGAGTTCAGGGCTTTGAATTCTTAAGTAAGGGAGGAGAAAGAGTAAACAAAAGAGGAAGGGTATCAGGAGGCACAGGTTTATTGGTGAGCAATGAATTGAAAAATAAAGTTAAGGAGAGGAAATCAGAAGTTAGGGGATTAATGTGGGTGTTAATAAGGGAGTGGGATGTATGTTTAGGTATTATATATAACCCTCCAAGATACTCTAAATTTCATAATGTGATTTTTTAAGACAGTTAGAAGGGGAATTGAACGAGATAAAAAATGATCACCCTACTATGGAGATTGTATTAACAGGGGACTTTAATGCCAGAATTGTAGAACTGGAAATAGAAGAATTAAATGTGTGGGAGGAAGGGAAGGGAGAAGAAAGTGATGGGAGGCTGGCCAAGGCACAGCAAGGATAAAGTGGTGAATGAAGAAGGTTCAAGACTGGTGGAGTTTTGTGAGAATAATGAGTTAATAATTCTGAATGGATGTTGGTGGGATGATGTATCAGGGGAATTTACTTATTCTAGTGCTCTAGGGCAAAGTGTAATAGATTACATAATTTTTAGTAAGGAAATGTTGCATCGAGTGAGAAGGTTTAAAGTGTCAAACATGTTTGGTTCAAGTGCACATTTCCCATTATTATGTGAGTGGGAGGTGGAAAGTGATATTACTGAATTAATTGTAAGGATGATGGTAGGTATAAAATGGAGAATTACAAATGGAACTCTGAGAGAGGTGAAGAATTCTGTGAGTCATTGGATTCAACAGTGGGTAAATTGTGTATATATGGCATAGAGTTAATGATATTGAGGGGGGAAAGTGAGGTAGCAACTGAGATATGTGAGTTTGTACTGAAATGGGCAGGTAGGAATATGGAGGCAAGCAACAAGAAGGTGAAGGAAGCATGTAGTACATGGTTCGATGGTGAATGTAGGGAGATGAGAGAGGTGGTTAGGAAGGCAGTGATTAAGTGGAGGGAAGGCAAAGAGAAAAGGGAAGTTATGTTGTGTCTAAAGGAGTTACTTGAGCTAAAGAAGCAAGAGTGGGGCTGTAGACATAGAGGAGAGGATTAGATCAGGGGGAATACAACAGGCAGCATGGAAAGTTATTAGGGAATGTACAAAAAAGGGACAAGCAAGCATGGGTATTAGTTCAAATGACTGGGTTGTATATTTCCAGAGTTTGTTTGAAAAGCTTGAGATCAATACAATAGGGTGGAGGATGGAAATACAGAATACATATGTGGAGGAATTAGACAGGCCATTTGAGGCACAGGCAGTATTGAAGCAGGTACAGAAACTTAAAAGAAAGAAAGCAGCTGGATTTGATGGATGTGGTGTTTAACAAGGCTAATTAACTTGATAAAGGACAGGGGCCGAGTGCCAAAGAGCTGGAGGACAGCAATTATAGTTCCAATTTATAAAGGTAAGGGGAGTGAGG
The DNA here is from genome assembly GCA_030762935.1 of Hymenopus coronatus. Classification (NCBI taxonomy): domain Eukaryota; kingdom Metazoa; phylum Arthropoda; class Insecta; order Mantodea; family Hymenopodidae; genus Hymenopus; species Hymenopus coronatus. Next base: position 12,629,327 of record CM060900.1, read on the forward strand.
CAAATCCTAGCAATTATAGAGGGATATCACTACTCTCAAATGTGGGGAAAATATTTACAGGTATATTGGCAGAGAGAATACAAGGGTGGGCAGAAACGAACAACAGTCTGTCACCTTTTCAGGCAGGTTTTAGGACGGGTAGAAGGACAGTTGACAACATACTGGTGATTGATACATTGGTAGAAAGTATGTAACAAGGAAAAGGGGTAAATTATATGCAGTATTTGTAGATTTAGAGAAAGCTTATGATAGGGTGATAAGAGAAGCACTATGGTACAAACTACAAGCTAAAGGATTGAGCAATAAGGTGATAGAACTGCTAGGAGAGCTGTATCACTAAAATACATTTTGTGTAAGATGTGGAAGGAACGAATTGACAAGGGAAGTCGAGCAAGACAGGGGTGTAAACTTAGCCCAGTGCTATTTAATTTATTTATTGACGATATTTTGGATGAGGTTAAGTTAGGAAATCCCCATGTGCCAGTGGTTAGTAACATAGAAATCCCAGGTCTACTATTTGCAGATGACTTAATGGTGGGATCAATAACAGTAAGGGGTCTAAAATTGGCCATTAGTGCAATTTTGTAATAAATGGGGGCTGAAAATGAACCAAAGGAAAACAAAAATTATGGTGTTCAAGAAAGGATCAAAATTGAGTAAGGAAGAAAAGTGGTTTGGAGAGGGTGGAGAAATTCAAATTGTTAGTGAATTTACTTACTTAGGGGTGAAGTTGTCTAGCACAGGAAGGTGGGACAAGCAGGTAAGAAGTGCCGTGGCAAAGGGGAGATTGGCTATGAGCGCCATAAGATGCTTGTATATAGCACCAACAATGAGTGTAGAATGGTTTGAGCCAATATATTGTGCCCTGGTAGAGTCTAGTGGATACATGCAATTGAAATTTGGGGGTTGGAGAAGGGGTGGGAAAGGATGGATTTGGTGATGAGAACATTTTGCAAGCTCATTTTGGGAGTACCACAGTGTACAGGTAATGCAGGAGTGATGGCAGAATTAGGGAGAGTTAGTACTAGAGGACAAATAATGGAGAGGGTACTCAAATATTTATTTCGTATATAGCAGTTGCCAGAATCAGATATTATGAAAGTATGTTTAAGGTTTCAGGAGAATAAGATGGAATGTAATGCGTGGTTGAGTAAGATCAAGGAGCAGTTGATCAAGAATGGGCTAGGAGATTTGTGGGATAGAATGAACAATCTAGATAGGGGGTTGTGGAAAGAAGTGAGGGATAGATTGGATATGGATAGGCAGAATCAAAGTGCACAAATGAGAGAGAAAAAATTGTTGCAATGGTACAATAAGATGAAGGATAGTGCAGGAAAGGAGGAATATCTCAAAGTGTGCAATAGAAACGAGAGAGCAGGATTGGCATGGTTCAGACTAGGGATATGGAAGCTGAAGGGGTTGAGAGGCAGGGGCTATGTCCAATCTGTGGGGAGGATGAGGACGAACTGCACATAATGTTCAAATGTAAAGGGACAAATGAATGGAGAACAGAGTTGATCAAACGGAAGTGGCTGAGGAATAACGAGCTAGGGATACGAAAGATTTTTAAGGACAAAGGGCAATTAAGAAGTTTAGGGGAATTCTTATGGAAAGTAAAAATAAAATGGGAAAGAAAAAAAAAGAAAAAAAAAGGGAGATTACAGGGAAATAACAAAACGGTAGAGGTAATTTATAATTAAGCATGTATGTTAAATTAAATATGTATGTTGAAAATAGTGGAGTGGCATACCCAGATAAGGCCTGGGCCTAAGAGGTTGCCACCATTGTATGGAACTTAGCACTTAAATAAATAAATAAATAATTCCAAGGCGCATTTTGCTTTATAGGATATTTTCACAACATTTAAAATTAGAACAAAGAAATCACAGGTTATGAAACATGTTTTATATATCAAGCTCCAAAGCAATTCCAAAATCCAATGCTGACTTTTACAATTTCAGTGTTATGAATTCTGACTTCATAGGCAACAATGATCTGTGTAGTTAAGTGTATAAATTCAATTAAAATAGTTGATCATTTTGTTTCACTGTGTACACTTGCAGATTCAATAAAATATGTTCAATACATCAGTTGTCAAGGCAACAAAATAAAAATACCTGAAGCATTTCTTTCCATATACCAATAAAAATACATAATTTTAAAAAAATGGTGGGTAACAGCTAGTTTTACCCAATTTTCTTTTTTTTAATCAGTGGATGAAATTATATAAATAGCAAAAAGTTTATAATAACTTACATTATTGTTAACCAAGCAATTATACAAATGCTCACTTCCAAATGGCCTGACAGCACATCCTTGTTTCATTGCAATGAAATAAACACACACTGTATATGGAAGTATTGGAGGGAGGCCATTATGTGAGTCATACGCACTCAATGTCATCAATATCAACTTAAAATTTCACAGATATCAATCTTCAGATCTGAAAACTTTCTATTCACCCCATTTTACAGTAATTACACAAAAAATCTTTACACAAGAGTTACTGCAATCCATTTATTAGAGAGCCTTTAGTATTCTTGTGAAGAATGTGTTCTTTGCAGGCCCAACCACACAGGGTTGCTCTTTCCCACTATTGCACAAATTATATCAGGACTTTGTAGCTAAGGAATACTCTCCGTTAACTTTGTGATGAATAGGAAATTTGGTCATTATTAGTTGGGGGGGGGGGCACAGGGTAGCTAATCTTGATCTGCAACTGAGTCAAGCTATGTTGTCACTCACTCACTTCCAAAGGTCAAATATTTGTATTGTTTGGCATTAACATCAGAGCTTGAACAAATATATACTATATACTTACTTCCCTACCTGATATACACAATAACAATTGTCTTATTTAAAAATACAATATCAACATTTATTTTAGGAGCATATATCAATAAGCAGAATAAAGCTATAACCCACTTCAGTTCAACTGAACCAATTCATTTTAGTAGATTTCCTTATATCATCAGTGTTGGGAGAAAGGGTTGCAAGCCCAAAAATGTAATTTTTCTTTAGGCAATTTCAGACAATTCTCACAAATAGCTGTTTCACATTTCAGTAACTTTTATTGGTTCTAACATTTAGGTTAACTATCAGTATGATAAAACCTTGGACTTTTCTTGGCCTGATTCTGAGTAGTACACAATAAATGTAAAAAATGCAATTGTTGGGCTTATAGTCCTTTTCCCAAGCACCAGTGATTTAACAGAAAACAAAGCATCCATAGCATAACTACTTCACAAATGTAACAGCCATTAATAATTGATATACGTAGCAGATAGCATGTGCTTAACAATATATACAGCCAATAGAATAAAAAACATACAGTGAAAGTATGAACATGCAAAAGCTATGAGAACTATACACTTAGCATAAAGTCATAAATCACAAAAACAAGCTCTATACTTCCTAGTGGAACAAACCATAACAAACTATGTATCAAGCCTGTTTTGGCATAACAAAGTGATTCTTAATAAAAAGTTTGTTATTAAATGATAACTTAGCTAACTGAATAGTAATTACTTGTAAGCTTTTAGCATTCTGTTTTTGAATGGCAGGCAAGTTCCCCATGTGTGACATGCACAAACAATACAAATTTCACAGCTACTTGGGCTAATTTCTATACCATTGATCCTTTGCCCATCTGTTTACATCCTCCAAAATAAACTTCATTTATGGCAATAGCCACAAAATGCAGTCTGGTGCTCAGAGTAAACACTAATAAAATATATCAGGTAAGGAAATAATATAAATATATACACTGAATTACATAAATTTAAATAATTAGCGAGATGAGTTTGTAACACTACCCTACAACTTTCTACAAATTCCAGAACATCTTCGAACAACATATCATTCTGGCTTCAAAAAACAACTACTCCATAAAAAACATGTTAAATTCTAAATTAAAAGATGATATTCTACAAGAAAACAAACCCGGAATATACCAGTTCAGCTACAACGACTGTGAAAAAATCTACATTGGCCAAATTAAACTAAACATAAAAGCAAGAGTAAAAGAACACCTCAGAAATATTAAACAAAAACAAGATAAACCTGCTTTAGCATTTTTGGAAAGAGCAACACTCCATAAATAGAAGTCTGAAAATACTCAAGATTCATCAAGCCACCACAGCAAGCAATACCAGCAGTTGGCTAAAGGAATTGATAATGGAAGCATATAGCTTCTGAAAAATGTTTTCCAATAATAAAAGTAGTGATGTGTTACAAAATCTACTCACTAATTAATTTCAATTGATGGAACACATCACTGTCACAAAATCCACCATATATCAGTAATAACTGGGCTGTATGTTCTACGTGTATCTATGACATGAGCATTTGATAAAGTTGAAATCATTCATGGAACAGCACTTACATAACACAATCTGTATAATGGAATGTCAACTGTTTTAAGTTATTTTATAAACTAATCTGTTTTTTCTGTTACAGATTATAAAACATTCAGGAGATTCAAAAGGCAACATCTTGGTAAATACAAATGAGAGCTCATAAATGCCATTAAGCAAAGCAAACTTTCCTCAGGTTTTATGAACACATTTTACTTCGCTAATAATAATCATATGCTTATATTATAGCAAACAAAAATACAGTAGAACCTCATTAATCCACACCCCTTTAGTGCAGAATTTTCTTAATCCAGACAGCCATTTAATACGCGGCAACCTTCACTTGCACTGCCTCCCATCAGTCTCACTCGGTTGGTCACCTGTTTGTGACGCAGCTCTTGGCAGATTGTTGACTTTCCCAAGGTTGAAGATGATAACAATGAACACATATCTGCATATTATGAACATTTAAGGCATCCGCACAAATTAATGTCAAAGGAAATAACAAAAGATCAGCAGTTACTTCAAACCATTTAGTATGTCAAGTGTGCCTTGATAGCCATGTTCTAATTCTGTACTGCACAATGATACTTTGTATACCAAATAATGCTTCTATTTCTTAAATTTAAAATTCACATACTTTTTACTGAGCAGTGTGTTTAAATATGTACCTGATTTCATAGGTTATTTTGTTTAATCCAGACTGTCAGTCATTAATTCGGACAAGCTAGTGCCCCAATTAGACTGGATTAATGGGGTTCTACTGTAATACTAAAATAATCTGCTTTGTGTATGAACTTCCTGATGTAATACAAATTACGCTCAGGCAGTATTTTGCATGTTGACAGGAGGCAGCTAATCCTTTCCACTTCCTACTTATGTCATCAATAGAGAGAATCATTCTTTACTGAAAGATGGCGAAAAGCAATATCAGCAATTCATTTCTGGATTAAAGTTCATGAAATCACAGTAGCCATTATGGATCAAAAAGCTTTTTGTCACTGGAATGTGAGTTTATAAACAAATGCTTTTCTAAACACCTAATATTACTCTTCTGCCTGTACTGTTGCAGAAGTGAAAAAGGCATATAAATTTTGGAAATGGATAAACAATTATGTGCATAAATATCTTATATAAAAATAGCTTCTTCACCATAAAATGCTTTTAAAAATTCTCAAAATATTCACTAAGAGGCTTTATGAAAACATTAATTTTCAAATAAATGCTCACGTTGCTGTCAATCATAAATCAATATCTCAGAATCTAATATTATCCACCACATTTCAAAGCATGAGGCATAGCATTGTACATCATCATTAGCTCAAGCACAGCACACAACAAATTATATTTAATTTGCACCCTGTTGAACCGGATGGCTGCCATTCAGAATAAACCACAGTCCTTCAAATTATTCTTGATGATTACATCTGTGACTGCATCAAATACAAACTGTATGTTATTTGTATCTGTGGCACAAGTGAAATGTGTGTAGATTTCCTTTTGATCCTTTCGTTTGTTCAGATTCTCAAACTTCAGCTGTATATATGCTGCAGCTTCTTCATATGTATTGGAACCTTTGAAAACGAACAAAAACATTAAGATGCTGTAACAAATGTGTACCATATGTGTAATGTAAGTTTCTATAAGGCCTATATTATGCTATGATAAAACCTTTTACAGAGCAATATAGAACATTTTGATCACATCTAGTGTGACATACTTCTGTGATGAAACTTATACCCACCTAAACTGCCAATTTCCTATTACAAATCATGAAACACTGTACAATTCAAAGCATTAAGATTATAAAAACAGAAATAAAGGTCTGGAAATATACAAAACCAGAGCAGAAGCCATTACAGAAGTACATGTAGGATATACAGCAAATGATGTAGGAAAAAGTTAAATGGAGTGGGAAGCCAATACTTAGAAAAACAAAATGAAAGTTGTTATTACAAACATTAATTACTATTTTTGCTGCTGTCTTTGTTATTAATACCCATTCATGTAGTAGTCATCAACTTCTTTAAGAAATTGTCTTATTGAGGTAAAGCTATATGAAAATGTTGCACATAAATGTAATTGAAAGTTAAAATAAATTTATTTATAATATTAAAAATAATAACACCACTATAAGCTAAACAGAATGAAATAGGAACCATTGCTATAGCTCATGCTATTCATTTTTAGGTAGGTATCCTTTTTAAAACTGTGATAAAAGGTTTTTAGTGTAACATATCCAACAACTTAAATTCGATCACAACATGCGATCAATGGTTTTATCTCCTGTGACACAGAAATGTGATAGTGTAATATAGTCCTTACTACTACACATGAACGAATACCACCACGAGGGTCACTAAATAAGTATTGACACAGCAAATAATGAACACTTATAGAAACTTATCCCAGTTTCTCATGGTGCCAGATCGGGACTATAGGATGGATGCCTTAGTTCCTTGCAGAAACCCCATTGTTACATGTGTCAGCTGATGCATTGGAAGTCAAACTTCTGTGCACCATTTTGCAGTAACAGTTTTGAGAAGCAACTTGACGTGGTGGTCATCTGGGAACGTCCAAATGGACGTCTTGACGATTTGTTTCTGATATTTCGTCACCTGTAATAATATCTGAAATATGGTGAGACTTTCCACGGTCAAATCTTTGCAGCATTTCTTGGCACCAGCTTCTCTGCTTCAGATAAATTATAGGCCACCCATCTTGAAGAAGTTGTTTTACACAAAGGTGTAGATGAGCAATGGTTGAAACACTGTGTGAACTGACACTAATGCCAGTTTAGTGTCCTTGTGGGTTAGTCTCAGATCTGACCTAATCATTGTTTACACAGTGGTGATGTTTCTCTCAATCACTGCTGTTGTTCGCCTGCCACTCTTCTCATCTTCCACCCTCTCTTGAATTCTCCAAACCATTGGAAGATTGTGGCAAGTGATGGAGAATAGTCCCTTTAAGTCCCCCTCAAATGCTCAAGTGACTGCGTTTCATTTAAGCCACATTTGAAGTAATACAAGATCATTGCATGAAAATGCTCTCTGAATCTCTATTGCACTTGCAAGAACATTCACCTTTGTGGACTTGAACCATAAAATAAGGGAAAGTTAATACATTGAAGCCCAGGAATTTCTGTAGTTGGAGCACCAAGAAACCCAGGGTTTTTATGCCTACTTTGAGTTATTATTTACAGTACGTCAATCAAATCTGCCAAAAAGTATTGGGACAATCTAAAAGTATGGTATTCAAGGATTTCTCAACAAGTAAGAAAATAGTCATAACTTCTGTATTAATATTTTATTTTAAATTTGAAACAAGTAGCAAATATGAGTTTAAAAAAAATCTGTGTAAAGCTGTTTAACACTATATTTATTAAAAGTTCGAAAAACTCTCCCTTGAAATCAGAATTTTCCAGACCTTCATTTGTATATTGAATTTTTGCTCCAGTTCACAGAAATCAAGGAAAATGCAGCATTTTAACATGTAAGAACTCAAAACGCAACAAACAGATCACCACCTTCAAGGAAAATGGCAGACTACCCGCGAGCAACCAATATTACTAACTCTCCTAAATTTCCTAATAGTTGACTAAAGCAGGGACAGATGGTATCACAAATCAGACAACCAAACGATAACTGATGTATGTTCATTGCCGCATAGCCCAAGACCGAGTTACGGTCATGGAATTGCATTAAAAGCATTAGAAATACCTGCCCGAGCTATGCTCGGTTGTGGGCCGCATGAACATTTCACATGGCCTGAGCTATGCTCGGGTGTGGGCCACATGAACATTTCACATGGCCCGAGCTATGCTCGGGTGTGGGCCGCATGAACATTTCACATGGCCCGAGCTATACTCGGGTGTGGGCAGCATGAGCATTTCACATGGCCCGAGCTATGCTCGGGTGTGGGCTGCATGAACATTTCACATGGCCCGAGCTTTACTCGGGTGTGGGCTGCATGAACATTTCACATGGCCCGAGCTATACTCGGGTGTGGGTATACTCCATGTCTCAATTCTTATCTAGTGACCCTCATACACCAAGTTAAGGAACATAGCTTAAATGCTACATCATTCCTGTTTTAACTTGAGACTGTAAAATATCCCCAAAACTAACTGTTATAGAAAGAAACGTCTTGCACAATAGTTGCTTGATACAATGGGGGAAAGTAAATGCCATTTGTTGTGTTTTAATTGGAGAAGACTTAGATGGTAATTTGAGGGTCAAGGCACATTTTTAAATAGTAACTGACATTTTATATTTTATTTCCTTATTCCTCGTCAAAAAATAAATAACTTTTGCATTTCCTTGTACAGGGTTCTTTTAGGGCCAGTTGTACAAACTCTGAATAAAGCTCTGTTAGACGTTATTCCATGGTTATGTGCTAAATTTTGTTATACAACAGAATAGAGACTACCAAGTGAATAAACATGGAATAACTTATTCCATGATTCCTTGTGGGGATAAGCTGATATTCCGAGAATAGAGTATAAAAAGGAAAATGGCTGCTTGGGTACGCGACACAATTTTGACCCATATTTGACTGATATCAATGATTAATTTCTTTGTAATATATTTTTAAGGACATATTATACCTAAATACAATATATTGTAGAGATAGTCCGATAAATGTACACGGCTATAATGAGATTAAAGTTGTGAAAAGATATCACACAGAAACTTGGTGTTTATAAGATAAATATGACGAGAAGATAGCTAAAATAAAGTTTCATTTATAAAACAGTAAAATCTACCTACAATATTACCATCAAAATACCTCTATTTTTATGGAAACAATTAAATTTAATCCAACCCAAGATAAATATAAAATAGTGTAGTGCAGCAATTCACCAGCACAATACATAGCGTTGTAAAGAGTGAGGTTACGTTTTATTGACGAAATACAAAGGATAGGCTACTTCTAGGGCAATATGCTTCAAAACGTAAAATAGCCACAAGTGTTAATGTTAGTGTCATTCTGTACTATATTCAGATTTTGGAGGCTATGTGCAAGTTTAAAAACGATAACACTACAAGCTTTGTGATGTAGGGAGGAGATGACCAGATTAAAATATGCCTTCAGAGCTCGTAAATCTAAATATATTATTTTACAAAAAATGCATTATTTTTCTTATTATATGCTGTAGGTTTAATACATTAGAGACAATTTTGATTGAATAGAGAATACCTTCTGTAAAATATAATGTTCTCGGTTTTATTGGTTTGGTTGACAATTTCTAGCTGCTGTATTAAATATTGCCATCAGCAAAGTGCGAACTGTAATGGGAACAGTTTAATGTACTATTCGACATAACTACTAATATTTCTGTTGGTTAATAATACCTGTATAGCATATTGTTTTTGTACTTATCTTGGTGCAACGATTCAATTATGCATATCTTAAGTTGATAGTGGCATTGGCAACACTAAAATGTAATTTTCAAAATTCGCTTACTAAGTATTTTAATGAATAAAATGCGGAAACCAGGCTAGTATGTTAGCTGTTTTGAGTATAGAAACGGAAAGATGTCATATATCAGCTCAAAATGCAACTTTCCCATACTCCTAATCTATCGCAAGAAGTCACAATATACATATGTGTTTATGTTTTGTAAAGTGTATAGCAATTCTACATCCGAACATGCTTGTGAACATTCATAATTATTTCATAGTACCGTAAGTAGTTAAAATAAGAAATAATACATAGTTTAGGAACAGCTGATTGTGAAAACTGCAAATTTTCAGCAAAATAAAGCAGTAATTACATATCAAGTTAGCCGTGAATGACTCGCAATATAGCCAATATTAGTTTTAAATCTACAAACAGTCGAATAGATATCTAAGGAATAAAATTGCATCGTACAAGCCGGCACCACATTTATACCATGAATAGTGTTTTCCAAGAATAACTATTCCAGGATTTATTCCGAGTTCGTACAACCGACCCTTAGTGGTGTAGACAAACATTGGTGAAAGGCAGATGCACACAGTATCACCACTGCACGGGAATTGTACAGTATTGTACCTTAGAGTAATAAATGTTCAAAAAGACAACATAAATGAGCACATACAAAATGCTTGTGTCAGTACTGAAGACACATGCTTTTACAGAAACAGCAATTGTTTATTCACAGAGTTGGAAAATGCATTGGGGTATAAGTGCATCATTTTGCAGCCCAAAAAGCAGTGCAAGTCTAATTTCATGTGTTCTTTTCATGAAATCACAGAGCTTGTTAGTATTTTCATGGCAATATTTGTGTTTCCTGAGAAAAAAGTATAATCAAATGCGATCTTATATATGAAACTGGTGTTCACACAAACAACAGTGAGTAATTCAGTAGAATATTTTAGGTCTCTTTGTTTTGGCTCCTTTACACTGCAAGAGAAGAAACGTGAAGTTAAAGTGCATGGAAGACTGACTCCAATGCTGAACATCACCCAAACAGCAACAAACTGCCAAAAGCAGTAGGCATGTCAGCCCTGAAATTTACAGGATGTATATTGGTGGGGTCAGTAATCCCTTTTTCTGTTTTCCTTGCCTTTTATTTAGAATTGAAGATGATGCAGTCAACATTGCATGGGTTCAAAAAGGGTTCTCAGACTTGAGGAGACTATATGAAAATGTAAAACATGAAATTCCCAAAACCTTGTTAACAATATGCTTAATTTTGCAACACTTGGGTCAGTGAATGTACAGACATTTTATGCCACGCCTATAAGAAATCTATAGATCATAAGAATGATCAAGTCCGAAAAATAGGGATACTCTTTCAAAGAATAATCAACTATGTGAAATTTTAGGATTATCAAAAGCTGTGTAGGCAGAAACTTTCTAAAGGAGGTGTATCTTTTTAAAGAGTGTACAACAATGCAATTTATCTTGAGAAGTACTCTCTGGAACAAACTTTTGAATATTGCACTGTTCACATAAATAAAATAAACAAAACAATTATATTAGCAATATACAGAACTCCCACAGAAAATCTTGAAAAATTTCTATCTAATCTAGATTTTATTCCGAAACTTCTCTTTAAGCCAAAGATTCAATTTATTTTGTGTGACAAAAAACATAAGACTTCTTGATAGACAGCAATCAAATGCAACAAATTTGTTCACTATTAAGATCATATAATCCTATGCATAGTCAACTTTGCAACTAGAATTCAAAATAATTCCAAAACAACTATCTACAATATTTTAAGAGATATTTCTAAAAAGCAATACCACAAAATACAACCACTTGTTATTGAGCTTTCAGACCCTGATGGGCAGCTAACAATTTATTATTGTACTCCCAGTTTCTGAAAAAGCAAACGACGTAACCAGCTTTAGAATCATAAACAAAGAAAGCACTGAGCATTTTAAGATCAAACTGTCTGAGGAATAATGGAAAGAGATATGCAAATTAAATAATACATGACAAGCTTAACTCCTTCTTAAACACTTTTGTAAGAATCCGCCGCTCTAGTTTTCTTCCCCACATAAAAAAATTAATAGAACTTCTAAAAATGACAGGTTAACACATAGTATATGAATATATGAAAATTGTGCAGACATAAAAGAGATAGTGTGATAGACATAAACATCACTACAAAGTGTATTGCAAAATTCTAAAAGAGATTCTTAACCCTTTTAATGGCAATCGTGATCTAATCGTGATTTGAAAATTCTGCAAAAATTGTCCATCACGATCTAATCATGATGCCATTTTCATATGTTTCAGCTCTTTCCAGCATGAAATTCTGTGTATTTTCTACATCATAGCCATAGAGAAAAGTTTTAGGGAGCATCTCAGAGCATTAGCTTTACACTCCAAAGTGCTAAATTAGCTCCAAACTTAATTTCTCTAGCCGATGTCAATGGTGGTTGAAAAATAGCATCGGCTAGCAAAAAGTTACAAACCAAAGAGGAAATAAGAGTTGCAGTTCATGATGTATTAGAAGAAAGTAGGTGATTTTGAATTTTCAGACCTTGATGAGTGTGCATCAGATAACAATGGGCCTTGTATGCATGCAAATAATCAGTGTACTTATCAAAAAGGATTTACGGAGGTGCAACCAGACAATGCATACAATGTTAAACAACCAAAAACACAAGTATTAAATGGTACAGTAATCTTATGTTACATTTGTATCCTATTGCTTTATGCCATTTTCATTATTAGTTGTTTTATACTTATGTGCGTGTTTTGGTGATTTTTTTTTTTTTTTTTCAGTTTTCAGCCTTCAGGTCACTTGAAATCAATTTTTGTATTTTAAAAAATAAAACCCAGACCAAAGGATACTGCTGCTTTAGTAGAGAAATATCTGTACTTTCATTTCATTGGCCTTTCTGTACAGAAGGTTTTGTATTTTGTATTGATTACTTTGGGATTTTTAATTTTACTCTCAAGATTTTCTTTTGTTTTTAATTTTTTTAAAAATGTTGAAGAGACTTCTCATCCATATAATACATATTATACATTAGACAAAAATGTTTGCTATAAATAGAAAAAAGATTCAGCTCTCTATGTCATTTGGTAATCATTTTATTACTAATAATTTAAAAGCCTGCATTCTGCTCTAAAATTGCTTGGCACTTTTCAGACAGCATTTTGTTATTCGGGTTGGCAATAAAAGGGCTAAAGCACTGAAAAAGTGTTATGAAAAACAAATAAAAGTCTTAGCACCATATGTAACATAATTAAAAAGGAGACTGGTAAGTGTCGCTCAGAAAATATATACAAAAAAAAGTTTAGTAAATCAATTGATCACAAATCATCGTCAGTAGATAGCAACTGCATTTAATGAATATTTCATTCAGATAGCAGAAAAGCTATTGACAAAGAATCAACTTAAGAAAAATTCAAATTCTTACCTTCAGAAATCTGGACTGGAAAATTTCAGATTTTAGGAGACAAATACAACCAACATAAAAAAGTAATACAATCCCTCAAAAGGAAGAATTCATCAGGATATGATGAAATAATCACAAAAATATTAAAACTATGGCCTAATATTTATTATTTGCAAACCTTAAGTCATGTATGTAACACACCATTTTTAACAGTGACATTACCAGGCATATTAAAATGTTCAGTTGCTAATCCATTATATAAGTAAGTGCAAAACTCACAAATATCAAACTGTACACCAGTTACCTTACTTTCTTTTTCCAAAATCTTTGAAAAAATTATATTTACCATCATCTAGATAAATATGATATTTTAGGAAAAGAACAGTTTGGATTCAGGAAGTTAAGTCAACCAATGATGCCATCTTCAAGTTAACAAATGTTCTTTCATACTTGGATACCAAATTTAGTGCACTAGGAATATTCTGTGATCTATCAAAGTTGTTTCACTGTGTTAATCATAAAATACATCTACAAACTTATCACACAATGGTATTAAAGGCAAAGGGTATCAATGGACTGTATCTTATTTATCAAACAGAAAACAAAAGGTTACACTAAACACTTCAAATGATAGAAATGCACATTCTGAATGGTCTGAAATAAAGCATGGTGTGCCACAAGCTTCTACACTAGGTCCCTTACTGTACATTAATGATCTACCTGCAGTAATAAAAAACAATGCTGATCTAGTTGTTTTTGCAGATAATACATGTACTATAATTAAAGAACACAAAACCAATCAGCTCCCAGACTCAACTAACAAAATCTTCAGCATACTAGGTAATTGGTCTGAAAGTAACAAAGTTTGTATAAATTTTGAAAAAACTAGCATACTAGGTAATTGGTCTGAAAGTAACAAAGTTTGTATAAATTTTGAAAAAACTAGCATACTAGGTAATTGGTCTGAAAGTAACAAAGTTTGTATAAATTTTGAAAAAACTAACTCATTAAGTAGGAGCAAACACGTAGACTGCACTCAAATTTCACTCTTGAAATAAAGTAACTTACTTCGGACACGTTTCTGTGGCTTTTGCCACCATTTTCAACGGAGATTCACTGATGAACTCGTGGTAGCGGCCAGTGGAGGTCTCTCTTCTGGATAGATGAATTTTGAGATGAGTCCATTTGTTTGCGGTATGTCAAAATTTACGACTTTGTTTTTGTTTTTTAAAATTAATAGATTTTCCCAAACTGTTAATCCAATTGGATTCTGTATTAATTTTAATAACTTGGGCTCACTGTTAAAATTATGGTTTTTAGTCCAAAAATGGCTGAATTATCTGTCTGTTTATATTTTACATATCTCATACGTTTTTTAAAATGCTGTCCAATGTTATGTATGCATGTATGTACAGTGATAAAACCAGTAACATATGGCTGTGAAACATGGGTACTTAAGGAATCATAGAAAAAGATGGTATGTGGCGCATACAAGTGAACTAAATAACTAAATGAGGATACAAACATAATAAATTATATTGAAGTCCAAAGGTTACACTGGTTTGGACATGTGAATAGAGTGCAAGAAGATAAACTTGTAAAAAGCATGTATGAAAGGAAGCCAAATGGTATCAGAGCAATTGGGAGTCCAAAAAATAGATGGCTGGATGATGATATAGAGGACATAAAAGCAATGGGAATCAAGAACTGGCCAGGCTGCATCCAAAATAGATCTGAGTGGAAGAAAATTGTTGAAAAGGCCAAAACTTGCCTGAAGTTGTAGTGGTTAATAAAGAAGAACAAAAAAATCCAGGATTTGCCATTTCCCAAATTGTTCACCTCTACAGACACCAAGTTTGAAACTTACTTTTCCTGCGTGCTATTCAGAAAACATATCACTAATATAAGATGAGCCCCTGATTCCAAAAAAACAGTTGTCTCCTTTTCAGATAAATACAGTAATTGTTACAAAGTTATGTGCACCTTACTGACCTGTATATTCCGGAAAACAAATTGTCAATGGGCTCTTTGTTATTTTCTCTTCAAAAAGGTCCTTTTTGTTCAGAAACAGAATTATAGAAGTTTCAACGAACCATTTGCTGTTGCATATCGAATCAAACAGTTTCATTGATTCTATCATCCGATTCATTTCTTCATCTTCAGCCAGGACCAAATCATAGCCTGCAAATGAATAGGAAAACATTAAGATATTATTTAAGCTACAGTGATCCAAATAAACCTGAACTATTACAGTTTAGAAGCGGTTCTATATATACATTTTAATTAAATTAGGTTAATTACCTCAGAACTAGTTTCTTCTCTTAGTCCCCTGGTGGTCGTAACCATCAAAGGAGAACCAACCAGTTGCAATCAGCTGATGATGGGGAAGTGATTCCTTGAAACTAGTTCTGAGGTAAGTAACCTAATTTAATGAAATTGCATATTTGCAACCACTTCTAAACTATAATAGTATTTTCATTATGTCTTCAGATTCAAAAATGGAAAATCTCAACTACTTTAATGGACCATAATTTCCCTCTGAAAGCTCAAAGAAATGTAATGTTTGTTTTAATGATCCCAGTGGCTCAAGAAGAATAAGTACCACTGCCCATTGTTGACAGTCTTGAGTTTGCAGTCGTAACAGAAGCATGCATTTCGAGAGCATGTTTTTATTGTGAAAACGCATCGCAAGAGAAGTTTGTTGCTAACTAGGGATAATATCTTGGTGATCAATAGCGGGACACATGTGGATATCAGTTACATACTTACCGAGTAGAGACCAACCTGCATTGGCAACTGCACACCGAATGTAAACAACCTGTAGTAACACTTTGGGGAACGAGCCTCAACGCAGAGGTATACTGTGCTGTGTATTACAACACTGTTTTACAGGTAATTAATGCCTTTGGTGATAGCATATGCTCTTCAATTAAGACTTTAAAACCTCATGCTCCAAAAGGATTGCTTGAAGATTTGCAATTCATACAGAAGAACTTTGCAGATATATCAACGACAATAACACATATTTGGAAACATCAAACATTGAAATGCCTCAAACCATGAAAGCTGTCAATGAGCTTGTGCAAGAAATTGCTTAGAGACCTGTGACACCTGTTCTAGACCGTGTGAAAAAGAAAGTGAAGACAGTGCTGGGAAAAAATGTTGGATTTTCAAAAATGCGTGAAATATGAAATGTGCTACAAGGTGTTGCCACAGAAATAATTGCTGGAATATCTTATGCCATAGTCGATGAAGTATCCTATTTCTATTTTGCTCCTATCACATCTTGTGATGTGGAGCAAAGTTTTTCACAATATAAAGCCTGTTTACTTGCCAATAGGAGACAATTCATATTTGAGACATTACGAATGTATATTGTTTTGCATTGTAATCTATGTATCTTGAGAGAAAATGAAGCGGATAATGATGCTGATGATTTGTACAACAGCAATTGAATGTCTGTAAACATTGAAATTGTTAGTTCCTATATAATCTGTGATATTTATGTTTACCATTTACCCAACCTCAATCGCCTTCCACTGCTAGTGAAAACATCAACAGTCTACCACGCAATCACTGGCCCATTTTCCTTCTATTAGTATCACTACGTACACACTGCACTATCAACATATCACAACTATATACCATGCTGCACAAACTTCAATTCTGTCCCTCTATCAGTGCCCAAGATGCTATCCCTATAACATAATGTGAATTTCAAAGTGAATTCAATATGCGTGATGTTCCAACTAAGATAAAATCCTGGAAGTTGACACTGTGCACCATACTTCAACCTTTTCATCATGCAGTAGTGTTTCATGGATGACATGGAGCTTCACAACTGCACAGTATCTTCTGTTTTGTGTATTGATGTAGCCTGACAAGATGAAACCATGCCTCATCTGTAAATGATGAAATGGAGAGCATGTCTGGACGTGGAATAAGAAACAGCTGAAAATGGCAACAATAACACATTCATTTTTCAAGATCTACTTCTTTCAACTGCTGTACCATGAGCACTCTGTATGGTCGCAATTCCAATTTCTCCATAGCTCTTTGACATGTGCCACATGAACAGCCTGTCTTCCGGCTCGATCAACACAATTTCTTTGAAGAGTTCACTATGCATCTTTGAACGTTATCTACAGATTCTACACTCAATGATGGTCTGTCTTCAGCTTTCTTACTATCGATAACATTGTCTTTGTTGGAAAATTGTGCATATTGAATTCTCTTCAAAATTCTTGTGTTGTTATCAACGAACTTCCAATATGTTTTCACAATAAAATCACACTCTCAAAGTGAGTACTGCATGTTTCTGTTCAACTGCAAAATTAGATTATCAACAATGGGCAGTGGTCCTGATTCTTCCTGAGCAACTGAGATCATTAAAACAAATTTCACATTTCTAAGCTTTCAGATGGAAATTATGGTCCAATAAAGCAGTTCAAATTTATATGGATCACATTGTATATATAGGGTCATTAAATTATAAGCTAACCGCTCTCACGGCCTATCTCCGCTGTGCGTATGTTACTGAGGAAGGATGCCTGCAAAGGCGCACTCAAATCCTTACCTTAAGGCCAGAACTGTTGACCTTCTACTCCCAAACAGGCATATTATGATCTGCAAATGTTCCCGCCTGCCCACTTAAGCTTAGCAGCAGGAATTCGTATGATTTCTTGTATAATGTTGTCACTAAGTTGCTGTAGATTACACAAGGATTGCCATTGCTGAGTTTAGGCAAGGGAGCGAGATGATGTGCTGCCTGTTTGGTAGCAGAAGGTCAACATTTACTTTAAGGTAGGACTTCAGTGCACCTTTGCCAGCACCACTTTCTCTGCGACTCTCAGTTCTCTTGTACTGTGGAGACAGGCAGCAAGAGTGGTTACCTTATAATTTAGTGAAATCTGTATACATTATAACTTGAGGAATCTTAACTCTACAGTAAGTAGATGTGCTTTTCTAATTCAATGCCAGTACACCACAACAGAACCTAAAATTTCATGTATTGCATTCACAAGACTTTCTCTACAAGCTACTCTTACAAAAGGTTGTACATCTATCTACTTGTTTATGCAGATAATCCTCTATTACTCCACTTACACATTTCATTGTGAGTATAAGAAGAATACAGCAAACTAAAGTATTAGTCAAATCTTCGCTATGGGATGGGTTCCAAATTCTGTTCTCTTTGCATTAACATGAAAAAGAAAGAAAGAAAAATAATGTGTTTGTTCCATTCTCATGACTTACTCTACCGTTCTGTAAACAAACTATTCCTACAAAAGATTATTATTTTATGTACATAATGCTAATCAAGATAAACATTACCAGAAATGGTCTTATTACTTAGTTTTTTATAAGTAGAAAGGAAATAAAGGAATACTCTTGGTTACTCAAACTTTTTTAAAGCTATCACTATGTGATTCTCATTGAAATTTGGATTTCTTTCAATGGTCAGGAGTAAAATAGGACAGAGATGAACTGGATGAGCACTTCTCATTTGAAAAAAGTTTAAGTATTTTAAAATTGAAACTAATAATAGGGAATATCTCTGAAATGATTAGCTCTACAAAAAATCTGCCCCTGAAAATTTGTGTTTTTTTTTTAACAAGACTTACATTTTTTGTGTAGTAAATTTTTGTATATCTCTTAGAGTTTTCCTGTGCTGGTGGCAAGTTCTTTTGACATCACAGCTGGGATTGTTGCACCTGCATGAGTGGACATGTGTAGTGTTAGAAGGTTCTTTGACATCAAGCCTGTATTGTTACACCTGAGTGAGTGTGACAGTCTGCACATGCAACTGATTCTGGAAGTTCCGAGTCACATGATCTAGGGCAACAAAGCCCTGCTGAGTGTTCAGCTTCAACTAGGAATGTATATTGAGCAGTTGAGTGAGATTCAACGGGAAATTCAAAGCACATAGATGCTGCCACCGCAAACATTGAAAAGAACTGTATGGCAGAATGCTACGAAAGCATTAAAGAGAGGCAGTTATTTGTGAGCAGATTCTGGTTATTATCAGTTGGTGAAAGAAATAAAGATCTGTTGTTGAGAAAAAGAGAGTTTTGTTACAATATCATGAAACTATAAGTTATGAAACAATGTTTAGAATTTCAACAAAAAGAATTTAGCAGATAACTATAATAGTTACCAAGCACGACAAATTCTTTTTTCTGAAAATTGTAGTTAGTACACAACCAATATTAGAATTTCAATCTAAAGAAAAACCTGTAGTTCACCATGTTTTATCACAAATAAACTCACTGAAAACCAAATGTGAAATATTAGGGAGTGGTCACTTTGGAAGCAGAATAAATGCACTTGTAGTATGCAAGGGTTCCAATGTGAGAGAGAGTAATGCACAATAACTTTTTTCTACCTTGGTATTGCAGCTGGAATGTTACAATTTCAAACAGATTTACCTTGAAGTTTTCACTACAGAGGGTAATTTTCTTTTTCGTGTGGCAGGTATAGCAAGAGAAGCAACAAAAAATGGCCTGCATGCTACTCTTGTCCACAATTGAAGAGCAGAGAAGTGTGGTTCGATATTTGTAGGACAAAGGAATAAACCGAGTGAAATTCACAGGGACATGTGCAGCATATATAGGGATGATTGTATAGACTGTAGCAATGTCTCTACAGGGTGTAAATTCTTCCAAGAGGGCCGTGTGAACCTTAGTGATTCTCCACGCTCCAGGAGGCCAGTAACAGTTGCAACCCTGCAGAATGTCAGAAGCATTGAGACAGCAATTTTGAACGACTGGCATGTGCAACTGCGAACCTTATTGCAACAGTTCAACATTTCCTATGTTGCAGTGTATGATATTGTTCATGACACATTGAAATTTTGTAAAGCTAGTGCTCGCTGGGTGCCTAAGAACCTGATTGACAACCACAACGGCCAGCAAATGATGACAAGCTTGGACCACTTAACACGTTCACCGCAGAAGGGCACTACTTTTTGAAAGGAATTGCCACTGGTGATGAGTCGTGGGCATACCACTACATGCCTGAAACAAAGCAGGCAAGTGTGGAGTGGAAACTTCTTTCCCAGTAAAGAAAAAATTTTGTGATTCAATCTGCTAGGAAAGTGCTTGTGACAAGTGTTTTGCGATATGCATGGTATTTTATTGGTGGACTTTGCTGAACACAGGACCACTGTGAATGCTGCAGCCTACATTAAAACTTTTGTGAAGTTGTGCTGTGCCCTTCTGTTTAGCGCCACATTACTGCTGCTGTCAAATTTCTTCAGGACAATGCTCGCTACCATGCTGTTCATCAGAAAATCACCTATTTGTTTGGGAGGTGCTCCAGCATCCACCTTGCACTTTCGGACTTTCATTTGTTTGGTCCCATAAAGAAATTCCTGGCTGGCCAATGCTTTGCAACAGTTACGGAAGTGAAATCAGCAGTCCGCAGATTGCTATACTCCAGGGAAATTGACTTCTATGAACAGGCCATACTGAAACTGGTATCACATTGAGCCAAATGTGTTGGAAAAAGCTGGTGAGTATGTCGAAAAGTAGGTAAAAGGTGTAAATTCATGTGATTTTTTGTTTGCTTTTTTACCGTTAATTTTTTTTTTTTTGTGATAACACATGGTCATGTGTCATTATAAAGCAACCAATATCATGCTACAAACACAATTTTATTCAAGAAACTCCCTTGTAATATCAAAAAATTGGGGGTATGGTGCGCAATAAATGGAAACAATCCTGAGATAAGGTATGTTTTGTGTTTATTCTATAATTGTTAATGTGATTTGAGATTTTGTTTGATGTCCATGCTTGTTTGACTGGGTGGCAGGCTGTGGGACTGCCAGCCGAGTGTACCCGCCATCACCACCAAACACATTTCTGTTCTCCCTTTTCTGTCTCTCTCTCGCTTGCAATGTGAAATTCTGCACAAATGTACAATGTATATTAGTATGTATGTTTTATAAATAGAAAATTATATCCATCTTCATCATTACAGCTATGCTGTTGCCACTGCAACCGCCGCCATCCCATTATACCACAGCATCCATTCCGTGCATTTCCATACTCCCTCTGTCAACCGCTCGTTAATACTCTGCCAGTTCAAATTATTATTATTAGTTTAATATTAATAATAATCTAATAATATTAATAATAATAATAATAATAATAATAATAATAATAATAATAATAATAAGGGACTTAAAGGTTAATTGTCTATTAGTTTGTTTAAAATATATGGCAAACCATTTCATTTTATTTAAAAATCTGTCTTCTTTTTATATATGAAGATGATGTGCTAAATTCCAAAATAGTTCTGAAAAATTGGGATCTTTATATTTAGATAAATACGAAATAGTCAGCCAGCACTAGAACATGCTCTTTACAGCCTATCTTGTATAGTACTGTTGTAGCTGAAGAGCTTTATGGTGCCCAACTACTGGAGTCATTAGCGTCCTGTTACATCTGTGTTGTTTGGCATTGGGAGAGTAGCAATTTGGAAATGATGCTATTAGCAAGGTATGTTCGGTATATAAGCATTTATTTAAAGCAGTTGACAACTAATAGCATGATAGCCTACTGAGATTTACTGCTCCGTCTTCTACCTCGTCACATACATAGACAGCATTCCAAAATCCTTGTTGCAGGTGAAGTCAGCAGCCTCTCCCCAATGTTTTCTAGAGCTCGGAGGAAGGGATCAGTAGTCAAATGGATAGTGAAATATTGGAACAGGATCCAAGTATTAGAGGAAGGAAATATTGTCAAAGACTGTTTAATGGCACAAGAATCAGCAAAATGGGAAAGAAATTAGATGTCAATTAAAGGAAATTGTAAGAGAAGTTGGATTGGGTGAGCTAGACAATCAACAAACAATAGGGGCACAAAAATTATGGAATAAAGTGAAAGATAGGATAGACGGTATAGAGAAACAAGAAATAATAGGTAGCTTAAGGGATAACAGTACTTTAATATAATATAGAAGTATTAAAAGAAAGAATGGGGAAGAGAAAAATACATTGATGTCTGTGAACAAATGGAATGAGAAGGTCTGGCATAGGCAAGAATAGGAACAATGTTATTAAAATGTCTAAAAGTTGATAAAGATCTATGCCCACTATCTGGCAATGTTGATAACAATTTATACTGTATAATTGGAGTGCGAGGAATTTACATAAAATGTGGAGAGAGAAAATATGGAATAAAAACTGGAAAAAGTACCAGAAATATTATACTTAAAACTATTTGGAAACAATAAGACTAGCTAATTATACAGGGAAATTAAGAGAGAAATGGGGGAGGAAAATCACAAAAGAAAGAGAGGATCTTAATAACAAAACTGATAAGGTTGTAACTTATAAAAGAGATAAACAGATTAAGTTGGTAGGGTAGAGGGAATAACCTGGGTGTTAACTGTACACGATACCAAATTCAGCAACTCCAGGAAAGTAACTATATATGTATGAGGTTTGTAACTTGAAAAGACGAAATAAATTATCTATCTACTAGAAGCAAAGTGTACCCTGTTCAAGACTTGCCCCAACTTAAAACTCAGTTCTTGTGTCATGCATGCAGCAATACTTTCCATACAAACACTATTTACTTTGATATTACCATACTCCTCATTAAAACTCCAAAGCAATTTTGAAAGCTGTGCTGAAAAAGACAATAAATTTGTTATAGTCATGCAGTAAATAATAACAGCAACAATAGTAATTCACAAGAACCTTGTTTATCATTAATCTGGATCTCTGGTTTGTTTCCTTTTCCTTTCTTTTTTAAACACAAAAATTTGTGGTCTACAGTTGGTGTAGAATGTGTACTGTATGTTGGCACCGCAGGTAGCATAGAGGCCACCAGTACCACATTACTATTTACCATTCAGCCTTAAATTGATCCTCACCAAAATAAAACTCAGGTGACCAGTCCAACGTTACAAAGTGGCTTTCTGCCATTTGCGCCAGAAATGCTGTCATACTTTCAGGACCACATGGCGCATACACGTGGCATATTGTAATGTAAAATGAACAGAGCCCTTATTCTGACAAGTTAAACGGTGACCAAAATATTCTGTTAGGTGTAATAGTGATAATATTGATAGTCATAACAGAATAAATGAGCACATTGTGTAATAATTAACTCAAAAAACATGAGCAAAAAATTAATAACATGTATGCAAGAACTTACATTTATTCGCTCTCTGGAGCCTCTATTCCCTCCAGATCAGAATTTTCGTCTCAGCTGTTTGTGTTGCTGCTTTCCACTCCAAAGTTGATAACCAAGTTATCAACAAGTGTTATTTAAACTATCCATCTCCCAAAACAACGCTTCTTTCGTTACATGTAGCACTTATCAACTGTTTGAAATTGTGCACTATTATGTGAATTGTATTCTTCCAAAATTGTCACATTCTTGCATCGCATATTTCACGCACTTTCTATTGTTCCCACATGCAACCACTTTTCCTGTTTAAGATTTTTCTTTGTGAGCACTGGTTATATTTGTAACCGAAACATCAGTGAATTTAAGATGCTAATTTCACTACTTCTTTCATGGGAAGTGTTGGATATTTCTCACAAAACTTACAAATAAATATTCAACACTATAGCTATTTTGCTAGTAGTCAACAGTTTACCAGACTTATGCTTTATGAAACTTGACAAAAGATGCACACAGTGCCCATTCTCCATGATTCTAAACAGCAAAAACCAGCAACTGTTACTGTCTATACAATATTGTGGAAATCAGAAGACTCATACGAATAGCATGTTGGGACTTGTAGTTCTGTTTAATGGTACAAATCGGCATCAATTTAACTCTTGGGTATTTGTATAGAACATTATACAATTTAAGAATAAATTCATTCTATAATTTAGATCTTTAGCATGGGATTACATTCTTGCGCGCACTATTACCGTGTTTTACCATGGTGTATTGACCACGTGGATCAATTTTGGCACGGATCAACCTAAGTGTGAATAGAAAATAGTCAGTGTGGATCGACCCTTACAGAGTTACGAAGTGGCACTTCAGGGGAAGAAATAGTACCTCAAGCTGAGGCAATGGCACAGTTGGAGAAATTAATGGTTTACCTTAAACGTCAGCTGGAAACAACTCCAGCTAACCTGGTGTTAATGAAACTTTACACAATTGTGCTGCTCCTAAGTGTGTCTGTCACATGTGAGACGAAAGAAACTTAAACACTATTTCAATAAATAAATGTGAGTAGTCTACAGCAAATATAGACTTTTAAATGCCAAAAAAGTCTTTTTGTTGGTACCAAAATAAATGTTTGTGCTATATATTGTACAACATATGAGCATTTTTGCATTTAGTAGAATATTCCCAAATAATCTGGATTTCATACGGTCCAACCTGGTTAATGTAAACAAGGTTCTTGTATGTTTAATTTAGGAGGTACAGTCAGGAGAAAATATTTGCCAATATAATGAGCTGTGTGTTAAGTTGATAAGGCATTACTAAAGAAGCTCCACTCACATTCATGGCTCAACCTGGTTTTACCATGAAAGTTGATTGCCATATCTTTTTTTCATGATGACCAATGTGCACCAGAGGCTATGATACAGTCAACTTAAGAATTGTTGAGAAAACGTAATTAATTCAGTTTTAATAATTGTTCTTCCATTGCCTTGAAAGGTAGAACCAGAATATAAACATATGCAAGTTGACATTGTGATATGTTATAAGAGAAGCTGAGAATGCCTTGTTTTACTGGGAAAATTTGAGTCACACAGGAATTTTCATTATCTGCTAACATTGACCTTACAGCTCAGATGGCAGAGCAACAACATGGGAAGATGATCTTAAAATTATCTTAAATAAATTTTATTAATAGAGTTTAGCTAAAAAGGAAAATGAATGTGAAGTACTAGGGGTAGTCATAAAGTTTTAATTATCACCTCGAAAAAACATAGTCAGTTTATTTTTTTTTTGTTAGTAGGTGTATGTCTGAAGTCCTGGTACACATTTAAATCTCTGCACCACATCACCGTAGTATGCCGTTTGAGGAGCCAAAAAAAATGGTGCAGTCCATTGATAAAGTGGAATATCATGCAGTAATTCGTTTCCTGCATTTGAAGGGGAACAACACTGAAACAATCCATGCTGAGTTGGTGGAAGTATATGGCATCAATGCACCATCATATGACACAGTAGTCAGGTGGCACAGACACTTTCAGTGTGGTCAAACAAGTCCGAAAAAGGCAAAGACCCAACTATCATTGGGCAAGGTGATGCTGAGTGTTTTTGGTACTGACAGATTATGTTCAATTACCGAAATCTCCTGACGAGCTTATGCGAGGCTATAAAGATGAAGTGTCGTGGGAAGCTGTCCAAGGGGATCTTTCTGCTTTATGACTAAGCCTCAGCTCATTCTGCACAGGACACAGTCACATATGCTGCTTCTTTAGGCTATCAAATTTTGCCTCACCGCCTGTATTCCCTGATACAGCACCCAGTGACTTCTTCCTCTTTCCTCGGATGAAGAAACCATTGTGTGGCAGGCATTTCCAGAATGACAAAGAGGTGGAACATTTCCTGAACAGCTAAAATGCTGACTTCTATAACCAAGGCCTCCATCAAATCATCTATCGTTGGGAAAAATGTGTCACGCTGAAGGTGAATATGTACAGAAGGGGACTAACACCATCCTCAAGTTTCATGGTTGCAGCTTCATTTTTCCAAGGTGATAATAAAACTTTATGGCAACCCCTCGTAAGTTGTCACACCTTTTCAAGTAATGCAACATTGCAACTTTTTGAATTCTTTCGTCTGGTTAATTTGTGTATAACTCAGTCCATTACCATGATTCTTTACTTTTGTTTGTAATACCGAACTTGTCCAGTAACCCCATTCATGGTGTTTCTTCCACCATATATATATTTAATAAAGAAAGCAATGTCATTCAAGCACTCCAGATGTTGTCATCTTATACTTCCCACCTTTGCTCCTGATCTAGAAGTCCACCCCTGTTCAGTGGTTAGGGTTTGAGTGCTAGACTTTTGATTTGAAATCAATAGGAGTTGGACACATCTAGGAAGTGTTTCCAAGCCACTCACTTGACAACCCTTTCACCACTTTGTTCAAATCATTAAGATATTAGCATAACTGGGTAGGTGTGGAAAAATAATGAGGGGATTCTGCCAATATTAAATAATATTGAAACATTATATGAAACAAAAACAGTGGCATGCTTTTATTGCTTTTGACTGTACACTATACGCTTAAGATCAGAAATGACACATTCAAATACAACTGACTAATAATGTGTTCCTATTGTCTATCTGTTCTTAGAAGCACACTTTTTATATTATCCTGCAGCCAAATGTACATGACAGATGACAGTGTCATCTTCGCCCCTGTGTTATGCTATATTACATTCAAAACAAGTTGTATGAACAAGAATTGCTTACTAGCAGGTTTTGTTTTAATAAATAAAACTTTCCTATTAAATGATATGGAGAAATGTATCAAGAACATGTCAAAGTGAATATATTCAAACAAAGATGTGATTTTAAAGCACCTTTTTACTTAGGTAAATTTGACCATCATCACTAGCAGGTAATGCTGCAATTCCAAAGTCGGAACCCGAGGATGACCCTGAACTATCATCAATTAAGTTTAGTGATAAACTACTGACACAGTATCAGTGAGCCATGCCAGTTGCCACAGCTCTTCTACTTCTTTATTTATGTGTGTGATGTCGGCTGCCACATTGCCGGCATCAGCTGAGCCAATGCTTCATCCAAAACCTGACGTACCTATTTCAGTTTGAAGGTTTTGTTGTTTCCAAAACACAATACATCCCTATCTACAGTTGATGACAGTGTTGTTGAGATCAAATTAAAAGTAAACATTGAGTTGATTAATGAAACTAAACAACACTCACATTCAGTAAAATATCTGGATTGTGCTCCCTTTAACTTATGAATCACATTTAAACCAATTTGATTCACAGCAATTCTTAACAGTTTGCCCTTAGGGTGATTTTTATATCAGTGATTACCCATTTTTAGCACTATCGAATTCACAACATTTGCAAGTTTGCCACCATATTCATCACTGACATTTTGTTTGCTTTTTGCCCACCAATGTAACCACTAATTTTTTTGTGAAACGATATGCTTGTATTTCCAAACAGCTGCAAAAATACAGTGAATTGTAATGCTACAATTAAACCTATCAATTACTGTATTTTACAGGCAAAGATGTATCTATTTTTCTCTCCTGAAATTGAGTGCTTTGTTCTCAAACCAATGAGGGGGGTATTCACAGTGGTCACATGTGTGGAGCTATTCTTGGAATTACTCATACAAAAGTGTGCTTCTAAGGACAGCAGGAGTATAAGTAAGATAATATTTACCTGACAGTGCCACACAGAAGATTATAGCAGTAACTCCTTCAAAACAATGTATCCATTTCTTCCTTTCAGATCTCTGACCACCAACATCAAACATCCTGGATAACAAATGAATGAATTATAAATTAGGGATGAGTGCAAGGTAACTGTAGGTTAGTTAAATTGGAGGAATGTGATGGACAACTTCGACCTTAAAATCAAAAATGAAAACCACTTAACACTTGGCATTTACAGTAAACCCATAACAACATTATATAAAACAAAAAAGTTACAATCCCATTCCCTATCATCATGCAGTACTCAACAGTCTTGCATACAGATTGGTAAATGTACCAACGTGCAAAAAAAGAATGCAACTGTGAACTGGTAAAAGAATTGAACATAGCTACAGAAAATGGATTCCAGGCAGAAATGGTATACACAAAAGTTAACAGGGCCAAAAATATGAAGAGAATAAAAGAAGTCAGCTCACCCACTCCAAATGGGAAAAGGAAACAAGATTTACAAGAAGTTTACATACCACCCCACAACTCTGATTCCAGAGGATCTTCAAACGACACATCCTTCTTCCCCCCAAAAACAATTACTCCATAAAAACCATGTGAAATTTTTAATTAAAAGATGATATCCCACAAGAAAACAAACCAGAAATATACCAGTTCAGCTGCAATGACTGCGAAAAAATCTACATTGCCAAACTACAAGAAACATACGAGGGGCATACTGAAAGTCATGAGCAACACTGTTTTACAATCTTAGTATTTACTTTTAAGCCAAACCAAATACATCATCATAAT
The DNA here is from genome assembly GCA_030762935.1 of Hymenopus coronatus. NCBI lineage: Eukaryota > Metazoa > Arthropoda > Insecta > Mantodea > Hymenopodidae > Hymenopus > Hymenopus coronatus. The sequence goes on from CM060900.1 coordinate 12,657,683, forward strand.
CTAAAGACTTTCTTTCACTTTTCGACATAGTCTCCATTGTTTTGCACACATTTTTCCCATCGCTCTGCAAGTTTGAAAATGCCCTTGTGATAGAACTCCGTTCCAGCTGCCCGCAGACCCTGACGCACTGCTTTCCGAATATCCTCCAGCGTCTCGTAGCATTGGCCACGCATCTGCTCCTTCACAGAACCGAAAAGATGGTAGTCGGAGGGTGCCAAGTCGGGACTGTAGGGAGGATGTGGAAGAGTTTCCCACCCTAATGCCCTGATCTTCTCCATAGTGGCACGGGCAGTATGTGGACGTGCATTATCCTGTTGAAGGATGATCCTCTTTCCAGGGCATTTATCACGCAAAGCCAGACGGAGCTTCAGAAGTGTCTTGATGTAGCAGGCAGAATTTATGGTTTGTCCAGGTTCAAGAAAGTCAACCAGAATGCAACCTTGTGCATCCCAAAAGACACTTCCCATAACTTTTCCTACAGACTGCACTGTCTTCACTTTCTTCTTCGATGGTGAGTTCAAGTGGTGCCATTCCATACCCTGACGTTTCGTTTCTGGCTCATAGTGATGGAACCAGCTCTCATCTCCAGTCACAATACACGTCAAAAATTCATCACCTTCATTATGAAATCTCTAAAGAAGGTTTTGTGCAATGGTTCTTCTCTGAAGTTTGTGGTCTTCAGCAATAAGCGGGGCACCCAACGGGCACAACCTTTCGATAACCCAAGCTGTGGATCATTTCTTGCACTGCACTATGTCCTATTCCAAGTTGCGCAGCAATTTCATTCACAGTGAAACGCCTATCTCCTCAACTCTTTCCTTGTTGCGTTCTGTAGAGGCAGTTCGAGGACGCCCGCTACGAGGCGCATTTTACAGACACGTGTTTCCATCTTTGAAATGTTTCACCCATCTTCTAACACTGCTGGCACCCATGCAGACACCTCCATACGCACATTGAAGTCTGAGATGAATTTCAGGAGCAGATTTTCCTTCTTTCACAAGGAATTCAATGACAGCACGCTGTCGAAACATCAATGTCAGCCATTTTTCAAACACCGTCTGTGGTCACGTGATACAAGCTAATGACGTCACAATATGTCAACATGTGGGTTAAAGTCTGTAGATTACGATCCTGCAATTCGTTTCGTTACATTGTTGAAATTTAAATTTTTACAATGGGTTGCTCACTTTCAGTATGCCCCTCGTAAAAACAAGAGCAAAAGAAAACCTCAGAAATATTAAACAAAAACACAGATTTAATAAGTTCCTGGTAATATCTTACCTGATTTATTGCCATAAAGTTGGCACTGCCTCAGCTAATGTTGAAAAACTTATGTTCACATTCTAGCATCAAACATGTGGCAAGTTGAGTCCCTTCCTCTTTTATAGTCAATTGCTATTGATTTTATTGTTTTTTCACACAAGCTATGTGTAAGACAGGAGTTGGATAGGTAGAGTCAGATTGAAAAATTAAATGCCATTGCTGGGATTTGAACCTCGGATCTCCTGGTCTCAGTCAGTTGTTCTACCACTGAGCTACCATGGCAACATGCCAGAGCATCGCATTAAATTTCTCAACTGACTTGCACGTTTCCCGGAAAACCACAAGGTGATGCTTGTATGAAAAAACAATTAAATCAGTACTAATTGATCATAATACTTGGCTATACTATGAATCATGGGACTTTAAGTACTTACGACATTGTAAGTTGCCATTGGGGTATGTCATTTCAAAGAAATTTAATGCCATGCTGGAATGTTGCCATGGTAGCTCAGGGGTTGGGTAACCAGCTAGAGACTGGGAGATCCATGGTTCAAATCCTGGCTATGGTATTGAAGTTTGCAGTCTGACTCTACCTATCCCTTCCTCTTTGTTGTTTACATTAGGATCATTCTAGTCTGAGATGAGAGCATGCAATCTAAAACTGTTATTAAATTCATACGATTGGCTTTGGAGGGATTAACATCATTTGAGATATCATCAAAGTGGGTTCAGTGCACATAAACTTTACTTGCTGTTAATACTATCTGCAAAAGTTAGGTAACCATACTTTCTAAATATTAAGTTACATATATAGTTCTGCTTTTAGTTTAGTTAATTATGTGCTGTTGTAATACATTAAGTGTATTTCCATATATTTAAATTATTTACAGTTAATGTATTTAATGTGTGGAAGTAGCACTGTTATAGACACAGAGACTTATTTGCATGGCAATACATTAGGGTTCTCCAAAATAACTATATTACACTATCACATTTCTGTTAAATAGATATGATAAAACATTTTATACTGTAATATAGCATCTTTGATCACATCTAGCTGTGACATACTTCTGTGATAAAAGTTACACCCGCCATCACATCTTTGATCACATCTGTGAATAACAAAATCAAATGGCAGACATTACACATGTTCAGTCCTATTATGAATCACATGAAATGCTTCACAATTGAAAACATAGTTATCATAAAAACAGCAACAAAAGACTGGAAATATATAAAAGCATAGCAGAAGCATGAAGGATATACAGATGATGTGAGAAAAAGTTTAAATGTATTGGGAAGCTGATATTTAGAAAAACAAAATGAAAGTTAACAACAATTTTGATGAAAGCGTGTTTTGGAACATCTGTGAATAACAAAATCAAATGGCAGACATTACACATGTTCAGTCCTATTATGAATCACATGAAATGCTTCACAATTGAAAACATAGTTATCATAAAAACAGCAACAAAAGACTGGAAATATATAAAAGCATAGCAGAAGCATGAAGGATATACAGATGATGTGAGAAAAAGTTTAAATGTATTGGGAAGCTGATATTTAGAAAAACAAAATGAAAGTTAACAACAATTTTGATGAAAGCGTGTTTTGGAACAGTGATAAGTATGAAGAGAATATTTTTGAGTTGAATTTGTAACGCTCAAGTATCACTTACATATAGTTTTGCCAGACCAGTTTTGAAGCCATGTGGGCTTCATTGTTGATGGATTGCAGTTGGAAACCATCAACAATGAAGCCCACATGGCTTCGAAACCGGTCTGGCAAAACTATATGCAAGTGATACTGAAGTGTTACAAATCCAACTCAGAAATGTTCTAAAGTGAAAGTTATTATGACAGCCATTAATTACTATTTTTACTGCTGGCTTTGTTACTCATACTCCTAAATGTAGTATTAATAATGTTCTTGAACAAATGGACTTATTGAGGTTAAGTTTTTGGTTAGGTTATACGAAAATGTTACAGATGAATCTAATAGAAACTTAAGTAAATTTGTATGGAATAATTGTTTTCTTTACAGAAGCCGTGTTAAGGACAGGAGTTGGCCGGGATTTGAACCACAGATCTCCCGATCTCTAGCCAGCTGTTCTGCCACTGAGCTACCATGGCAACATGCTGACCTAGCATTGAATTTCTCAACTGACTCGCATGTTTCCCGGTAAACCACAAGGTGATCTTAAATTATTTTGAGATGATAACTCCAATGGCGACTTACAGTGCTGTAAGTACTTTAGACCCCGGATTCATAGAATGGCCAACTATGATGGTAAATTTGTATGGAATAATTGTTTTCTTTACACAAGCCTTGTGAAGGTCAGTAAATTTATTTATAAATATCCAATATAATGACAACTAACATTCTAAACAGAACAAAATAGGAGCCATTATTACAGCTGATGGTGTTAACTGTTGGATATATTTTTTTAAAATTTGTGATAAAAGATGTGACAGAAAGTTTGATATAGTGTAATATTCTCAACAGCTTTCTGTGTCACAGAAATGTGATAGTATAACATAGGCCTAATTCATTATATTGGCAGGTGTTACACTCACTTAAAATGTAGGCCTTTGAAAGTGAAATGAGTTTCCACAATTCCTGTAGTCTTGACTCTTGTTCGTAAAACATCTTGCTGTGTAGGGACATAATTTGGCAAGGAAATCCTGTCCAATGCATTTAAATAATATGCTGCTGAATCATTCAGCTGATACTCTCGTGAACGTGAAAAGCACAGCTGCACACCTGCATCTTGCCATAACCGTTTCATCAGCATGACTAACTCTGGAGTTAGTTCTCCTTCTTCTGCAGCACTTGCAAGTGTAAAGAACTGTCGAGCATGATCCTGAAACAAAATTGTACCTGTCTTTACACTGAAATGTTATTTACAAGGGAGGTTTGAGAAGTTCTCTGATCAGCCCTAGCACCACGAGTTGTTCACATGATAAGTAGTTGGACTGTTGCCTGTAAACACATATCAGATCAGTGTTCCTGGAAGACAGCTGGAGTGGTAATGTGGCTATATTGTTGCTTCTTGTAGTGATTTGCAAAGATGGAAAAAAATCTAGAGTTGAGCAGTGATTTAAGTATTTTGTAAAGAAATGTAGAAAGCAAAGACATTCATGCCACTTTTTTTTTTATACACTGTGGGACTGCTACTTCATACTCAGCTGCTGCCAAATGGACAAATTTAAGTTTGCTCGGGAGAGCTTAGATAATCCGTGCAGTGACCGGCCAAGATGTGTCACTACCCCAGAAATCATTGCAAAAGTGCACAAAATGGTAATGGAGGATTACCAATTGAAAATGCATGAAATTGCTGAAGCTTGTCAGATGTCATCTGAAAGGGTATATCACAATTTGCTGAAGAATTAGATATGAAAACAATATCTGCAAGATTGGTGAATGATTCTTGATGCTGGATCAAAAACGCATGAGAATGGAAGTATTGGAACAATGCTTGGCCCATTTTAGGAGCAACAAACAAGATTTTTTGTGCCAGTCTATGATCACAGATGATCCTGGGGTCCACTATTATACCCCAGAGTCAAAACAGTGAAAGCATACTGATTTCCACCACCAAAGAAAGCAAAGGCAATTCTTTAGGCCAGAAAAGTCATGGCTTCAGTTTTTTGGGATGTGAAGGGGATTCTGTTTGTAGATTATCTCCTCAGTGGGCAAGCAATTACTGGAGAGTATTATGTTAACCTCCTGGACCAATTACAACAAAATATACATGAAAAAAGGCCAGGATTACCAAGGAAGAAAGTCATCTTTCATCAAGACAATGCGTACCTGCACACATGTGCCATTGCCATGGCAAAATTACATGAACTAAGGTTTGAATTGTTGCCACATCTGCCTTATTTGCCTAATATGGCTCCGTCACACTTCCATCTCTTCCCGAAACTGAAAATTTTCCTTGGGGGATGAAGATTCACTTCAAATGAAGAATTGATAGCTGGAGTTGACAACTCTTTTGCAGGCCTGGAGGTATCTCTTTTTCAAGATGGGATCAAGGCATTGGAACATCATTGGACCAAGTGCATTAATCTAAAAGGAGACTGTATTGAAAAATAAAAAAGGTTTCAGTGTCATAAATACTTTTTGCTATTCCATTCCGAGAACTTATCAAACCACACATATTATTATAGCACAATGCTGGAGGTTAGAGTAATCTACAGTAAATGCTAAGCAGCTCTTCAAAATGCTTTACATATACCAAACTGAAAGCATAATGCACATTATTAAAAGATAATAGGTGGGCAAGAGAAATGTGTATGCTTGTACATTGTTCAGATATCCATTTGATGACAGACTTGTGTTGTATGAATGAATGAATTTATTTCACTTGCAACATACATAACTGTAATCACTGTACAGCTCGTCCCTATCACATATTTAACACCACCTCTTCCTTTCTGGTAAAACAACCTGTATACAAACATTTGAAACCTGGGAAAAAATGTAAATGGTGTGTTATTTATGGACGCTCTTTAACTACTGTGGTTCTCATGTCCCATTCTAAATTGGGCGTTAAAGACTGCTTAATTTTGCTCAGAGGCCTCTCAATCAGGCTTGAGGTTCTTTTACGTGCCGTAAATCTACGACCTTGGGTATATGAAGTTAACATGGTAACCATTACACCACGGAGGGCAACGCCAGCACTATCTAATTGTTAACCACTTATATTTAAATACATCAATTTTCCAAAGAATCATCCTTCCAACTTATGAATTTAGAATTTTAAAATTCCTCTTTTATATTTCCCTTTGCTCCTTCCTAATAATTCACCCAACTTCCTAATCTCATGTGTGTTCTTAGATTTCCTAATTTTCCTTTTAGTTATTTCATATTGTGTTGTATGTAAATTGGGTTTTACTTATGGATGCTTTAAAAGTACTGTGATCTAACGTTCTGTTCTAAAATGGGTGTGAAAGACCATTTAATTCAGCTCAAAGCCCATTTAATCAGGCTTAAGGTTCTTTTAAGTGCTGTAATTCTATGAAAAGGGACCACCAGCTTTACTTCCTTTCCATAGGAAGCCATGTTAAAGATTTTACGTCCGAAAAGAATTCATTGCTCTCCACTAGGTTTGAACCCACAACCTTGGGAAGCAGAGGCTAGTAAATTACCCTAGACTACTAAGAGGACAATTATGTTATGTGTAGTTAATACCCTGAGCATAACTCACAGTGAGAACTGAACAAGAAAAAAATTATGATGTGTTATAATCAAATGACTTTCTCTGTTCTATAAACAAACTTCTTACAAAAGATAATTCTTCTTTCTACACCATGCTAATCGAGATAAACATTAGCAGAATGTTCTTATTACTTAGTTCCTTATGAGTAAAAGGGAACTAAAGGAATACACTATGCTAAAACGAGACAAATGTTTTAAAAGCTATTGTTATGTGATTGTCATTGAAATTTGCTTCTTTGCTTGGCTAGGAGTAGAACAAAAGTAAAACAGAAATCCCTGTCTGAGTAAAGAATAAGTGTCTTAAAATTGAAACCAATAACAAGGAATATCTTGGAAATGGTCAACTCTACAACAAAAATGCATGTCATATATTGTGTTTTAAGGATATTTACATTTTTTGTGTAGCAAGTTTTTGTCTCTCTCTTACGGTTTAACTGTTTTGCAAAATTTTCCCAGAAAATTCAAAATATACATTTTATTTGTGTTGTGAATAACTGTAATATACAGTATTTTAATCAAAATTGTTAAGAACCATTATTAAGGAAAACAAAGTTTTCAAAAATTTTTCCATTTAAAGGGTAGTTTAGGTTGAGGGGATTTTCTTTAAAATCTTCATATCACATCCTCGGAAGATGATAAACTAAATACCAAGTTGTTGTGGTTATATGTTTGGCATCCACGTTGGTGTGCCAATATGTCACTGTTTTGCTTGTGCAGCAGGATGACGCTATCATGCGAGTCTTCTTGGAGTTGGTTGAGGGCTAATGCTCGTGAAACTCTCTACAGTAAGAGTGTACATACCTTGCAGGGTCCCTTTGTTGTTCTGGCTAAGCTCGTTCTTGTAGACCATGCGTTTCTCTTGCTCAGGGCGTAAAGAATGACAAAGGTGTGTAACACTTGGTAGACTCAAATAAAAGAGAAATTTCACTTAATTTCACTGCTGGTTTGAGGCACTAACCCTACGAGCGACTCCCGACACAAACGATCACAAACTTGATGACATAATCTTTATAAGGGCTAGTTCCACTCTTACTGAGTTATTATAATTTTACAATCGGCACCTCAATCTTAAGCTTCACAGTCCGTATAACATTTACGGTAATAGTTGCCCGTCAGATTACTTATAACATGCCAATTTCTTACACTGGGCGCCGCGCGATTTCTTAGACTGTGTCTCGTCACGTTTCTTATACTGTCGTCCCGTGCGATTTCTTAGACTGTGCATGTGCATCGGATTTCTTATACATGCATCACGTATATACCAACAGATCCTAATATTGCCCGCCTTTTTGATTGGCTGAAAAAGGCATGCAAAGTAGCATTGTCACGTGACTGTCTGGGACTTTTCTTTATTTTCCACCCATGTGACCTTTTTCTACAATGAGAAATTTGCTCTTTCCAAAATATAAGGGGCTGAACCTTCCTTCTTTCCTCCCAAGGTTGTTACTTGTGACCTTAATGCTCCAAAATTCTTGTTATTTTTAACAAAGCACGTAGCCTTGAAGAATACAATGCGAGCTTATACATGCTGAGGTTCTGCGTTCTACTGAGCAGATATTTCTTATATTAAATATGTACAAACTAATAATTGAACTAGTAATATATGCGTCATACTAATATACTGTCGCAAAGTTTGATATTTAACGGTCTTTTAGTTTTTGAGCTATGCACATGCAAAAAACACACACCCACACTGACCTTTTTCTAAAAATAATTTTTTTTTATTCAGGGGGTCTCAAAACATATTTCTGGTATAATCTGGGTATCAAATTTGTGGGTGCAATACAGTACCTTCTCTTTACACTATGTAAATAGTACATGTAGAGAAAGTAGCAAGGTCATGCAAATCAGTTTATCAATCTAATTAGCCATTAAAACAAAATAATCACGACTTCAACTGTAAGCTACACTTTAATATGAATAGAAATTTTCAAGATGCAGTGGCAAAAGACTACATTCAATTACAAGCATTATTTCTTCTTATTCTTTGAAATAATGCTCTTAATGTCTCAACAATGCTAAGATCTCATTACACAAAAGTAAGATACAAAGCACATGTTGGTGTAAACGATATTCAGCTTTCAGCACTTTATGCTGATTGTGCTATTTTCATAGTAAACAAAAAAACTACAGCAAAAGCCTCAAGCTTACAGCTTTCTGGGCTTAATTGGGAAGCAAACTCTATCCTGAAAAAGTTACTCCATAATGAGGGAGTCACTCAGAATGAATATAATCTCCAAGATGTCAAGAAATCAGAAACTTCTCCAGCCATCTTAAAACAAATGTCACTGGAAATACATATTTACAGATGATTACAGTTTACTAAATGATGGAGGCACTGGTGCTGGAGCAACATGCCCACTCTTGTCATTTTATAAAAAAATTAGATATGTATTCAACAAATTTCCTTGGCAATTCTCTTAGGTCTAGAAAATCTCATTTTTCACATAAAAAAATTTGAAAAACTAATTCTATCTGATTCTAAAGCAGCCATTAACACTATAATATCAGATATAACACCCAAAAGGCTTAACATTCTAGAATGTCGCAAAATAATACAACTAACCCATTTCTGATATATACCTCATGAAACGCCAGGGCTTGAAGATAAAAGGTGCAGTACTATAGTATTGCTAAAGGTGGCCATTCTGATAAATATGAGGTGCATCCAAAAGTAAGTCTCGATGACTAATAAAGAGAACAAAAACATCACTAAGTAAGAAATATTGATTGGTATAATTACATAGACTCACTGGCTACTTTCCAACATAGTCACCACCATTGTTGAGGCATTTATCATAATGGTGCACCATTAATTGTATGCCCAAGTCATAGGATTCTGCCGTCTATGTCCGCAGCCACAAAGTCACTTCATTCTGCACCTCAGTCATTTCCTGCCAGAAAACGCTTCACGAGACAGAAAAGATGAAAGTCACTTGGAGCGAGGTCGTGGCTATAGGGTGTATGTTCGAAGACCTCCCATCCAAACTTATTCAACACATTTTGTGTGGCGTTGGCTGTATGGGGTTCTGCACTGTTGTGCACAAGTGTAATGCCTCTTGTCAACATTCCACGTCTCTTGTTCTGGATTGCCTGCCTGAGTTTATGCAACATCTACCAATATCGATCAGCATTTACGGTCTCCTCTTGCAGTAAAAATTCGCACAACAGGACACCACGTTGATCCCGGAAGACAGTGCACATTATTTTTTTGACAGAGTTTGTCTGCTTGAATTTGGTCTTCACATGTGAACCACTATGCCGCCAATGCATTGATTGTTGTTTTGTCTCTGGTGTGGCATGCAACACCCATAATTCATCCCCAGTGATAATATTGTGGAGAAGCTTGTTACCTTCCGCTGCCTATCACTGTAGGAATGTCAATGCTGCGGCCAGATGTTTGGTTTTGTGTTCATCTGTCAGTTGTCTAGGCACTCATCTTGCACAAATTTTGTGAAAACCAAGCCACCGGGAGACAATTTTGTGCACAAGCGAGCGAGACATCTGGGGAAACTGACAAGAGTGTTCTGAAATTGTGAGGCGCTGGTTCTGCAGAATTGCTTGCCGCACACTTTCCAGCACTTCTGGCGCCACCATGGACAGCCGGCCATTACGGTCTTTATCGTGAATATTGGTTCTTCCTTCCGTGAATTGCCTGCACCATCATCTTACCATACTGTCACACATAATGTCCTGTCCATACACGTGAACCAATTGACGATGGATCTCTGCTGGAGATTGCTTTTGAGCATGCAAAAATCGGATGACTGCACGAACCTTGCATGTGGTGGGAGACAATATTGGAGCAGCCATTTTCTCCTAGCACAGAGCGGTAGCCATTGTCATCACAAAACTGAAACTTTACTACAATGTTACCATATTCTTCCTCTCTTCTCCTGTGCACATGCATTCCTATCCAACTGGTGGTGCCATCCCTGGATGTGATCGGGACTTACTTTCTGGATGAACCTTGTACCTCTCTCTTTCTTTACCCTCATGAAATGTCCGAGCTGGAGATAAGAGCAGCAATACAATAGTAGGACAGTAAAGGATAAAGGACAATAAAGAAGAGTAGGGGTATTCTTATGGAACGTTAGAATGAAATGGGCAAGGCGTAAACGGATAAGAACTGGGCCACCAGTGCTTGAATGGAATTTAGCATTCAAATAAATATTATTATTATTATCATCATCATCATCTATCAGACTAACACTGTGATACCAATTTTCTGCACAGAAATCCCTGCTCTCTCTGGTGCAGATTCGAATAAGGTCTACTTGTTATCAAGATAAAACATCAAGTGATATGTCTGCTTCAAACCATCAATTTTTTGAGAATATAGAAAAACAGGAATACATTCCCTACTTTTAGGCAATACCCCCGTTAAGTCACCAGCTGTATCACCACCGGATTTTTGTACATTTGGGTTAACGAAAAGGGCCTTTGGAAGGACTTGACCTCAAACCATGGATGGTCTCTGGAAAGCCTACCGGTAGTAGAATAAACTGGACATCCCTGTACTTCCTAGCAGTTTGCTGTAGTGCAAGCTGCTCTGCAGAGAGATAGCCCAAGCTCAAAGCCACCAAACAAAACATCACTGTTGCTGAAGAAATGGTTTTCATATGGTAAAGGCTGCATATTTCTAGCTGCTAATGTTTTGATACACGCCATATCCTAAAGCATATCATGTTTCTTTATTATCTGGATTGTGTTCAAATCGTGTCACCCCCAAACCAATTCAAATAATTGTGAATTCTACTTATTAATTGGGGTCATTACTCACAGCTCTTCCAGGGTCAGCAAAATCAATTCTCAGCTGTCCCATTGCTCTTATGATAGCCATTAAGCTTTGAATTGTGTTGCTGTATACAACAGGACGATACTGCTCACATTCTTCCTTTGAGTAGCCTGTTTCATGAATGATTTTCATCTGTTTCACTATTGTGCTCTTTCCAGATTCTCCTGCACCTGAAATCAGAAATGCATATTTAAATACTAGTCTCGACACAATTCTTATTCTGTGATTACTTACTGAAATCACATAGCGACAAACTTCTATCACTTTGGTCAAATGTATACCCTTATTTCGCTTCTACTTACACGGAAGCAAGTACTAAGACAGTTTCTGTGAACGTTTATCTCGATTAACATGAAGTAGAGAGAAGAATAAGCCTTTGTAAGAATAGTTTGTTAAAGAATGGGTAGAAAAAGTCATATGAATGGATCACAAGAATTTGTTCAGTTGAATTAAAACGTGTATAAGCGCATTATGTATAGAGTTTTGTCAACATCACAGTATTTTTCTAGATACAATTAGCCATTAGTTATCCTGTACAGTTAGGATTTCCAATTTGATTTTTGTAAATCTGAGGAAAAACAAAGCACAATGATTTTATAAACCTCACCTCACAAACTAAGCTCCAAAATAAATACCTCACAAGTTAAGGGCTACTGAATGCCAGAAAGAAAGAGCATGATAAATGAAAGTGAACGAGCCAAAACGAACCCTCAGAATCCTAAAAATGTACCCAGTGTTTCACTCAAGAATAAATAGATAATATTTTTCCAGTAATTGCTTTCATGAGATGTACACATGCATGGGCGAGTGGTTCCACTTCTTTTAGCTTTTGTACGATATGCAAAGATGGGATTGAAATGAACACCAACAGATAGTGAAATAATCTCAATGTTCAATCAATTCAGTGACAATTCTGCTTATTTGAAGTTAAAGTTATCTCAGAAAAAAAAAGTAACATAGAAACCACTCTACGACAAGCTGGGTGCAACAATGGCTCAAATGACAAGTGAAGACAGTTATCAGTGCCCAGATTCAAAGAAAGGTATTGTAGGTACACTGCATATTGGTATTATCATAAATATATATTAGGAGTGACATTTCAAAACACGATAAGACCACTTTCACACATAAGTTTGTTTGAAACGGATTCGTACTGAAAAAGATGCGCTGCATCGAGCTGCAGCATTGGTTTGATTCAAAACATGCTTTTTAACCCTTTAAATCAAGTCTAAAAAATGGGTTTTGATTCAAAACGCGTAAGTCCAGCACTGAATTTGGTTCAAACTTCGATAAGTCCAGCTTGGCACGATCGCTAATCGTATATTGCACTAAGATCGAATAATAATGGTAAGGCTAAGAAAGCAAACATTCCAAACAATCACAACAATATTTTGGTGAATAAGAGTGATTGTTGTTGCCAACATAGTGTCATGTGCGACAGGGTTGTTTTTCAGCTTTGAGTTTTTGGGCTGGTCTGCAGCTCATTTAATGAATAACATGGAAGTTGTACGTGTTGGGGACCACTCTTCGGGATCTAGAAAGCGGCAGAAGGGTATAGTGAAAAGAAAAGTGGAGCAGATGGAAAGCTAACTACTTCAAAACAGAATTTTTAGGTTGAGATTTCTTAATAAATGTCTTTATTTACAATTATTACTAGCAGCATATTCTTGCTTTACTTGTGGCTCGAATCCCACTTATGCAATTGCATTACAATTGTTAAAGATCCTGAAATGTTAAATTTTGAACCACCTTGTGCACATGGGGGGGGGGGGGAGTTTAAATGCTGCTCCATACCTGTCTACTATCTTATCAGGAATAGAAATAAGGTCTACACCCATGTAAACAACAACAGCAGGACAGGATTCTCCCATCACTGATATCAGTGTCTAGTCCTTGGAAAGAAAACAGAAAACTGAATACTGTAGTTACAAAGTTTCAAGTAAGAGTAAACAATGAGCAAGTTCCTGTATATTCCAAATTTTTTACAGTTCTATTTGGCTTAGGAGCAGCCAGACTTAATAGTATTGCTGCCTCACTAATTGCTGATAATGCCATTTTTAAAAGAAGAGAAGGGGATCATAAAACAAAACAAAACATTCCAAAGAAAGAAAATGTGTTCATTTCAAATTTGACGGCTAGGTAAAGCCACTACAATAGACAAAAAAAAGTACAAGACTTTATCTTTCCTCAGAAATGGATATCACAAAGCTCTTTAAAATGTATAATAAGAGTGTTCCTGATTCATTAAAGGTAAAAAACTGGTTCTTCAATAATATCTTCTCTAATCATTTTAATTTGGGATTTGGTGATCCTGCAGTAGTTGTCTGTAGCCATTGCTGTAGAATGAAACATGAAATGAAACTCACTAAAGATTCTGGCAAAATACAAAAAGTGGAAGCAGAGCTTGCTGCCCATAGAGTGAGAGCAAAACAGTTTTTTAAAATTATGAATGAGAAACTACCCAACTGCTTGTATTTATGCTTCAATCTACAGCAAGTTCAATCCTTGTCAAAACTGGCTATTGGTGAGGCATATTATGCATGACAACTGTCATATTATGCTCTCAGCTTTACAGACATACAAAATAAGTCTCCAAACTTCTATTGCTGGAGTGAAAACCAGGCTGGTCATGCACCAAATGAAGTGGCTTCAGCTTTGATAAATGTTCTAAGTAAGCATAGATACGATGAACACACCTCAGCCATAAGATTATTTTGTGATGGCTGCACTGGGCAGAACAGAAATGCCCACGTAGTTCATTCTTTGTATTGGTGGCTTCTAAAAAAATCCCCAGACTCAATTAAAGAAATACATTCCCAGTGCATGGCCAGGCCTACTTGCCTGCAGACCACCTTTTCGGCACAGTGTAGAAGAGTCTTCGGAAACAATCTGAAATATTAACTGCTGAGCAACATCATAAAATGGGAAACATTCACAAGTTAGGTATATGAGACATGAAATGTGTAATTCTGAAAAAGAAATTCAAAGGGAACAACACCTTCATTGCTTTTAAAATGAAACCGTTATACAGACTGGATGATGCCTGAAAAAACTATGTCTCCTTGCTGAAAAGAGGTGTATCAGCTGATCAGATACCTGACCCAAATTCTGTCAGTTTGATACACACTATAAAGTCAGAAAAAAAGAAAGACTTAATCCTGAAGCAATGCTTTGGTGTTAGCTGGAAGGAGGATGAAAGTCTGAAATTTTATGTTGATGTACTCAAGAGAGATGTTGCAACAACGAAGAGCAAGAAGTAGAAGTTGAGGATGAATGTGATTGCTTGGAGGAGGAACCTGGATATCAAATGCTCTGAAAAAGAGCATGAGAAAGTGTATGTGAAACTACTTTTGTTGGTAATATTTATATTATAACTTCGTTTTTGTAATATCTGCTTCGTATTATTTTGTTTTTTCAAACTTGACACAAAACATTTTATTTTTAAAAACGATGACTTTTAGTGCTTTGTTTAATGAACATAAAATCACTTTTTTTAATTATTGATATAGATTCCCTGTATAATGTTCCAAGCAAAAACAAATAAACAAAGAAAAGAAAAGAGAATAATTGCAGGATGTTTAAAACGAAACTAACTTTGATCCTGTTATTAACAGTTATAATATAAGCTATGAAAAGAATTTGGAGAATTATTAATAGCTCAGTTTAAATATATAGTTAAAAAAAACACTTATAAAAGGACACATAATTAAAGAAGTAAGAATTTGGATTATTAATTAATATGATTAAAATTATAATCAAGGAGAACAATTGAAAATATTATTTAAAATATACAATCCAAATTCTTATGTCTGTGTTTAGAACAAGACAGAGATAGTAGATGACTACTGGATTTCCGAAAATGTCATGGATAGTTATATATTCTGACAATGTCGTCCATGCTTGTGACCTCTCACGTTCACTGAGGCACGTGCTTGCAAGAGCTGGAATGCGACACTTGGAGTTGGAGGCTGGTGTAAACAAGGTTGAAGGGCGCCGCAGATGTAACCAGAACCTTCTAGAATGTGAGTCCCAGTGTCATGGAAGGCATGCTGCTATAAAATGTAAACTGTCTTACATCCAAGTGAACTTGATGGTTTATTTGCAATCAACTGTTAGGCAATAAACATTGTTACACTGGTGTCAGGAGTGGGATAAAGAAGCCAAGATGGAAGAGATGCTTCAAAAGCTGATGTAGAAGATGGCAAACTGGGCAGTGAAATAACAACAGTGAAGAATGGAATGAAACTGCAGTAGATAAGATGGAATCCGGCATGTCAACAATGGAGAACCTAAAGACGGAACTTTCTACCAAAATTGATGATCAACTGCTGGGCATGAAGAAGGATATGGAAGAATTTGGGGAAAAGTTGGAGGAGTTTGGTGGACCAATGGGAGAACTAAACCAACGCCTTAATGCCATGGAAGACCTCAGGGAATGCTTCAGTGCACTGGAGGGGAGTCAACAGTGGCATGAAGAAACTGAACGCCATGATGGAAAAGATGCTTGATGGGAGGCTTAAAGATTTGAAGGTCAAGATGCCAGAATGTGACACATAATCTGTGTGCGTCAAGCCACCGAAGTATGACAGGATGTCAAATTTTGAAGACTTCTGCCGATAGCTCACAGCCGTCGCCACCCACAATCGATGGTCATCAGAAGAAGCCGCACAGCAAGCATGCAAGGGCAAGCGGCAGAAGTACTGAATGCGATCCCGACGTTGGCGAAGTCTGGAGGGATCTGCAGTGCTCTTGAGAACCGCTTTGGGAAGCATCGCTTTGCTGCAGCCTACCACAGTCAATTTAAGGTGAGCAGCGACAACCAGGTGAGGTGATGCAGGAGTGCGCCCTAGCTATCGAGCAGCTTGCGAACAAAGCCCTGGTAAATCTTTCATCTAGCGACCTATCGCAAGAAGCTGCCTACTTCTTCGTCGACGGGTGCGTGACGCCGAGATACGATAGAGCCCGATGCTCGGGGACTACAAAACAATCCACGAGGCGTTAAAAGCAACCCTCAGAATGGAGGCGGCCAAGACAACAGCTGCGACCACCTCGAGGGCCAGGAGTATTCGTTATTGCCGTGAGAGGGTAACAACCCAGAGACGACAACGACCTTCAGGTGGTGTGTGCTGGGAGTGTGGCCAGCCAGGACACCTAGCGTTGGACTGGCCACCCCAAGATGACGAGCAGCCGGAAAACGAGTAAAGACCGGCGACACGAGGTGCACGTCGGGCTCGTCTTCACCACCCCCTTCACGCTACGCGCCCTGGGCAGAAGATTGGACGACAGCCTAATCACAGTCGGCTGCATACAAGAGAAGCTGCGACAGGTACTCATAGTGACGGTGCAGCAATGACTATAATCAGACCTGAAATGGCGAAAGGCTTGCCAACACGAACACCTTACCAACTAGTGACGGCATCGAGCAACATCTTACTGTGGAGGAGGAGGCTCTGCTGGAATTGACCTGGGATGGAGCAATGTAAAACTGTGGGTGTTCGTCGCGAAGTTGACTGAGGATGTAATACTGGTGTCAGATGCCCCCAGGAGTCACGAGGCGACGTCGGCCGGAGGGTTTTGCGACTCGACCGATACGAGGTGTTGCTCCGCAGCCCACAAGAACATCCAGTGACCTGCAGGGTAATCCTGGAGGACGATTTAGTTGCGCCTGCAAGAAACGAGGTGGTAGATAAGGCGCACATGTAGGTCCAAAGGTCAAGTAACTTGATATTGGCCCGGAAGACATCACTAAACGGACTTATGTGTTGCCCGAGCATTGCTGCCCTGCCGGGAAAAAGTACCCATGAGGCTACTGAACCCAATGGACACCGACCAGAACATCCAGGCCAGGACGGAATTAGGGAAGTGTGAGCCAGCTGTCAGTGTAACGCCATGCACCGAATGAGAACAGCCAGCACCGTCAAAGGGCCTGGGGCGAAAGACTTGCTGAAGGGAGCGGCCGACCATCTGACTTCACAACTGGAGAAGGTCCGGCATCTACTCAGCCGATACCAGCCCGTCTTCAACGAAGAGAACAGCGATTATGGTTGCATTAACCAAGCACTCCACAACATCGACTGTGTAGACGCGTGACCTTTCCGGCAATCAGCAAGGCTTGTCCCTCTGGCGAAGCATGCAGAAGTACAGGCCGCGCCGTGGTCAAGTGGTTAGACCACTTGCCTCTCACCTAGACGGTCCGGGTTCGATCCCAAGTGACAGCACGAGATTTGTGATGGATAATAGCGGCGCTGGGGCGGGTTTATGCGGTTTCCCCCGGGATCGCATTCCACCGGTGCTCCATCTTTATTTCATGAATCACCAGTGTCATCGCCTGCGCGCCGTGGCCGAGTGGTTAGACCACTCGCCTCTCATCTAGACGGCCGGGGTTCAATCCCAAGCAACCGCATGTGAGATTTGTGGTGGGCAAAGCGGTGCTGGGGCGGGTTTTCTCCGGTTTCTCCCGCTATCGCATTCCAGCGGTGCTCCATCATTCATGTATCATCAGTGTAACCGCCTGCGGCGCCATAAGTAGTTAAAGCGGGCGTTAAACACTACCAAAAAAAAAAAAAAAAGTATAACGCGGGAGAGTCCTTTGAATGCATAGCTATTGACGTAGCTGGGCCATTCCTAGTCCCCGACGGGGGCAATAGGTATCTGCTGGCAGCCATGGATTACTTCACCAGTGTGAAGTGTACGCCATCCCTAACCAAAAGACACGACCATCGCGAACTGCCAAGTAGAAGATCTGTTTTGACGCTATGGGGTACCGACAGAGCTCCAGAGTGATCAGGGAATCAATTTTGAGTCCAACCTCATGAAGGAAGCACTGGAGTGACTCGGAGTGCATAAGACGTGCACAACACCTCTTCACCCACGGTCAGACGGCATGGTTGAGCGGTACATTAAGACCCCTAGGAGAACATCTGAGGAAGGTTTTGGTCAATCACCAGAGAGACCGGGATGTGAGGGTGCCACTTTTCTTGCTGGCCTACCGCTTTCCGACCCACTACACCACAGGATTGACACCGGCCAGTTTGCTCTTTGACAGAGAGTTGCGACTACCAAGTGGCCTGATGTTTGGGAGTCCTCCTGGGGCAGAACAGCAAGTAGTTGATTACATGGAGCATCCCTTGGATCGACTTCATGACATGCATGAGATGGCCCGTCAAAACATCGGTAGCGAGCGACCTGATGAAGATCCAATACCACCGGCAGGCCAACAACCGAGGTTTCCAGCAAGGTGATCTAGTGTGGTTGTATCGCCCTACCTGGATCAAGCGAGAAAATGCAGCATCAAGTAGAAAAACGAATTTACAACAAAAGCAAAAGTGATAGTAGTGCATGTGGGATTAAACAGTATGAGACCTGGTGTCCTACTACAGTACGTTTGTTACAAAACTTGGCTGCTAGGATCACGGCCCGTGTGACCTTCACTGCATTTCCCTGCGCGCGAATCCTCATCCGTTGTCGTCACACATGCTTCAGACTTACTATGTCCTATTATCGGTGAGGAATTTCCTTGAGATTGACACTTGTGGGGTGTGTTGTCTGATAGCAGGGGCTCGCCAGGTTGCTGACCAATCATTGTGTAAGAACACATGACCGCCAGAGACGTAACGTCATCGGCGTTGTAACACCTACGTGGTTCAGTGAAAATTTACGCGCGCGTTCTCATGCATGACCAATTGTTTGCAATCTGATTGATTACATTCTGTGAAAAGTTCGGTTGTGTTATACACAATGATTCCGTAAGGATTTACATGTATAATCCTTTAATATATCGCGGACATTGTTCTTGTTCTCATTCTAGCGTTATCACGAGTGACACTGTAATTACATACGTGATAAGTAAGTTGATGTTACTTTAGCCGAAATAATAAATCTTTTCCGTTTAGTGAAATACAGGACCCAATGTGGAAAGGAATAGATGAGGTAACTAGTGAGAAATGGGAGAAAATAGTTTAACATACGAGAGGTATGCATAGAGAGAAGGCATTTTAGAGGAAGCAGTGGAATGTTTGTCGCTGCAGACGGACAGCGAGCGAGTAAATAGGGCAACAGCGCACCGAGGCGGCCACGTGTCAGCAGAATGTCAATCACAAGGTAATTTCTCACCGATAATAGTCCAGTTCACACGTGAATAACATTAGGAATGTTTAGAAGTGTTTACTTTTGCCTGGAGCGTTTTCAAAACGCAGTATACAGTACCACAAAGAATGTTTATGTACAATTCGTATGTGCTTACATCATCTTGTAGAGAAGTTGTAAGGCAATTTGAAACTAAATTTCCTGGCGTGCGTGTTCCAAGTAGAGAGGCCGTTCGTTTGCTTGTAAATACATTCAGGAAGACAGGATCAATTTTTGATAGGAAAAGAAAGGTAAACAAACGTGTGCTTAAGGAGCAGAAATAGACAAAACCAGAGAAAGGTTAGAACGGTTACCTCGAAAACCTCTTAGGCTCCTTGCTCAAGAAACCAACATCTCAAAAGCTTCAGCATGGAAAGCAACAAAACTTTTAAAATTCAAACTATACAAGGTTACTGTTGTCCAGGAATTGCTACTATGTGATCACCAGTCAGGTAAATTTCTGTAACTGGATTTTGAGGAATGTTAATGATGGAACAATGGATTCACGATTAATACTGTTCAGTGACATAGCATGGTTTCATTTACATGATCATGTGTCATCATAACAAAACTGATATTATGTTAGACAAACACAATTTCGTTCATGAAACTCCCTTGCATGATTAAAAAATGAGGGTATGGTGTGCAATAAATGGATACAAAATAATATGACCTACTTTTTATGAGTGCACTATAAATACCGAAAGATACAGAAATAATATACTGGTTCAAACAGTTGACAGACTTTGAATGTTAGTCTGGATATTTCCAGCAGGGTTCTGCATATACAGCTGATGCATCATTACAGTTTATTGCAGACATATTTGATGATAAAATCATTAGTAAGGGTTTATGGCCCGCTCGGTCCCCTAATCTTACGGCTTGCGATTTTTATTTATGGGGAAACTTTAAAAATAAACTATGCAAAACTAATCCCCAAACATTAGAAGAATTAAAAAATATATCAGGACAGAAATTAACGCTATTTCGGAAGCTGAGCTAATGCGCGTGAATGAAAATTTCCTCAGAAGATGCCGCAGATGTATTGATGCAGATGGACGGCGTTTCCAACATCTCCTGTGATAAGGTATGTTTTGTGTTTATTCTGATAATTGTTAAGGTGATCTGAGCTTTTCTTTGACATCCACATATGTGTGACTGGGTGGTGGGTCATACGAGGGCCAGCCAAGTATACAGTACATGACCGGCAGACGGACTGTGCACCTGACGGCCAAGCTTTGTAGCATACTTACTGTAGAAGAAATAATGGGTGAGACATTGGAACTTGTGAATACAATAAGGGAACAATCATCGGATATCAAAATAATAAGAGTGTATTACACAGACGTAATGTACAGTTAAGGTATGTTAGGGATGTAAATAAAAATATTGATTGGTTATGCCTGTTCAAAGCTGTTTGGTAGTGAATGATAGAGACTTTAGAAGGAATGGTATACATCTAAATAAAAAAAGGTTTAAGTTTGGAAATATTATGAATAATGAAATATCAACCAGTAAAACTTGGAAAAAAATTTAAAATTTAACACTAATGATGAGGCATGAAATGTGTACGACTGTAAGCTCTCTTGACACTTTTCAAGTATTTATCTGAATATAAAATATATAAATAATAAAACAGCAGCATGTGAATAGCTATTAAATGAAATAGCAACAGAACAGGGCTAAATAAAGAGCAAATAAATTTGTGTAAATAAAATAGGTACAAAATTTTTAGTAGCTTTGCTAGGACCATCTTCTAAGGGCAGAGGGGTTTTAATATTAGCTGCAAATGAATTAGATATTACTGTAGAGGTAAACAAATACCAGCTAGAAAAACATTTAGAAGTTGGACTGCAAAAATAAACACCAAACAACAATGTGTCTGAGTATAATAGTATGAGTCAGGATAGTGACGCTCATCCCACTTAAAATAACATTTTCAAAACATATGTTAAAGTCCGACTGATGGCTGGGAGTTGTGCTCTGTGGTCCATTATGTGGAGACATCTGGTGTTCACAGCAGAAGTTTGTACTTCCAAATTCATGAGCCATTCTTTGTGTTGTGTGATGAGAATATTCTCCCAAACTGTGAGTGCTACTGGGTTGTTTATAGGTTTAAGCAACTTTATGCCATTTTCTATTTTGTGGTGTGATATCCGAAAATGATGTGCTCCTGCCGATTTATCTGTTTGTTTTTGTTTCATGTGTCTGAAATGTTCTTTTAATAAAACATCTGGAACAGTACACAGTTTCAACCAATGATTTTTTGGTCTTGTTTGACGTGAAGTCATTATTCACCAGTATTCCAGTCAAAAAACTACTTGAAACCTTCAAAACATGGCTCACAGACATAGGCTTAAACAAGAGAGCAATAGAAGAGTTCCATACCTTGACACACTGTGTATCAATCAGAATTGCTTCCAATTCAATGGCAGATTTTACAGACAAACCTCAGGCATAGCGATGGGAAACCCTTTTAGCCCTTTTTAGCAAATCTGTACATGGAACAACTTGTAGTTCACATAACCTCCAGTTTTCCTAATATGTTCAAAAAATGGTTTAGATATGTGAATGATGTTTTTGTGGTGGTCCCCAAAAAAACAGCAGAAGATTCTCTAAACTAACTAAACCTACAAGACAGGCATACAGTTCACAATGGAAACAGAAAAAGACCAAATTCTACCAAACCAGGACCTAAGGCTAACACGGAAAGGACAAAAGATCACATATGGTATCTACAGGAAGAATATAAACAGACAATTACATAAAATGAAATAGTTTCAACCCAGAACTTTACAAACATGCATATCTTTGATAGCTCAATACACAAGCTCCTCAGCAACCCACTCAACCCAGAATACCCCCAATTAAGACATATAGCCTCAGTTAACAATTTCAACCCAGACATCATTGACAAAAAAATTGAAAAACATAGGAAGAAATTAACATTAAAACAAATCATTACTCTATCCACACAAAAACCAAAAATTCATATAAAGATTCACTTCACCACTCTGTCCACACAAAAACCAAAAGTTACATATAAAACTTCACTTATCACCTAACAGCAGATAAAAAATTCAAACAAGTTTTCAAGAAATGCAACTTAAGTTAAGCTTCAAGTAACCGATTCAACATAAAAAATGCACTGAAAACAGACATCAAAGACCCCATACCTTAGAACCAGAGATCAGGCATCTACAAAATTGATTGTAAGGACTGCAAATTATGTTACATGGTCAAACAAATACAGACAGATAAATCAACAGTAGCACACCATTTTTGGACAACACACCAATAGAAAATGACAAAGTTGTTTAAACCCATAAACAACCCCTCAGCACTCACAGTTTGGGAGAATATTCTCATCATACAGCACAAAAACCGCTCATGAATTTTGAAATACTTTGTGTATGAACTACTTCTGAGAACACCAGATGTTTCCACCATAACAGACCACAACTCCCAGCCACCACGCAGACTTCAACTCAAGAGGGGGAATGCCCTTGAAACAAGATGTTTTGAAAATTATTTTAAGTGAGGTGTCACTATCCCGGCTCATACTATTATACTTGAACTACTTCACTTGTCTCAAACTTCTGAGGTGTTTCATTTCAAATGTGTATTTAACACATATGGAACAAGGGAATTAATTTATGAGCCCATGAGGGTAGCTATTTCTTCATCATCCATTATTGATCTCATAGCCACTAACATGAATATTGAGGTATTAAGTACTGTTAAAATAAACACACACATTGCTGATTATGCACAGTTTCAAGGGTTTAAAATGTAGTAAACTAGATAACTATGAAATCAAAACTTTTCATGATGAAAGTGAAAAATGTATTATACATTTGGTAGATGCCTTAAGATATGAGACTTGGAACTTGGTGCATAGTGCGAAAACTGTAGATGAAAAATGGAAGCAGTTTTATAATATATTTAACACTCATTTCAAAGCATGCTGACCTATTAAAACAAAAAGGTGCATATGCATAATCATAGCCACAGCTTACCACAGAAATAATTAAGCTAAAACATTAAATGAAACATCTGTATGAATTAAACAGGTCTAGTGGTAGTATTATCTATAAAACTAACAACAGTGCAAAAAAGAAATAGTTAAAAACCTTAACTGATCTAAAAGCCAAGGAGTACAATGAATACTATAGCAAATCAGGGAATGTGAATACACCTGCATGGGGTTTTGTAAATGCAGTAAGATCAGAGACAGAATCCCACAAGAATTTAGAGCTCAAATTTGAGGAAACTATAGATGAACTTTGAATTGTGTCTGTATGCTAATAAATTATTTTCTAAGTTTAGGAGAGAAATCCCTTGCTAACAATAATGTGCAACATTCCTTTGCAAGTACATTTAAATCATGTTTTATTTATCCAGTCTTAGCACCAGAATTTGTAAATATAATAAACCAAACTACTAAACATGGTCACAAATGGATGGGATGAAACTGGTGCGGTTCTTCTAAAACATTGTAAATATATACTGGCTAATCCACTTAAATATCTAATAAATTTCTCTATAGCAAATTTTTTGAATGAAACAAAGCCTAGTACATCCATTGTATAAAAAAGGAACAAAAATGAGAAAATTATAGACCCAATTCTCTAATATCAGAAATTGGAAAGCTTTTCAAAAGGCTCTTGCTAATTCACTTATTTGTTTTCTAGAGAAGAATAATTATATTGTAATTTCCAGCATGGTTTTATGAAAGGCAGATCAACAATTACTGCAGTTAGTGAGTTTGTACGTACTCTTGCTGAAAATTTGAACAATGTGAAAAGTTAGGATATTTACTTTTTGATTTATCTAAGGCTTTTGATTTTGTCCATACTATATTATTACAAAAACTGGAGGCATGTGGAATAGAAGGTCTGACAGGCAAGTTGTTAAGGTCTCGTTTGGTAGACAGAAGGCGATTAGCTTTAATGTACAATAAAATCAGTAAGATGGTAAGAAAAGGGCAATCCTAATTCAAGCATGTTATGTATGGTGTTCCACAAGGATCAGTATTTGGACCAATTACTCATTTTATACATTAATGACATACCAATCTGAAAAAATTCTAAAATAATAGCTTATGCAGATAATACTACTGCTTATGTCAAAGGGAAATTTAGATAAGCTAAAGGGTACCTACTGCAGACCACTGATTCAGTTATTAGCTATTTTAATCAAAAGCACCAACATGAAAAAAAACATTTATTCATTTTTCACAAAGTCCTGTCGAGGGAGCTAAAAATTGACACTCGATTAAAACATGCTTCACGGTCAACGGCTCACGACAATGAGTACAGAGTGGTGCAGGGTCCAAGGTCAAGAAATGACTGTGAATAAAACGACAGTGCCCGATACGGAGTCTAGCTAAAATTACCTCTTCGCGACGGCACGTGCGAGAGGAATCCAGGCGACAGGGAGGGGCTTCACCTCCCTAAGTTTATTCCCCTGCAGAGCAGTCCATTCAGCACTCTAGCGCGAAAGGATAAAATGACGTAAAACAGCGCGGAAATCCTCAGAGGTCACAGAAGCGTTAAAATACTTGGAGGCTGAGATGGCAGCCATCGCAGCGGCATCGGCAGCCTCATTACCGGGGGGGGGGGGCAACGTGGCCAGGAACCCACACAAAGGTGACGCAAGAGCGGATTCGGCGAGCAAGTGGAGACAATCCTGGACACGCTGTACGAGGGGATGTGAACTGTACAGCGCCCTAAGGCCCCGCAGAACACTCGAGGAATCTGAGCACACAACCCACCTATTAAAAGTTTGTCCCTGAATATATAACAGAGCCTGGTTAAAACTAAAATGTTCAGCTTTAAAAATCGAGCACTGCGGTAAAAGTTGAAATCTAAAACTCTGCCGGTTATGAATAAAACCGCATCCTACTCCCGTAGCGTCCTTTGAACCATCAGTATAGATAAAATTACAACCAACAAACTGCTCTTTGAGGGCTACAAAGACGGAATGAATAGCCGAATGGGGCGTCACTGACTTCGGCTTGGACAGCAACCCGAGATCCACGCGGGTCTCAGTGTGTAGCCACGGGGGAAGAGCCTCCCCTCTGGGAGAGATTGTCGGTAGATCGACGTCCAAGAGCCGAAGGAGCTGCCGAAAACGAACACCAGGTGGGAGTATCGGCGATCCAAAGATTCGTTAAAAAAACAGGGTAAAAGACGGATGTTCGGGTAGACTGAGAAGACTTGAGGCATAACTACAAAGCAGAACATCACGTCGATATGGCAGCGGATGTTCAGCAGCATCCGCACAAAGGCTGAGAACGGGGCTGTGGGAAAGGCACCAATACTCAATCGGATACCACGATGTGTGGGGAGCATTGAGACGAGCTAAAATTGACGGTCGGGCCGAAGAATAAACAATACAACCAAAATCAAGCTTCGACCGGAACAAAGAACGATATAGCCGCACAAGGTTAGTCCGATCATCCGATGTGCCACTTAAAACGCGTAAAAGATTAAGAGAAAGGTCACACCTTGCCTTTAAGTATGATATATGTGAGGACCAACTGAGTTTCCTGTCAAAAATCAAACCTAAAAATTTCATCTTCTCGGCGAAAGGGAGAACATCTGCACCTAGATGTAGAGAAGGCGGAGGAAACGCTTTCCTTCGCCAGAAATTGACGCACACAGTTTTCTCGGCGGAGAACTTAAAACCTTACCCAGACTCCAATGGTAAAGGCGGTCAAGACACAGCTGGAGGCGGCGTTCTAGAAGGCAAGACCGCCGAGAACTAAGGTAAATGGCGAAATCGTCCACAAACAATGAAGACGAGACGCCAGGCGGAACACACTCTACAATAGGATTCATGGCAATAGCAAACAATGTCACACTAAGCCAGTGTTTCCCAACCTTTTGAAGTTCACGGCACCCTTGGGAATAACATTAAACACTAGGGGCACCCTTCCCTGAATTAAAAGAAAATTAAGCTTAATATGTTAATTTATTGAAATATTATATAATAATAACGTACACCATAACATAATACAGTAAACTTTACTACAATCACTGAGCAAAAATACATCAATAAATTTTGTTCGATTAATGATTAATGTGAAACTTGTGATTGATGCTTAGAGCACAGATATGTGATGTCGGGTCTTACAGTTGACAGTGAAACACGCAAGTCATCCTCAAGGTTATTCAGTCTATTTCTTGCTTTGCATTTTATTGTCGCCATAGCAGAGAAGGCTTGCTCGCATAGATAGGATGTTGAAAAGGGCAAAAGTGCGTTAATTGCTTTCTTCATTAGGTTAGGGTACTCCTCTCTCCGTTGAAGCCAAAAACTAGCCACCGACGCCTCACTCTTGGTGAACTTACCTTTGAGTGTGGAATCAGCGCAAAGATCGATAAATTCATCTCGTTCGCAAGCAGTGAAATCTATTTCCTCTGCACTATCTACGAAATCAAATGGTGAGACAACCCAGTCGAGATTCGTAGTGGAAATAGTTGGAAAGTACGCATCTATTGCATCTTGCAATCTTGATAAGTGATCACAAATGCGGTCTTTCAGCTTACCCAGATCTTAATCTCCAAGAAGATATGGAAAGTTCGACAAATCTCCTTTTTGAACTGCACACTTCCAAGAACTAAGTTTTCTTTTAAAACCTTTCATTTTATTGGTTGAGGAGATTATTGTTTCATGTCGACCCTGCATCGAAACATTCAGTTCATTCAGCTTATGAAAAATATCTGCCAGACACGACAGTTCAAAACACCAAGAATCACTTAGTAAGAGCTCATGAAATGTGTCTTGATTTTCATCCTTAAAAAAAGTTTTTAGCTGTTCTTTAAGTTCGAGAAACCGGTTCAATACACGACCCCGCGACAACCACCTTACTTCTGTGTGAAGTAACAAAGAGGTATGAGCTGCATCCATTGTGCGACAGAACTGTTAAAAAATTCTGCACTTTAACGGTCGAGACTTCATATAGTTCACCATTTTCACAACTTGGTTAAACACTTCAGCAAAATCTTCATTACACGCTTTCACGACTAATGCCTCTCTATGCAGAAAACAGTGAGTTATAATAATGGATGGATTTTCATTGAGAGCTCTGGCAGTAAAACCTTTAATTTTCCCAGACATAGCTGGTGCACCACCACAGTCTTTCCATGAAAGATCATGGTCATTGAGATAGGAATTAATAGAAACGAAAATATCATGGCCTGTGGTTGTAGTCTCCAGCAGTCTACAGAACAGAAACTGTTCACTAATATATTTTTCATCAATATATCTGATAAAACCAAGGAGTTGCGGTTTGTCACCAATATCGAGACTCTCATCTACTTGCAAAGCAAATGTTCTATAAGTTTTTTATTTTCTCTGTGACTTGTTCGTTGATATTGCATGCCATTTCAGATATCCTCCGGCTGATTGTGTTGTTGGACAGAGGAACTTTCGAAATTTGATTAGCTGCTCCTTCGCCAAGTATTGTTGAAACTATAACTTGACATGCAGGGCCAATGATTTCCTCTCCAAGAGTATGAGGTTTCTTTTTTTTTAGCTATCAGTTCTGCTACTTTAAATGAGGCTTCAAGAGCAGTATCACCTATGGTCATTCTCTTTACCATTCGCACAGCTGTTTTCTTCTCCCCTTCTAATATATGTGAAAAATACATTACACTTTTCTGTAACACACTAGGATGCTTTGTTGTAAGATGCCGCTTCAGTTTGCTAGGTACCATGGCCTCGTTGCTAAGTGTTTCGCCACAAACTAAACACACAGAAGAGGGGAAAAAAAAAACATACTCAGCAAGTGTGATAAGATTGTAAAAAAACTGCTTGGTGGCAAGAAACAACACCCCATTCAAACTGCTAGAGGTTAGGACACTACTTAGTACAGCACTGTTTCAGGTTATTAGCATCAATTGGAAAGGAGCAATTACTCACGTGGCCAAACTGGCAACAAAATTTGGGTGCTGGATGGCAATATGAGTAATATTATTGAGTATCATTATTAACCTACCCATAAGTTCATCTGACAATATGGAAAGGATTGCTCCATTACCAGGAGTTCCATAATTGTGAGTTAAATATTTTTATACATTTGCTGGATGCTTAATTTACGTGAGTCATGCATGTTTTTTTCTAGATTTCCATTTAAGTTATGTTTGTTCACTCCATGTGCTATATAAACCAAAATTACGTCAGGGATAACCTCAGCCAATCAACGGCAAAGGAACATGGATGAATACTCTTAGGTGTTTACGTGTGCGGTAAAGTTATATATATATAAATAAAAAAAACAAAAAAAAAACAAAGATTACATACTGATTTAATATGGGTATCAAAAAATGTCGTAACTGATAACACATTTTTTGGGGGGAAAAATGTAGTGTATCTAACACTTGTGTACTTCAACAATATTGAAGCATATTCCGTGAATACTTTCAGAGCATTAAGCAATATCTATAATTAATTCATAGCCAAAACTTACTTATATATTTGAATATATTCGAGAGAAAAAATTCTCAAGTTTGGCAACATCTTTTTAAAAATTTGTTACACCTTTTTTTAAAAAATGTTATATTCTGGATTTAATAATAATAACAACAAAAAATTTGTGGAATACACACTTCAGCAACTACAGTAACATTTTCATTAAAATAGGTTCAGTAGTTTTGAAGAAAAGTGCACCCAAGTTTGAAAAATTTGAAGTTACGTAAAGCTCAGTAGACCTGACCCAACATGCTGCCATATTTAAATGGACCATATATGTAACAGTTTATAGCAGGATCATTTTATTTAGTTTTATGATACAAAGCAAGAGATCAAATTTTTAAGCCCAAATTACTACCTGGTCCCTTTAACACTAGAACCCCTTTAGCAGTCATTTTGACCATTCTTGATATTTAATTAGCTTTAACGGTCAACTTTTTAAAAAAAGCTTGGTTTTAATGACTTTTCATAACATGATTACTATATTATATAGCATATTTTTTGGCCTGTCATCAGCTACATAGCTGTTATTACAATTATTACCACGAACCCTAAATCGGTCACTTTGAGCACTGCATTATTTTGTTGTTTTGCCGTGTTCACATCTTCAGTGGTGTTACCCATTGTTACAAGTTTGAATGTCTACAACTGTTGAAGGTTTTCATGCTCAGAAGGCAATCTTCTTCAATCAAATGAAAGTGATGAAGATGATACTTAACCTCCAGTCGAGAGCTCGGACACGTCAGAATCCTTCATATATTACATAAACTCAACTGTAGGTCTAGCAACTCTTTTACCTTGATATTTATATACTTTTATATGTGTGTATGTTATATTTATTTTTGTAGAAATTAAATATTTTTCTTATTTCTATTTTTTATTTATTTTTAGGAAATCAAATTCAGGGGTCAATTCTCAAAAATTTTCTATGTACTCAGAGGAATGTAAGGCATGGATATGGCTTGAGTCAACAGCTAATTGAACACAACTTGTAGCACTGTGATACTCCATCCAACTACATTGCTTTTCAGGGAGTAAGTAAAAATGGAATGCCTTCAAGTAAATCTACAGTTTCAGGTAATGCAACTGTCTCAATACAACCAGTGATAAAAGCAGGAAGAAAAAAATGCCATGAAGATGAGTGGTAGATCATTGAACCAGGCCATCCTGGTGGTAGAGATAAAGAGTACTGAGTGGCAGATCATTGAATCAGCCATCATGGTGATAGAGATAAGAGTATTGAGTGGCAGATCATTGAATCAGCCATCCTGGTGATAGAGATAAGAGTATTGAGTGGCAGATCATTGAATCAGCCATCGTTGTGGTAGAGATAAGAGTATTGAGTGGCAGATCATTGAATCAGGCCATCATGGTGGTAGAGATAAGAGTATTGAGTGGCAGATCATTGAATCAGGCCATCATGGTGGTAGAGATAAGAGTATTGAGTGGCAGATCATTGAATCAGGCCATCATGGTGGTAGAGATAAGAGTATTGAGTGGCAGATCATTGAATCAGACCATCATGGTGATAGAGATAAGAGTGTTGAGTGGCAGATCATTGAATCAGGCCATCCTGGTGGTAGAGATAAGAGTATTGAGTGGCAGATCATTGAATCAGGCCATCATGGTGGTAGAGATAAGAGTATTGATTGGCAGATCATTGAATCAGCCATCATGGTGGTAGAGATAAGAGTATTGAGTGGCAGATCATTGAATCAGCCATCATGGTGATAGAGATAAGAGTGTTGGGTGGGCATCATGGTGGTAGAGATAAGAGTATTGAGTGGCAGATCATTGAATCAGGCCATCCTGGTGGTAGAGATAAGAGTGTTGAGTGGCAGATCATTGAATCAGGCCATCCTGGTGGTAGAGATAAGAGTGTTGAGTGGCAGATCATTGAATCAGGCCATCATGGTGGTAGAGATAAGAGTATTGAGTGGCAGATCATTGAATCAGGCCATCCTGGTGGTAGAGATAAGAGTGTTGAGTGGCAGATCATTGAATCAGGCCATCCTGGTGGTAGAGATAAGAGTGTTGAGTGGCAGATCATTGAATCAGCCATCATGGTGATAGAGATAAGAGTGTTGAGTGGCAGATCATTGAATCAGGCCATCATGGTGATAGAGATAAGAGTATTGAGTGGCAGATCATTGAATCAGGCCATCATGGTGGTAGAGATAAGAGTATTGA
Source organism: Hymenopus coronatus (assembly GCA_030762935.1). NCBI lineage: Eukaryota > Metazoa > Arthropoda > Insecta > Mantodea > Hymenopodidae > Hymenopus > Hymenopus coronatus. The sequence continues at coordinate 12,688,758 of CM060900.1, forward strand.
GTGGCAGATCATTGAATCAGGCCATCATGGTGGTAGAGATAAGAGTATTGAGTGGCAGATCATTGAATCAGGCCATCATGGTGGTAGAGATAAGAGTATTGAGTGGCAGATCATTGAATCAGGCCATCATGGTGGTAGAGATAAGAGTGTTGAGTGGCAGATCATTGAATCAGACCATCATGGTGATAGAGATAAGAGTGTTGAGTGGCAGATCATTGAATCAGGCCATCCTGGTGATAGAGATAAGAGTATTGAGTGGCAGATCATTGAATCAGGCCATCATGGTGGTAGAGATAAGAGTATTGAGTGGCAGATCATTGAATCAGGCATCATGGTGGTAGAGATAAGAGTATTGAGTGGCAGATCATTGAATCAGACCATCATGGTGGTAGAGATAAGAGTATTGAGTGGCAGATCATTGAATCAGGCCATCATGGTGGTAGAGATAAGAGTATTGAGTGGCAGATCATTGAATCAGGCCATCATGGTGGTAGAGATAAGAGTATTGAGTGGCAGATCATTGAATCAGCCATCCTGGTGGTAGAGATAAGAGTATTGAGTGGCAGATCATTGAATCAGGCCATCATGGTGATAGGGATAAGAGTATTGAGTGGCAGATCATTGAATCAGACCATCATGGTGGTAGAGATAAGAGTACTGAGTGGCAGATCATTGAATCAGGCCATCATGGTGATAGAGATAAGAGTGTTGAGTGGCAGATCATTGAATCAGGCATCATGGTGGTAGAGATAAGAGTATTGAGTGGCAGATCATTGAATCAGACCATCATGGTGGTAGAGATAAGAGTACTGAGTGGCAGATCATTGAATCAGGCCAACATGGTGTCAGAATGGGGCAACAAAATGTTTTGAAGAAAAAGGGAGGTCCTAGTGCTTATGCTAAGAGATGTGTGAGTGATGGTAATCACGCATCTGCCTGGAACTTAATCATTGATGAATCTATTCTACAGCATTAAGACATGCACAGAGATTGAAGCTAGATAAAAGAAAAATGACAAAAATTGGACAGTTTCCTTGGAAGAGTTGGGTGCTTTCATCAGCGCAATTTACTTCTGGGGTCACTGGATTGCAGAAGCCTTGAATTAGTTGAACTTGGTGGAAAAAGTGGGGGGGCCACCTATATTTTTTGACACCATGACAAGGGACAGGTTTGTGGAGCTCATGATATTTGTATATTTTGATGTCAGATTATCTTGTTCTGAAAGGCTAAGGACCTACAGGTTTGTATTAGATTCATCAATATGGGACAGATTTATCGAAAACTAAGACTTGCTACATACCATCTACATTCGTTACAGTAGGTGAGCAGCTTGATCCAACTAAATGTTGCTGTCCATTTATTCAATACATGGCTAATAAGTCTGATAAATTTGGTATAACATATTGGTTGCTCAGAGATGCAAAAGCACCTCTGCAATGATATCCTGCATTTGGGGAATGATCATCAGCAACCTCAGAATGAATCTGTTCCAGAGCCCGTCATGGGTGGTGTCTACTAGAACCTTACCTTAAAAAAGGACGAAATGTCACCACTGATAACTTCACTGTCACTAGCTAAAAGCCTAAAGAAGTTGGGCACTAGTACTGTAGAAAGTGTGAACAGGTCCAGACAAGTAGTTCCTGATCACATAAGAAATTCCAGTACTCCACTTTATGATACCATTCTCATGAAAACGAATGATAATATTTTGCTAACCAGCTACCAAGGAAAGCCACAAAAGAATGTAATCATAATGAGCACACTTCACAATTCCTGTACAATATCTGACGGTTCTAAGAAATTTCCTGGACCAGCTGAATTCTACAATAAGACAAAATTTGGTGTGGATGCAACAGATCAAATGATGTGACTGTATTCTGTATGTGCTGGAACCCACAAATGGCCAATGCATGTTTTTTACAACATTTTAGACCTAGCTGCTATCAGTGTTTGGGTATTTCGAGAGGTAACTGGCAAGAAAATTTCACTCCACAGATTTATTCTCAACTGGCTGGTGCACTAAGACAACCTTATTTGCAGTCTACACAAAGGCACATACTGACTGTTCCTACCAAAGAGCATCCTAGACCTAATCGCCAACGCCAGTGTCAAGTTAGCCATAACTGCAGACAGAATAACACTGCCAATTACCGTCACATTTGTAAGAAGCTGGAGTGTGGAAAATGTACAACATGAGTGAGAAAAGTTCTTATATGTGTCAAATGCAAAGAATGAGTGGATGTTATGATACAAATTGAACAAACTTTTTATGCATACATTTTTTGTCCTTTTATTCTATAGTTGCTGTTACAGTTCTGTATTTTTGTATTTCTTATTACTTGTAAGAATGTTTTCATTTTCATACCACTCTATGCCTAGTTGTATTAAAACAAGTTGCATATTGAGACATTTGAGTTAAAATGTACAAAGCAATAATAATAATCATAAAAAGTACATATAATTTATTTTTCATAATTATATACATTTTAAGCATTTTTTATTGAGACATACTTTTAGGTTATACTTTGTACTATCTTTAAACACTGTTTGCAGCAAAATACAAAGAAAAAGTGAGCGGTGAAAATAACTGCTACCATGGTTAACTAGCTAGCAACAGCCAGGCTTTTGGTGTTAAAGCAATCAGGAGAAAGGGTGTTGACAATTTTGAATTCAGAAAAATGTGTACAATTTAATAATTTAGTTTATTTCTTCCTTTAGTGATAAGTTCAGAGTCGTTTACAGAACTTCTTTGCTATCAAAATAAATGCAAAATTAGTTGTTGAAATTGGGTTACTGTCTGATAATTCCTGTATTTCTTTTGAATCCTATGCTTCTGAGAACTCTAACACATATTAAGACAATGATTCTGAGAATGGAGAAGCATCAGGTAAAAACCATTTAATTCCATAAATATTCAAATTACAATTTTCAATTTCTATGGGCACAGTCAGAAATGTTGCATTTTGTATTTTTTTGTTAAAACAAACATTTCAGATAAACGCTTTTGTTTATTTCATGTGGTAACATAGTCACACTTGTTTTAGTCCTGCAAAGATAGTTCAATGATTTGATTTGCAGCCGGATCAAAGTATTGAGACATGGAATATTGAACACCCCTGGGGAAAGCAATGTAGCACACTGTCTCACTGGTAACACAGTGGTACCAGGCAGAGCACTGTTGCATCACTCATATTCCCTCTTTTTATGTTTCAAGTGTGGAAAGTGCGAATGATCTTGCAAGTGCAATAAAGATTCACAGAGAGCATTTTCGTGCAATGATCATTATGACTTCAAGCATGTATTAAATAAAATGGTCACTTGAGCATTTGAGGGCGGGGGGGGGGGCCTTTGGGAACTATTCTCTGCCATGCGCCACAATGATCCACTGGTTTGGAGAATTCAAGAAGAGGTGACAATCCGATGAAGAAAAGAGTGGCAGGCGAACAATAGCAGTGATTGAGAAAAACATCACCACTGTGTAAACAATGATTAGGGCAGATCTGAGACTAACCCACAAGGACATTGAGCATTAGCAATTACCAAGTCTTATCATTAGTTCTGTCTCCGCATTTGACCTTGACTTGTGAACAGTGTTGCCAGATTGGGCAAAAAGTCGCCAATTGGACTACTAAAAATCCACTTTTTACAACCAAATTTTGATGAAGGCGATTTGTGAATTTTTGGGCTACTAAAACATTTCTACAAAATATAACTTTTATTAATGTCTGTTTGTAACTTTATGCGCCGTTTGGTAGGGAAGGGAGCTCTAAATCTTAATTGATGAAAGACAAATACTAAATCCTCTCTGACCTGAGTAAAACTTATTTATACAATGTTATCTTAAGCCTGCCAATAATTACCTTTTTTTTTTTTTTGCATGATATAGTTAATTTGCGGTACTCATTAATATTGTTCCTATGGCTGGATCATAAGTTGGCATTTTCATTTGCACTGTGGTTTCAATGAAAGCAAAAGAAATTTCAGTGCTGGTAGTTAATGTTTCATTATGCTTCTTATATATTACAATTGTTGGTTTGATTTTATCATATTTTAACACTTAAATTTAATCATGAACAAAAGCATTAGTGTGGGAAGTAAAACCATACGAATAAAAAGTATGTCCCCATAGCAACACAACGGAGAATCGGCTCCTAAATTGTAACATTTATCGTTCTGTTAATAAGATTGTATGGTTATAAGTCTATATGTCTATAAGGCAGCCCTCACCTGAGGGAAGTTATTAATAAAATAAATATATCAGGTAATATTTCAATATAATTATCAACAAAAAACACCTCGTATTGCCATACTCTTTCCTGAACCTGTGTCAGCGCAGCTCACACTAGTTAGTATTCCAATATTATGTCATTTATTATTGTGCTACACTTACAGAGATACCAGTTATAAGAATCTTTTTAAAATATAATAAGAGTGTAAAATAGTAAAATAAATTGCATATTTTAATAAAAATATTGGGCAACTTCAACTGCAACTTGGCGATTTTTTTGAATGATTCTCACAACATTTTGAGAAATGCTTCTGGCAACACTGCTTGTGAACAAGGAAAGTGCATCTTGTGCTTGGATGTGTGGGGAGTATTGGAGGGAACATTGCAGCACAGGTAGTCAGTCTGCCCGTAACAGTAGAATGGAGTGGTCAGCGAAAGAAAAAATGAGTGCAACCATTCAGCTACCACAATATTTAAGCTGCTGGTACAACTAGCAATCACCTTAAGATTCATATATTGTACCATAAATCAATATGAGGAATTTGGATGTGTGGAGGACAGACATATCTGGTTAGCCTCGTTCAGTTCGAACCCCAGCAGCAGTGAAAGTGGTTCATGAAAGAATTTGTAGAAATCCTGTCTGAAAGCAGAAAATCATTGCATGCAAGATGAACAGTATTGAACAAAGACTGCTTACATCTCAACTGAAGAGGTGGAAGAGATCAAAGGACCTCCTCTGCTGGCATGCTCAATTCTGGCAGTTTGATATTGAATACGAGTTATGCCAGCAGTAGTGAAAAAGCACACAAAGTTGCTCCCCTGTTGAGTAAGGTCATCATCACCCATTACTGTGATGATGTGGTTGGGGGGTATATTATGAAGGTGCAACAGGGGTTCATTTTTGCGAGAAAGGTTTGAAGACAAATGCTGAAGCCTACAAAAATACCATCTTAAGAGTCGATTGTAAAGCCCCTGAATCAGACCTTGTTAAAGACCATCTCTCAACAAGACTCTGCACCGTCCCATAGGGCTGAACATGTGCAACAGTGACTTAAGGAGAATGTGCCTGAATATATAGCGCACCAAGATTGGCCATCAGGAAGTCCAGATCTGAATTTGCTGAATTACCAACTCTGGGACATCGTCAAAGGTAAAGCTTGCTCGACACGACATAGAAATCTGGAGGCCCTAAAACAAGATTTGAAGCAAACTGTGCAGAATTTGGACATAAATGTCATATGGGCTGCCATAGATGATTGGCCGCACCATTTGAAAGCCTGTGTGGCATCAAAAGGAGGACACTTTGAGTAACTATCTGTTCTTTGTATTCACTATAACATAGTTATAAATGATATGAAAATATTGGCATTCTTTATTGAGCTACCCATTTTTATAGTTGTGACAGAATTTATGATAAGACTTGGTAGTTCACACACTGTTTCAACCATCCTTCATAAATAACTTTCTGTAAAAAAAATTTTTTTCCAGATGGGTGGCCTATAGTTTATCTGAAGCAGAGAAGCTCCATAGGGTGGGATGGTGCCAAGAAATACTGCAAAGGTTTGACTATGGAAAGTCTCACCCTGTTTTAGATATTGTTACTGGTGATGAAATATGGATATATCATATGACCAACCACCTGTCAAGGTCAAAAGAGCAATGAGTGCCAGAAAGAAAATAGCTGCTTCTTTCTTCTCCACAGATTTGTCACTTGGCAACAGTTGTAGGGGAAAAAAAAAGGGGCAGGGGGAAAAGTTATTGAAAAGTGGTACATAGAAGTGTGCCTTCTGAAAGTGTTTAAAAAAAAACCTAACGCAGAACTAAGGTCCCTTAGTCGCCAAATTAGTTTAACAGAATAGGTTGCTCATGCTAAGTGAAGTTATGAAATGTTTAAGCAGATTTCTCATAACTGCATCTTATCCAGTGAGTTTTGCATAACTGCGAGAGATTCAATTGTAATTTAAATTGAGTTATATTTATTTATGCTCTTCAACTGTTCAGAGTCCCACTCTATATTGAGTGTGAAAGACAGCTTAATTTTGCTCAGAGGCATTTCATTCAGGTTTGAGGTTCTTTTACATGCCAGAAATCTACAACACAGGACCAACGGTTTTACTTCCCCTCTGAAGGAAGTCATGCTAAGGATTTTTACGCAAGAAAAACCCCATCACCTTCTGCTGGATTTACGCCCATGACCTTAGGAACCAGAGGCTATCATGTCACCCCTAGACCATGGAGGACAACAACTTTTAATTGGTATGAAATCACTATTACACATATATTAGTTTTATATTAGGTAATATTTTGAAGAAGTACTTAAATTTGTTCCTACTTCCTGTACGTGCATAAAACCAACAAATATAGTATGAGAGAACTGTATGACTTGTATGCAATGAGAGATATAATGAAATTGTTTTTATCACACTCTGCAATCTCGATGCTTGCGCTGTATTCAATATTTGGTCAAATAATTGTGATGTCACTGCTGTGAGTGTCAGTTATGCATATGTAATTTTTATAACATGTTTATTTATAATAAAAAATTTACTGAATTGAAAGATTGAGTGAATTTTCTGATAATATAGATGGTTATGTTTTCAATTTGAAGCTTGTGGTGCGGTTGGAAGCTTTTGCATATAATTTATGGATCTAAAAACCGATGCCAATTTCCTGTATTATGCTTATGACTGGACCTGTGCTTATGCTGCATTATGTTTGCATTTGCATTTTACTGTAAATCAACTTGGAGGTGTTTCTTGTAATGTGGATAAACTTAGGCTGTATCAATATGTGAGTGTAGGCTGTAAAGTTTATAGTGAATTACGTTAGATCAAGACCATACTCTATTTCAGACTAGGATGATCCTAATTAAACGAGGAGTGGACTTCATGTGTTTGACGCTACCATGTGCACTAAATTTTGCAACATTAGCTGTAGCAGCACTAACTTCTTGCCAATAATCAAGTAAGATATTATGAGAAACTTATTACATCTATGTGTTATATAATTAATATTATTATGCAGTAGCACAATGGCACACTTCTGTTTGACTTCATGTGTTTGACGCTACCATGTGCACTAAATTTTGCAACATTAGCTGTAGCAGCACTAACTTCTTGCCAATAATCAAGTAAGATATTATGAGAAACTTATTACATCTATGTGTTACATAATTAATATTATTATGCAGTAGCAAAATGGCACAATTCTGTTTCTTTCTTAAGTATAGTGAGACAATGCATTGATCATTTGCCTCTCTCCATTTCTTAAGATTTGCCTCTTGGTTGTGTGTTTCATTTTGACAGAATAACAGAACTGCTCTGTGATGATACACTGATTGCTTTTAAATAGCTCACAATGTTCTGAGTTTGTGAGGTATGCAAGGTTAGGTATCTTAAATATCAGAAGCAACTCTGCACGATTAACAGCAGCACCTGAGACCATTTTGTTCTGAGAATGACCATATGTTATAGGAATACAACTTACTTAACTGTTTTTAGTAATACAAATCTAGGCTGCTCATTATTAAATAATAATAATAATAATAATAATAATAAGAAGAAGAAGATAATACTGCATAATTGCGCTGTCTTCTGTTTGATCTATATTATTATGCTTGTAAACATTTCTCTCAGAATTGGCAAACTTAGAACACAGCTGTGGTGTATGTGCAGGTTATACAGATATGAATATAAATATTTGTGCAAGTTTCCTTCCCCCAACTCAGTTTGCATACAGCACTGATTACAAAACTATTAACAGTGCTGCACTTAAGAGGCAGTTTTTGATGATAGAAAATAAAAGAAAGTACCCATAAACTTTGGTATGCCAATTAGTGGTCTAACAGTGTTCCGTGTATCTCTTTCTTCCCCACATATGCTGGCATTAGGAATATTCTTGTGAGACAGATTATACTGTACTTGTGCCTATACTGAAAAAGGGTCACAAATATGGTTGCACAGTGAGCAGAGCTCTGGAGTATTGAACATGCCAAACTGCAAACAACCAGCTCCAATCACATTACCCCTTTGTTTTTCCCTTCACAGTAAAACCATTACTAATAAATTAAGTCGTATATGCTATGCTATAAGGCTACTAGCTAAAGCGTGCAGCTTAGATGTCCTAAAAACAGTGTATTTTGGTTATATATACTCATTACTGACATATGGAATCCCCTTCTGGGGATCTGCCAACAATTGTATTAAGGTGTTTAAACTGCAGAAAAGAATAATAAGAATAATCAAGCAAGTGAACCAAGTAAACCACTTTTCTTGGATTTAAGAATTTTACCATTACCATGTATTTATATCTTAGAGACAGTTTCCTTTATACATGACAATAAGAGAATCTTTAAGCTCAACAATGAATACCATTCTTACAACACAAGAACATCAACAGCAATCCATCTCCAACAACACAGATTAACTAAAAGCTTAAATTCAGTTTCCCACAAAGGTGTTAACTTATATAATAAACTCCCTGATGCGATCAAAGTTCCACAGAGCAAAGCATTTA